>CM040625.1:50962065-51018929 GCA_022817965.1 Solanum lycopersicoides | reverse complement strand
AACTCAAATCAGCCACACTTTAATGTTAATGAACATCACGATTTACATAGGTTTATGCACGAAAATGACAACCAAAACATTATCAAATTGGAGCCTTAACCGAGAACTCATTCACTATAACATCTTGCACACGCACACACTTGCACATAATTTGAATACATGGTTGTCTTTCATACGATTTCAAGTACACAAACATAATCATATTCATCACGAAAACATAACATACACCTAAATCTACAGCAATCATACCCAACCTACGATTCATTGGGAGCTAGTGACAGGGGCATGCAAAAGGGGAACAATCCTAGTTTTCGGATGAATAATATGAACCTTAAGGGGTCTCTTGGGAAAGGGACCAAGAGAGAAGAAAACCCATACCTTTTTGACGTTAAACCTTGACTTTTGCCCAAAACTTCACCCAAGAACACGTCTAAGCCTCCTCAATGTCAACTCCACTCGAATGACAACCTCCCTTAGCCTAGTGTGCGATTAACGTTTGTTTTCTTGTGATTTCGTGTGAGTTTTCAAGTGTGAAGAACTTGTTTATTTTTCTGCTTTTGTATCTTATTTTGGCAGAGAAAATTTTGTGTGAAAAGAATAAGAGAGATTGAGCGTGAGAGTGGAGAGATAACGTGAGAGAGTGGAGTTGTAGGAGGCTTAGGAGTCTAGTTTAGGACTTAGTCAATAGGGTTTTTTTATTTAATAAAAATCTGTTTTTATTTTATTTTAAATCAGCTAATGAATAATAATTATTAATTAATTACATTAATTCAATAGCTTAAATAAAAATCACTTTAATTCATTGCTTCCACCTAGGTTCGAACCCGGGTGGAGCAAGACTTCACTTCAAGAGCCAATTTCGGCCATCTCTCCCCAAATTGTCCCTCCACCTTATTAATTAAATAATTAATTATATATTTAGGGTAGTTACAATACTACCCTTAGCCAGGAAAAAGACCATTTTACCCGTAGACCCTTCAAACCTAAGATTTCCCCTTTTTAAGTCCGGTAAAGACTCCTTCGAGTAAATCTTCGTATTCGAGAGCCCTACATGGTTGGACCCAACCTTTCCAAGCTCAACTAACTCCCCAAGTTAGTTGGCTTGGCTGTAGCAAGGGTTTCAAGGTCTGGTTCTATGCGCATCAATCCGTGTGAACCCTGGTCTAATCGTAGGAATTCTAGACACATTAAGCATTACTTATATTATCCATTTTTAGGGTTGTTACATTATCCCCCCTTAGGAACGTAATGCGTAATGCCAGTCAGATCATAACATAATCACTATGCACAATCAAGCAATAACAACAAAAATGGAGAGATAAGGAAACTTAGACTAAAGAGTAGGGAGTCTAACCTCAAGAGTTGAAAAGATAAGGGTAGCGGGATCTCATGTACGCCTCAGCCTCCTACGTAGAACCCTCAACAAGATGATTTCTCCACAATACCTTCACTGTGGCAATCTCCTTGTTCCTCAGCCGCTTGATCTGTCTGTCTAAGATCTCAACAGGTACCTCCTCATAGGACAAGTCTTCATCGACCCCCAAACCTTCCACAGGTAGAATCGATGCTGGATCACCTAGGCACTTCTTTAACATGGATACATGAAAGACTGGATGGACAAAAGCTAGCTCCGCAGGCAATGCCAACTCATAGGCCACCTCACCCACACGTTGTAGGATCTCGTATGGCCCAACATACCTCGGACTCAACTTCCCCTTCCTGCCAAACCTCATCACCCCCTTCATAGGTGATATATTCATATAGACCTGGTCACCAACATCAAACTCTAAGGGCCATTTTCTGTTATCTGCATATGACTTCTGCCGACTGTAAGCAGTAGCCAACCTGTCCTTAATAATTCTGACCTTCTCTAAGGCATCATGAATAATCTCTGGACCCAAAATGGACGACTCTCCAACCTCGAACCACCCAACTGGAGATCTACACCTCCTACCATACAGTGTCTCAAACGGTGCCATCCCAATGCTGGAGTGATAGCTATTATTATACGAGAACTCTATCAAAGGCAGATGGTCATACCAGCTACCCCTGAAGTCAATCACACACGCTCTCAACATGTCCTCCAATGTCTGAATAGTGCGCTCTGCCTGCCCATCAGTCTGATGATGAAAGGCAGTATAAGCTTTACTGCGTGCCTAAGCTCTTCTGGAAAGATCTCCAAAAATGTGAAGTAAAATGAGCTCCTCTATCTGAAATGATAGACAAAGGAATCCCATGCCATCTCACAATCTCATCAATGTAGAGTCTCGCATAATCCTCGGCTCTGTAAGTAGACTTCAAAGGGATAAAGTGGGCAGACTTAGTCATCATGTCTGCAATAACCCATATGGAGTCATGCTGTCTCCTAGTCCTCGGAAGACCAACCACGAAGTCCATATTAATGTCCTCCCACTTCCAAGTCGGAACCTCAATAATCTGAGTAAGACCGCCATGCTTAAGATGTTCTGCCTTAACCTGCTGACAATTAGGACACTTGGCCACATATTCTGCAATGTCCTTCTTCATGCCATCCCACCAATAAATCTTCTTAAGATCATGATACATCTTGGTGGAATCTGGATATATGGAATATCTGGAACCATGGCATATGCAACAATCCTGGTCCGCAAATCATCCACATCTGGTACACACAGCCTGTCCTGATACCTAAGTATGCCATCACCTCCCAAAGCGAAAGACTCATTCATCTTTATCAACACTGAGTCCTTCAGCTCCATCAACAAAGGATTGAGATGCTGACCCTGCTTGACTTCAACTACCAAGGATGATTCAGAACTAGGATGAACTGAAACACCCCCACTAGTAGAGTCAACCAATCGTACACCCAGTCTGGCCAGTCTGTGTACATCTTTCGCCAACTCCTTCTTCTCATCCTCAACGTGGGTTGTACTTCCCATGCTCATCCTGCTCAAAGCATCAGCTACAACATTAGCCTTACCTGGATGGTAGTGAACATTCATGTCATAGTCCTTCAACATCTCCAACCATCTCCGCTGACGTAGATTCAACTCCCTCTGTGTGAACACATACTGAAGACTCTTGTGGTCTGTGAACACATCCACATGCACTCCATACAAGTAGTGCCTCCACAGCTTCAGTGCAGACACCACAGCTGCCAACTCCAGGTCATGAGTGAGATAATTCTTCTCATGAACCTTGAGCTGTCTGGACGCATAGGCTATCACCTTACCAACCTGCATAAGAAGACAACCCAAACCAACCCTAGATGCATCACAGTAAACAGTGTAATTCTCACCACACTTAGGCAAAGTAAGCACCAAGGCTGAAGTGAGTGTGTCGTTGAGCTCCTGGAAACTCTTCTCACAAGTCTCCGTCCATTCAAACTTGGCCTTCTTCTTAGTCAAAGCTGTCAGTGGGGCAGCAATGGAAGAAAAACCCTCCACGAACCTGCGGTAGTAACCAGCCAATCCCAGAAAGCCACGGATGTCAGTGGGAGTAAGAGGTTTTGGCCAGTTCTTCACAGCCTCAGTCTTCCTGGGATCCACCTCCACACCATGATCGGACACAACATGACCCAGGAAGGTCACTGATCTAATCCAGAATTCACACTTGCTGAATTTGGCATACAACTGATGTTGTCTAAGTACCTACAAGGTTAGTCTTAAATGTTGTTCATGCTCTTCCTTGGTCCTAGAGTAGATGAGGATGTCTTCAATGAATACTATGACGAAAGAATCAAGGTATTAACGGAAGACTCGGTTCATGAGGTCCATAAAGACAGCAGGTGCATTCGTGAGACCAAATGACATAACTAAGAACTCATAATGACCATAATGGGTACGACATGCTATCTTTGGGATATCTCCATCCCTAACCCTAAGTTGATGATACCCTGAACGAAGATCAATCTTAACATACTTGAGACTTTACTCTTTGTGAATTTCTGTTTCACATTTACTTTGGATAATACATATTACTAAAGCTTATCTGAGGCTTTATATTTGAAATTAAGGAACTTCCTTCTCAATCGCACTTAACTTGTTGCACCTCACAACTCATGCAACACAAAAATCATGTCCACGCTATGCAAAAACAGCAACATGACATGCAAACATGAATTCATTTTAACTTTAACTTATTCGGAAACTTAACCTTACTACCCTGTTTCGATAGTCTATGGCAGTCTAGCATTTATGAAGTAATCCATAGCTAAGACATCTCTTTGAGCTAGTAAGCAGCCAACTTAGCCTTTTCCTCTTCATCAATACTCATAGTAGGCTTTAGAACCTACCATGCACTCACCTCCATGCGAACAACCACTCTTATCAAACTTCTTTTGTTCACGCTGGGCATTTCTATCACTGCCCCTTCTTGCGAAGGCCAGATCTTGAGTCTGGCGCCTTAGACCACTTGGCCATCCTAATTCTTGTGTGTATTCTTCTACGCGCGCACACAAGAAGGAAGTTAGATACTTAGAATGACACAAAGTGTCAAAGCTCTAGTTAGCACGATAAAGAGTAGAAGAAGGTAACATTTCCTACGCATCATGCAGTCTCTAATTCAGGATAGTGGTGCACTTCACTACCATAACTTAGAAACTACTCAATGTGGTTGATGTGAACTTATTATTCTCGGAATTTAACCTAGTGCTCTGATACCAACTTTGTCATGACCGAAATTTAGACTCCAGACGAGACTGGCATCGTTGACCTCTCAAAGGTCGCAGAAAAGCCTACATATGTCATTCTTAATTCATCTAGGTTAATTTTAGCGGAAAATTTGAACTTTTTATTTTCTTATTTCATGCTAAACATATTAAACTGAACATCATAGGCGTTTACAAATCAACAATCTATTATAGAGATAATCAAATGAAAGAAATAGTTCATAATTGCATTAGACGTATTTTTGCCAAAACGGCACCAATACAAAATATGAAATGAAAGTGGAAACAAACACTAGTGGAACATGCTCCACTATCTAAAGCCTACATCTAAGCTAGATAATAACCGTAGACATCCTCAAAAGCATGAGGGACTACCAAGTCCGGATGAAAGCTCCACGTCCGGATAGCTGCAACGTCAACCTGTAAGCTCTAGCGTCCACCTGTGCCTGCACCTAAAAATATACAGTTGTATGGGATTAGAACACACTTATACTAAGTATGGGTATATGAAAGCACACACCAAGTACATGCATGAGTAAGAATAGCTCTTTCCTAACAACATGATTATGGAAAGACAAGTCAGTGGACTTGCCAAATTCGGATTAGGAAAGTTAGTGAACTTTCAAAATTTGGATTAGGAAAGTCAGTGATCTTTCCAAATCTGGATTAGGAAAGTCAGTGAGCTTTTGAAATTTGGATTAGGAAAGTCATGCCATGAGAGTAACACGCATCATCATACTTATCATATTGCACACAACACATAACATCTTACATATAGCACATATCATATTGCATATAGCACATAACGTCTTTTATAACATTCATTCATATGCCATGAGACCTTGGAATCATGGACTTGATATTAAGACTTTCCAAAATGAGGGCTCAACATATGGGACCTCAACTAGGGAGTCTTCATTAGCAAACACAGAGTTTGCTTCATTCATTCATACGTACTTCATTTCATTTCGTTCATAGGCTAGTGTGAACACCAGATATACCTAGGATGTAGTTTAAGACTTTCATCGGGTTTGTTGTGCAATGATCAAGAATAACCTAGTGTCATTACTTGAGTCTAGCTCACCTCTTGATTATCCTATCCTAACACCTTTGGTATCATCCATTTCATTATGTGCATCATTTGAGGCTGGCCTCATTCATTCATTGGGAACTTTAACTTTAACTAACATAGATCATGTGAGCATCATGAAATCCAGTGTCTCCCCCACACCGAAAAGAGGTGGAATCACCAGCCAAAGTGACCCAAAACATGCTAGCGTACATGAGAATTTAACCCCGCCAAATCCCTATATTGGCAGTATAGGTTCGAAGACAAGGAGATATAAGGAGACCCATACCCGACATGCCGGACAGTCTCATCTCATGAGAGTTACGTGAACCTCCTCCCTTCCCAAAATAAGGCATCACCGCTCATAGCTAGTCTATTCGTGCTCATTATAAAGTTCCATTACATTAAACTCATACGTCATGGATGCTGGCTTCTAGTATGAGGACAACATAGATCAGTAGATGATTTCTCATCTCATCATTAGTATTAAGTGTTTTAATCTCAATACTTTCATTAGAGTGTTCATAGAGACTGGTCTCTTCATTAACTTTACACTCTCACAGGTTAGTACGTTTTGGTAACATTTACTTAGGCTCATTTGAGATTGTTCTCTTCTTTTACATTAGCCTCATATCATGTTGTCACCACATTCATTAACATTAGCACATTTGCTCTTCATAATTACTCACCCCATTTGACGTGAATGTTCATTTCCTCATATGCCAATGCACTTGGCCATTTGTGTGTTTCACACTCTTACTTAACCCTTCTAGGGTTTCATCGTTTCATTACATAATAATCATTTCATCGTATGCCAATGCTCTTGGCCATTTAGTGTATTTCACACTCATACTTAACCCTTCTAGGATTACATCATTTCATTACATACATCTTAGGTCCACTTATTTTTAAACGTATGCTAGACTTATGGGTCAATACATACAAGCCATGAGGCTTCATTCATAGTTTGTTAAGTGACTCATATCTTCCTAAGATTATGTAGTATAAGACTTATGCATCTTGTATGTATGCCAAGATCTCGATTTCGATCTAAGTAGGTGGCATTATTCTTGAACGTTTAATTCACGCATGATTTATGTATCAATACGGAAATTGGGCAAGGGAACCCAAGTTCGAATCCCTTGGACAATACTTACATTTTTCCTTGATTTTATTTTTAATTCACATGACATTTGGACCCTAGATCGAGCCCCAACATCAACATTCTCTCTTTATTTTTCTCCTTGGAATCTCCTCTTATTTGGCCGAAGGGTTGTGGGATCGAACCCCCACAGCCCCTTTTATTTTTTTCATTTAATTCTCCTTGTCCAATTCGCATAGACCATGAGGTTGTGGGATCAAACCCCCACAACCTCTCTTTATTTTTCTCTAATTCTGCAGACTACCTAGAGGTCGTGGGTTCAATTCCCACGCCTCACAATTCTTTTATTTTCATTTTGCTCCTTAACTCCCTTCACTGCCTTGAGGTCGTGGGTTCGATTCCCACGCCTCACCTTTCTTTTCTTTTTATTTTCCCTTTCTCCTTTACTCTCTTTCACAGCTTTGAGGTCGTGGGTTTGATTCCCACGCCTCACATTTCTTTTCTTTTATTTTTCCTTTACTTCACTCGCTGCCTGGAGGTCGTGGGTTCGATTCCCACGCCTCCCATTTTATTTTATTAACTTTCTTGTTCCTTACATTTTCAGCCAGTACACCCAGTATCGATTCCCCTTGACCCCATTTTCATTTTTTTTTCTTTTTTAAGGAAGATTTGCGGGTGAGGTCACAAGTTCGAATCCTGCTGGCCTCATCCCTTTTTAACTCAATTAATTTCCGGATTTATTCCTCTACATTTAGCCTAAACTAAGCTTGTAAGTTTGCTGGAAATTTAGTCATTTTTTTTAGCTTATTTTCACCAACATTTTCACTTGAAATCTTAGAGAAATTCATAGATCATTTAACACTTCTTGGGGTGCATTCTTCATAGATTTGTTTAGCCAAAAGATTTGTACTCAAATCAGCCACACTTTTATTTTAATGAACATCACGATTTACATAGGTTTATGCACATAAAATCACAACCAAAATATTATCAAATTTGGAGCCTTAACCCGAGAACTGCATTCACTGTAACATACTTGCACACGCACACACTTGCACATAATTTCTAATACATGGTTGTCTTTCATATAATTTCAAGTACACAAACATTATCATATTCATCACAAAAACATAACATACACCTAAATCTACCAGCAATCATACCCAACCTACGATTCGTTAGGAGCTAGTGACAGGGGCATGCAAAAGGGGAACAATCCTAGTTTTCGGATGAATAATATGAACCTTAAGGGGTCTCTTGGGAAAGGGACCAAGAGAGAAGAAAATGCATACCTTTTGACGTTAAATCCTTGACTTGCTGACCAAAAACTTCACCCAAGAACACGTCTAAGACTCCTCAATATCAACTCCACTCGAATGACAACCTCCCTTAGCCTAGTGTGCGATTAACGTTTGTTTTCTTGTGATTTCGTGTGAGTTCTTCAAGTGTGAAGAAATTGGTTTATTTTTCTAATTTTGTATCTTATTTTGGCAGAGAAATTTTGTGAAAGAATAAGAGAGATTGAGCGTGAGACTGGAGAGATAAACGTGAGAGAGTGGGAGTTGTAGGAGGCTTAGGAGTATAGTTTTAGGACTTAGTCAATAGGATTTTGTTTATTTAATAAAAATCTGATTTTTATTTTATTTCAAATCATCTAATGAATAATAATTATTAAATAATTACATTAATTCAATAGCTTAAATAAAAATCACTTTAATTCATTGCTTCCACCTAGGTTCGAACCCGGGTGGAGCAAGACTTCACTTCAAGAGCCAATTTAAGCCCTCTCTCCCCAAATTGACCCTCCACCTTATTAATTAACTAATTAATTATATATTTAGGGTAATTACGATACTACCCTTAGCCAGGAAAAAGACCATTTTATCCCTAGACCCTTCAAACCTAAGATTTCCCCTTTTTAAGTCTGGTAAAGACTCCTTCGAGTAAATCTTCGTATTCGAGTGCCCTACATGGTTGGAACCAACCTTTCCAAGCTCAACTAACTCCCCAAGTTAGTTGGCTTGGCTGTATCAAGGGTTTCGAGGTCTGGTTCTACGCGCATCAATCCGTGTGAACCCTGGTCTAATCGTAGGCATTCTAGAGACATTAAGCATTACTTATCTTATCAATTTTTAGGGTTGTTACAAGAGGGATCTAGTGTTCCTAAGGTGAAATTTGAGAAATGAGGTGGTTCTCAAAATGACAAACCTACTTGTGCCAATTGTGGAAAAAATATTTTGGTGAGTGTCTTTTGGGTACCGGGAGTTGTTTTGGATGTGGAAAGAGTGGGCATAAAGTGAGAGATTGTCCAAACATTTGCTTCTAGGAAGGAGGGTAAGAAGTTTGAGCCTAGTGTTCCAAAGAAAGATGCTACAACTAAGAGGCATTTCTATGCACTCCGGACTAGAATTGAGAAGCCGGGTGATGGTGATGATGATGTTGGTAAGTTCTCTTTCTTTTGTTAAGATATGAGTTCCTTCTAAGTGGGGGAGTATGGTTTGTAGATGGGATAGAATTCCTTGAATTGTTGCATGAGCTTGATGTTTAGGAGTTTGGTTGAAATTTAATTTCATTTACTTCTTGCATTTTGTGTTGCATTGAGTTATGAGCATGTTGTAAGATGTGTTTATATGATGTTACTCTGCATATTAGCATGTTCATATCATGAATTGCCAAAAAGTTGCATTTTTGAAAATTTGCCCAAAAAACACTTTAGCATTAAGACAGTATACTATAATATTTTGAAAAATTGACTATTTGATTCGTTGGTCTAAAATTGTTGTTATGTGGTTAGAACTGATGTATATGAGTATAATATTGAATATAAAATGAGTTTTTGATATTTGAATTTAAGCATGTGAGTTTCATAGCATAATGAGTTAAGAATTGTATTCTAGTTTCTTGTTGTGTTGTGAATCTCTTGATTATGTGGAGTTGATGTTTTCTTCTTGGTTATGTGTTGTATGGTTTAGTTATGTGCTGTTAGTTGAGTGTCTAATCTTGGAAATGTTCGGAGAGTGGCAAGTGTCATTCGAGGATGAATGTTGTCCAAGTGGGGGAGAATGTAAGATCTCGAAAATGACTTAGGTTGACTAGAGCCTATCATGTTGATATTGATGGTCTAAGGTCCTAAATATGTTTAATATATGTGATATAGAGACAGTAGCAAAAGTATTAGAGGTGTTGGAAGTCAAATGTCAAGGGATGACTCAAACGTTTGACGACTAAGTCACCTAAATGTCTCCTATGTGGTTCTATGTGTTTATGTGTGTTTCATGGTGTTTTAAGGTTATTAATTGAGTTATTATAGCATTTATAGGCAGTGTGTTGAGTTTCGAGAAGTTTGTAGGTCAAACGACCAAGAATGTTCATGGCGTTCGAATGATATACCTTGAATTGACCTTGTACGTCTAGGCGTGTTTCGTCGAGTTTTATGTGTTCGTTTTGTATAAAATTTATCTGAGAGGTGTTACGCTCATAGACGTTCGTATTTGCGTTATAAACGTCCGGTAAATTATCCCCAAGGACCATCTAAGAGTCCTTGAGGAAGGACCCAAAACTAATGTCATGGCAGTCCAGGCAGACCCCAGACGATGGAGCAGTCGACGGCTCGTAGGCCTGTTGACGCCCCGTCGCAGGGTGTTGTCGTGGGGGACTTGGCCATGGGTGAAGGAGGAAGATTTGTCAGGCCACTGTTACCAACGACGGAGGCCTGTGACGCCCCGTCATCGCTGTTACGCCCCGTCGAGGCAGTCGTCTGTGAGGCTGTCTCCTGCGCGCAGAGTTACTGCAAAATCAGGGGTGAATTGGTAAATTCACCCCACTTCCAATAAGAGTTTATGCGGTTTGTTAAGGGATTTTTGGTTATTTTAAATGATTATATAAGTGTTTAACAATTAGAAGAATTCATTCTTCCAAAAACAAAACCCAAAGTCCCTTAGAAATCCCAAAGACTCCATTGAAGTCCAAATTGAAGAAGCATCTTAGTGTGGCGTTTTGAGTGGAAATTCTTCATCAAAGTGAAGAATTATCATCCTTGAGGTATGGATTTTGATGCTTGAAACTCGTTTCATCGAGGAGCCCAACTCTCAAGATGTTTTTCAAAGTTTTCTAAAGTGAATTGTCCAATTTCGGGATTCTACCATGGGTTCTTGCATAAACGATTTCTAAACATTGAATTATGATCTAATTGATATTGTATTGATGATTTTAACATAAATTACCTATGAACCCATGTAAATTGATGAACCCTAGTTTTGACTACTTATTGGGTTATTTGATATTAAGCTAATATTGATGAATTGTTATGTAGTTTCTTATGGGCTTTCTAATGAAATAAGAATTGTATTAAATTGATATCTAATTGATCTTAGTTTGTTAAACCTAGATTTAATTGATGTAGATTCATTGTGCCTTATGGTTATTGCTTTGAATTATTGTTCATGGCCATGGGTAAGGGCCTTGTGATGTTGAATTGGTTGATTTGGAATTGAATTGAAGTGTGGATGAGGGGATCAAGGTATGCTGCCCCATCTTATTTAATTTGATATTAATTATACTTAGATTCTATTGTGCTTGGTATGGTCCACTTATGGTGGCGGTGTTATGTGTTTTACTTGCAATTGACGTGGCCTTGTCGGCGTTACTTTATGCAATATGATGAGCATGGCCTTATTGGCAACTACTTGAAGTAATGTGGCTATGCGTGTAGTTGGTTATGTGAAGTATGACATTATCTATCTACATGTGAAGTCATATGTGTGTTCTTCTACTTATGTTGCCTTAAGTGATCATGTTAGACTATGACTTTGATATTATGAGTATAGTGTTAGGGTTAAGTCTTTGTTATTCCTACTTGGATTTATGAGTCTATGTGGAGTAAATTATTGATGTTATGATGATATGTAGGATGACTTGAAGATGTTAGGTTGTTTCTAGGTTTTTCTAGAATGACTTGCATCATGAGTTCAAGTGAAGTATGTGATGTCTTGTCTTGGTTGACTTGTATATCTTAATTGATGCTTATACGAAAATGATTATGTGATGATTTGACTTAGTATGTTAAGAGTCTTGAATGTGTGAATTACATGTGACCTTGAATGATGAAAAGAAGGTTTTTATGTGAAACCTTGAAACCAAGGGTAAAAGTAATGTAAATTGAAGTCAAACGCCGTAAGGGTATCCTTCATGTGGGATGATGGACCTAGGTTGATTGGCTGGAACGACATCATATCTCCCTAGCAAAAGTCATAATGAGCTTCTTGTCTCCATTGGAAGGAAATCCCTAGAGATCCTCTTTGGTAGGGTAAATGTAATTGGGTTATGAACTAGATATGGAACCCTATTGGATGAACCTTAATGTGAACTAATCTATGAGAACAAAGTCTAGCACCGAGTGAGTATGGTAAGGTAAGTAGTTCTAGTTAAGTATGAGACTAGAATACAAAGAAGCCCTTCATATTCCTTAACCATGTGCCTACGTGGGATGTGTCCAAGTTCTACCATTGGCAAGTAGAACAACCTCATCGGAGTAGGATAAAACTCCGGATTCCATGTCTTGCTACCATGGTCTATGTCGGTTATTGCCTATTCTCATCATATGGGATACTTTCTAGCATTAGAGAAGTTCTATGAAGTTTAGGTGGTGGTATGAGACTCTATCTAGACATTGCACAATAGTCTTTGAAGATGTTAATGAGAGTCCCTAGGTCTTCTCTAAGACCATTACTTGAATGTCCTTATGTATTGTATGAGTCTCTTAATAAATTAATGAATAAATGGATTAATGAACTAATGACTTACGTTATGAAGTATGTAAGTCAATAAGTACCTAATCTAGAGTGGCTTATGGATTCTTTAGTTCAATTGTGAAGAGGGCATAAAGGATTATTTCTTCATGGCTTACCTATAGAAGACTTGAGAATAACTTTAGTTAGGGAAAAGGTTTGATGTTGTTGACATGATCTAAGCTTTAGGTAGTCTTAAGGACTATTTAGGTAATCTTGAAGAGGTCACTATGGACGTTATCTTCTTGATTTACTTAAGTAGGTCTTTTGATAGCCTTTGGAAGGAGAGTGTCCTATCATCTAAGTGTTGGTGTGTGTAGTAAGAATGATTCTATTTTAGGTAGTCTATAGGATACCTTGTGTGTGTGATAGAGATTGTATGGGCGGTCACTCCACACTCACTTAAGTGAACCTTGGAAATGACCTTTGGTAGATGAATCTTACTTTGATGTTTATGATTGCTTTATAAGTATGTATGTAACTCATTATAGGTAATCTTAAGGGTCGTTTAGGCACATCTAGAGAGGGAGTATGGGCGGTATCTCTTTGTGTGACTTAAGTGAATCTTAGGATGACTTTAAGTGAGGGAATTACATGCTAGAAGTTAGTTATTAAAGGGGTTAGTAAATCACTGAAACAGTGAAGTCAATTCACTTTAGTGAATTGAACTCACTGTAAAGTGATGCCTAAAATTGGTATTTTGATTAATTGCTTCCTTATGAGTTTCTAAATTGATTAATGATGTTATTATGATTAAAATATGATTATGAAAAGATGCACATTTCCAATAAAGTCCGTTTTCATGATTTTTATGCATAATACCATACTTAGTACATGTGGTTGTACTAATTCCTTGCTTTATTTTCTATCTATAGTTCTTGGTAGGTAAAGAGCTTTGGGAAGTGAAGACTTGGACTTAGAAGATCGTTCAAGAGAAGTTGAAGTATGTCCCCACTTGACTCGAGGGCATATATGTCTTTTATGTTTTCTTTGAAGTCTTGTAATAGACTATTAGTAGTATGTTTTGAATTTGTATGGGCCGTGTCCCAAGTATTCTTGTGTCTTAAGATGATGAGATTGAGACTTAGTATTTCCTATTACTTTTATATGAAAGAGATTTTTAAAGACTATGTTATATTTTGTGAAAAGTTTTAATTCCTCACTACTTTTCATTATGTAAATGCGATTAATGATATGAGAGGATTGTCTTAGACCTCCGAGAGGTCGACGACGCCGGTTACAATCCATGATTGTACCCTAACTTCTAGGGTATGGTTTTGGGTTGTGACAGAATCAAACTTAATAAAACTTCAAGAGCAAAACCCACAAGAATTTAAACGATTTTCATCAAGAACTCAAGGATTTACTTTCTAATCTAATAAACATCGCTTAATAGAACAATGATTGGGGCGTGGGTGAACTTAAAAAAAATGAGATCTCACATACCGAACGTTCTTGACGATTCTTGACTTTTACTCTCCTTTCTCCTATTTTCTCTTTTTTCCAAGCTTCAGCGTGAACTTCAACTATTCTAAAATGGTATTATTCATATAAGACAAAACATAAACTCCAAAATACGAAATAAATTAAGTGGGTAAGGAAACGACTAAAATACCCTTCCAAAATCCGGTTTCAGGTTTTCCTTGTTTGAACAACCCAACTTCAAAATGACATATCTCTCTCATAACAACTTAAAATTGAGCAAACTTGACTATGTTGGAAAGATTATTCCAAGATAATTTTAACGATATCTTGAAAGTCACCTAAATAATCTTGAGATACGATTTATGGTCATTTGAAGTTGACCAACAACTCAACTTAACATAGTTAACAAATTTCCAGATTTTTACAATCTTTCCAAAAATGGATATTTCCAATTCTTAACTTCTTCCTAGTTATTTCAACTTGCGAGATATTACAAAAACATAATAATGGGATCCTCCAGAAGTATGGAGGCTCAACAATTAATGTTGGAACTTGACTAGATTAACAAAGCGCTAGATGTCGATCTTAGTTATATGTATCTGCCCAATAAAAGATGATGCCCATATGGGGCGAGTAGATGGAATGTACAAGAATGTGAGGGGAAATCTAAACATAACATAGGCTTGAACTGGAACCGTCTCAACCCAACTCAATTAAACTTCAAAATAATATAAAACAATCGAAATAATGTAGTATAAATAAAAGCTATAAAGTATTAGATAAAAAATCATTGTACTAGAAAATACAATATAAACATATATTTGAATGCAAAAATAGAAAGTAAACTCTGTTTGGGAAATGATCAAACCGAAAAAATCACTATGACTGTCACGACCCATACCATCTTTATTTGAACCCACATTAACCATATGGTGGGGGAACCAAAACTAAACCCAACTAGACATGAAACTATGCATTTAAAGATACAGAAGAAGGTTTAAATGCAAGGATTAAATAGAGTTCACATACACTCCAAAAGTTTAACAAATGATTATAGAATTAATCACTAGAACGTGAAAGTCAATGTACAAAAACTCTAACAAGGATCATAAGACTAAAGAAAATGGATACAACCCAATTAAACATAAGAAAATCTAAAGTACTAGTCTAAGTCCGAAGATATGGACATAAACAAAAACATAACTCATGGATGCCCGTAAAAACTGGCTCAACCTTGAATTTGAGTCGATTAGTGGCCTTTTAAAGAAGTTCTATTAGTAGCAGCCTGAATATTCCCTATAAAACCCCGTATCGTAAAATAGATAAGATTTTAGCTTTTAAGAAATTGCAAGTGAAACCTATGGTCGACATCCACGGACCGTAGTCTGGCCTACGGTCTATTCTATAGTCCTGTAGTTCACCACTGCAAACCCTCCCCAAACCCAGCTCCAAAATAGGCTAAGTCTCAACCCACAGAACAAACCTTCATTTCGTAGACCATGTCACCGTCTGTGGTATGTATGTGTACATTGAGGCCCCCTTTATGGTTTGGTCAACTTCAATTGGGCACAAGTCTTAGCACAAAGGAATCACATGTCCTATGAAATATGATATGATAGATAATTGAATCCTTTTGCCAACCCAACCGAGTTTACTAAAATTCAATCTTCGAGTAAAAAGTTATGATCATTTTAGTGAAACCATTTGAAGAAGACTTGAACAATGACCTCAATCTACGGACTATAGATTGACCTACGGCCCTACGTATTTTCTGTCAACCATTACAACAACAATTAAGTTAGTGGTCTTTTGGTGTTTTCCTATTTCGTTGGACTCCTAATCTACGTTGTTAGACCCTAAATTATGAGGTTTTAGTCAGTTTAAGCATAAAAACATAACTAGAACTTACCTAATTAAAATCATTAATCAAAACATAGAAAAGTAGAATTAAGAGCGGGAACAGGTCAAGAACCTTTATTTAAGAATGCAACATGTTTCCATCATTATCAGACCCAAAATCGAAAGATGTCTGTATGGAATTCATCACCAGATACATAGAATTTCACTAGTGGGATCCTATCACACATGAGATGTTACGACCCAAGAGTACCCCCTAGAAGTTAGGGCATTCTCGAATTGGAACATGGCGTACTTGACCACTTGGAGGTCTTGTACAAGCCTTTCATACCATTCATTGCATAAAACATATATCAAAAGTAGTGCGAAATTATAAATTTTCACAACATATCTAAAAGATCTCATTCATATAAATAATAGAAATGCTAAGTCTCCAAGTAGCCAACTTAGACTCATGAAACATCTTTGGGTCACAGCCCATACTATAATCAAAAGGAATTGACAATGTCTATAACTCTAAAATCTAAACATATGATGTCCTCGAATAGATTAAGTACATACCACTATTTTTGCTTGAATTATAGCTAATATCCATGCTTGACTTCCCGAACACCTCTCAAGAGCCACCTACACCTTTAGAAGTAAACAACGTATGGATTAGCACATTGTATGTACTAAGTATGACATAATGCATATAATCATGAGAAATGGACATTTGTATAAGACATGCTTTTTTTGGGTAAAACTTCATAACATAAGTATAATATACAACACATAACATCACGAACACTTCGAAACACATAAACATAAGACTCTCCTACCAAAGGTGATTCTGAGACTCACTTGAGTGAGTTATGAAGCGACCGCCCATACAATCCATTCACACACACTAAAGAGACCCTTCAGACTACCTAGGAAAAGATTCTTCCCATTTTATTGGTAAAAATCTCGACCAAGAATTACTCTAAGACTCACCTAATTAAGACATGAAGAGACCGCCCATACACCCTCTTCAAGACTACCTAAGCAACCTCAAAGCTACTCTAGATAAGTACTTTTTCATTAACATTCCTTTACCTAAGTCATTATGTTCAGTAGACCATTTAAGAGACATTCAACACTTAAGGACATTAACATAATGGTCTTGGAGAAGACCTAGGGCACTAACACACTGATGTCTTGAAAGCCTAGTCGTGCAATGTCTAGATAACGTCGCATTCCACTACCTAAACTTCCTAGTACTTATCTAACACTAGAATGTATCCCACATGATGAGAATAGGCAATAACAGACATAGACCATGATAGCTAATCATGGAATCCATAGTCATAAACCTACTCTGATGGAGGGTGTTCTACTGGCCAATAGTAGAATTAGGACGCATCCCATGTAGGAACATGGTTAAGGAATATCGAGGGTTTATTTTTACTCTATCTTTAATCTTATCTAGAGATACTCCCCAAGTATACTCACTCGGTGCTAGCCTTTGTTCTCATAGAGTAATTAAATCACTATACCAAGGATGGATTCACTAAGGCTACGATACAACGGCCTAAAATGGATAGCTCAATCACTTTCCTACGAATGATTTCATGCCATTCTAGACAATCATTCCTAAGTCAACTATTCACCCAAGAAGGATACCACTACAACTTTTGACTACAAGGATATCATAACCTCCTAACTAGGTTGAAGGTTCCAAGTAAGTGACCCTCTTAACTATGTTCAAGGTCACATTCCAATCATACATATTCATGATGACAGATGTACCGTGGTTTCACGGTGTTTTCAATGTTTTTTCCTTAAGAGTTGTGTGTGTCTAGAGCCTTTTTGTAGTAGTTTTTAACATGTTTAGCAGGAAAGATGTTCATAGATAAAACACAGAAGGCAGCTGAAATAATGTGAAGAAGCGACCCACGAAGTCCATCGTTCCATCGACGGTTCGTAGGTGCTGACCGTCGATTGAAGTTCAGTCCACTGCAGAAACTCGGGGAAATCTAACCAAGTGTAGGACTATAGAAAGGATCGACGGTTCATCGATTGATCGACTGACTGTTCAGTTGAATCGTCAATGAATTAAGAGATAGTCCAGTACCAGAAGTTGGAGATTGTTACTATTTTTCTTAGTTTGTTTTTGTAGATTGGGTTTTGCAACTTTAGCAATAATTCAATTTTCGGATTTTATTTTCAAGTGTTATATTGTTATTTATAGTTGTTTTTCTAGATTTTCTTTGAATTGTCAAAGAAAGTTCATGTTTTATTGTTTAACAACTATGAATTGTTTTCTTATATACATGGGTAAGTAAATCCCAACTAGGATTCTGGTAACTATGGGTGATTAACAAAGTAAACCTAGATTAATAACAATTCTCAAATAGATTATTGCATGTTTTGATAATTCTTTTGTTTAGAAGTCTTTTTAACTAGTGCACACATTAGAAATAGCCTTGTTGCTACTTGTTGGACCAAGGAGGTGTTAATAAGAAAAGAATTATCAACATAGATTTAGTGGGATACTATTTAATAGGCTAGTCTCGGTTGGTACGAAGTAATGACTAAGCCATACATCGAATATAATGCTTAATATAAAGTAAAGTTAAGGGTTAGTAGCTTATACACACGTAGCCAGACCAAGGTACATGGGGAAATTCTCTAAATGCCAGACCAAGGATTTAGAGATACCTAACTTATCACTTTGCATGCAAAAGACTAGGGAAGAATTTTTATAGCTTGGAATACGACGTTATGAACCTATGGGGAACACATACACCCTAGTTTCTCTCACAACATAATAAAAACAAAATCTTTACTCTTGTTACTTGTTTTACTTAGAGATATTCAAGAAGTTTATTACACAAGACCCCCCTTTAATTAACTATTTTCGTAAAGAACTTGACTATATAGAAGTAATTTTACATTCAAGTAAAGTCTAAACCATTTTTATCGTGGCATCGACCACAACCTATTAGTTGGGTTCTTTACTTGATGCGACCGCTTATACTTCTTTAGGGATGTGTAATTTGAGCGTAAAAAAATTTCGGCGCCGCGGCCAGGGAAAGTGGTTTTTAGATAAACATTAATAACATTACTAAAGTTTAGTCAATGATTTCCTGATTTTGCTTATGTTTTGTTTTTGTTTCTTCAAGGTCTAGCCCAAGTGTATGCCAAGTACACGGAACCGAGGAGAACCTCTAATTCCATTCGATCCTGAACTTAACTGTACACTTCGAAGAATGGAAAATCAACAGAACCTAGTCAATCTTGGTAATGGGATAATGAGGCATCCTCCACCACCTGTTCAGGCACACAATCAGGTAGTTGCGGGAAATCAGGTTAATGATGCTATGAGGATGCAGACCCCATCCCCCGCCCTCAAGAATTCTATAGGGGCAATGCCAATATCAGTGATCCTGATGGGCTTCTTGTCCTACCTCTTATACGCCATGGGCACATGTTCGTGGTAACTAGTAGTTTGATGCATATGCTCACCGCGAGGGGTTTTTTGCAAGGCTACCATAAGAGGATGCCCATGCTAACATAGCCAAACTAGGTCTGTTTGCAAGAGTTGTGTGGCGTGGCCAGATTTAGATATGAACGTCATCGGGTTGAGAGTGTTCCCTCTATCACTGATTAGAGAGGCCGCAATATGGTTTAATGAGTTGCCCTACAATTCTATATATACTTGGGATCATTTGAGGGATATGTTCCTAGCACATTATTACGCGGTTTCAAAAAAGCTCAACCACAAAGATAGAGTGAACAAATATGTGGCACTACCTAGAGAGTCAGTAAGTAGCTCTTGGGAAAAATTTACTGTGTTCGTGAAAGACGTCCCAAACCATCACATTGATTATGCGTCATTGAAAGAGTACTTAAATTATACAATATTTTTTGCATTTTTCAGTTTTATGGGCTAGAAGGACTCGAACCATATACCTTCTAGGTAAAACAAATCAAACTTCTTATTATTAAAATAATATGAATTATTTCAAAAGCCCTTCTTCATCATATCAAAGGGATTCCTCATTTCGGGCCGAAGAAGCAATGTCACTCGATCATTATCAAACTGACTGCAATCTTTTTCGGTACGTGAAGATCCCACCACAGTGCCTTCTACCTCTAATAGGCCATGAACTAGATCAGAATCATTCTCAATGAGTCCATAATAAGTGATCCTATATTTTTCATCAGGTACGGATAAAGACCAATGATCTTGAGCGGCCGATCCTCATTGGCAGAAGTACCCTCGTTAGCTGGAATTTGTAGAAAATTCTATTTGTTCTTCCCCGCTTTGGGTTGTGGGGCTTACTTAAGGGTATGTTGCTGCAACTTTGAAATGATTAAAAAGCAACGAAGTATTGTCGAAACCTAATAATTTAAAATAAAACAAAGATAAAGGATCCCAAAACATGGAAACATCTTTTAATTGTCTTAAAAGCTGGATCGGACTGAAAAATCCGATTTCAAATGAGACAAACAAAAAAGGAGGAAAGATCGCTCAATAAGTGAAATTGCGGAATGATTTTCCTTTGAAATGTTTGAACGTTATCCAACTTCTTCCTACATGACCGATCAATTCGATCAGGCACTCGCCATCCATTTTCATTGTTCAAATATTTGACAATACTAAAAAACCATTATTCAACTCTTCGGCAACATGAAAAAACCAAAAGCTCTGCCCTACCTCTCTGTCTATCCAAGGGACGGAAGGGTAGAGGCCTTTCGTGTCCCCTCCAGTCAAGAATTGGGGCCTCACAATCACTAGACGATATGTTTTTCTATCTAATGAATAGGGATTCCTCTTTATAATTGTCTGTCCGTAAACCAGCAAATAAAGTACATTACATAGTCTTGGGATTGGCGACATACTCATTCAGTGACTTTGGCACAACACGTTCCCAAATGGGGACTATCGGGTAAATTTAATATAATAGATGCCTGTTGTCCTTAAATCTCATAAAAATTACCTAAATATTCATAGTGTACTTCGATGGGAGTTTCTCTTAAAGCAATAACACGTTGATCAAGTCGCCACCAGAGCCACAAAGGACTATCTAAATTGAATCATTTCTATGACATCATTCAGGACTCGTTGTGGTAATTATGGGTTCCTTGTTATATCCTTTTTTTTTACCAATATGCGTGCAGCATTCATCGAATTTATTAATATAGAATTCAAACCTTATTTAGATATGTTTTTTATAGTCTTCGTTGAGTACATACTAATATAGTCTAGGAATGAAAAGATCATGCTAGTCATCTCAGAATAGTTCTCAAACTATAAAGAGTTCTATGCCAAGTTCTCTAAGTGTTGGTTTTGTCTTGAGTCATTTGAATTCTTAGGCCTCGTTGTTTCTTGAGAAGGAATCGAATTTAGTACCCTAAAAATTGTGGAACTGTAGAATTTTCCTAGAAAGACATCTCCAACTGATATTAGGACTTTCTTGGGGTGGTGATGTGAGGCCAAAGTTCAAATTTTTTATCATTATTTACCTCACATTTATTATTTATATTTGTCCGTTTTGAGCATAAATTTTATGTATTGTGCTAGATTCTGTATTTTATTTGTAGGATTAAGTTGGTTAGGAAATGAAGTAGTTTGGAACTAAAACGAATTAAAGATGGAAGGTTAAAGAAGAAAATCAAGCAGGCAACTTAATGTATTGAATTTAATAATAATGTATAAACATAAAGGGCACATTGCAAAAAATTTTATCTTTGAGTTGGGAAACTTGCTGCCACGTGGCAGCAAGTGAAGACAAGAGAATTTTTGAAGCGCACAGACAGCTTATGTGGCAAAAAAAAAGGAATTTAATTCCTTTCGGTTTTGGATTCCTAATATAAAGTGGACTCAATTATTTTATTTAGGGTTTTCTTTATTTATAAATAGTCTATTAAATTATTATTTTGGGGGAGGAGGCGAGGAACCAAGATACAAGACATAATATAAATTTTCTTTAAGATTTGGAGCTCTTTAAGAGCCACCGTGGAGGCCGGAGAATTGTGGTTTATTATTTCTTCTCCTTTATTATTTATTTGTATTCGTGATTAATAAAAAGATACTTTAGATATTGTTCTTAACTTTTTATGATTAACACAAACATATTTATTTTAATAAATTTTTACTGTGTTTTTGAGATAATGAGTAGCTAAGCTCCACAACTAGGTTTATGGGAACCATGAGCGATTAACAAAGTATGAATAGTAATTAAGCAACTCTCAAATAGGTTATTGCATGTATTGATAATTCTTCCGTTTCGAAGTCTTTTTGACGGGTGCACGTGTTAGAACTCGCCTTGTTGCTACTTGCCGGACCAAGGAGGTTGTTAATAAGAAAAAAATTATCAACATAGATTTATTGGGATACTATCTAATAGTCTAGTGTCGATTGGTGAGAAGTAATAACTAAGACATACATCAATTATGATGCTTAATATGAAGTAAAGGTAAGGCTTAGTAAATTATACACACGTAGCTGCACCAAGGTATGGGGTAAAATTCTCTAGATGTCGAACCAAGGATTTAGAGATACATAATTTATCACTTTGTATGCATAATACTAGGGAAGAATTGTTATTACAAGGATTACCGCGTTATGAGCTTATGAAGAACACAATCCTAGTAATTTTTATTAATTTGGATAGAAAAATAAATACTTAGTTCAAAGCAATTTTTTTTTTTTAAGTTTTATTTCAATTTAAAAAACCCCATTTTTATATAACGACTATCTAGTTAAATATTTGATATTGATAATATTCTTCCATATTCTCGGTGGGATCGACCCCGACTCATATTTGGGTAAATATGTTATATACGATCGTTTATATTTCTTTTCAAAAAGTATATTTGAATGTTATCAGGTGTGCTGGATATTATAGAACGTTTGTGGAGGGGTTCTCTTCTATTTCATCCCCTTTGACAAAGCTAACTCATAAAATAGTGATGTTATAATGGTCTGAAGCTTTAGAAAATATTTTAGGAATTAAAAAATAGGTTGACACTTGCCCAATAAATACATTAGTAGAAGGTAGTCAAGGTTTCGTCGTTTATTGTGATAAGTATAGAGTTTGTTTGCATTGTCTCTTAACACAGAATGACAAGGTTATAACTTATGCTTCTAGGGTCTAGAGAGTTCAAAGTTAATGATAGGAACTACCCATACTATGATCTTGAATTTGTTATTGTAGTATTTGCTTTGAAGATATGGAATCATTATTTGAATGGTGGTCAAGTAGATATATTCACTGATCACAAAAGTCTTCAGTATATGCTTACTCATAAAGATCTTAATATCAGACAAAAGAGGTGGTTAGAGTTACTCAAGGATTATGACATGAGTATTTTTTACCACCCAGGTAAGGCTAATGTTGTTTCTAATGCCTTGAGCGGGTTGTATATGGGTAGTACCACTTATTTTGAGGAAGATAAGAAATAACTAGCAAGGGATGTGCACATAATTACATGCTTGGGAGTTCGCCTAATGGATTCCAAAAGAAGGAGGAGTATTGGTGATGAACGGGGCTAAGTCTTTAGTAATGGCAGAAGTGAAAGAAATGCAAGAGCAAGATCCTATTTTTTTTAAGTTTTAGGCAAATGAAGAAAAACCTATTGGCTTTTGAACAAGGGGGAGATGACATATTAAGGTTTCAAGGTATGTAGAGTGTACCAAGGGTGGATGAAATCCAAGAGAGGATCATGGAGGAGGCTCGCAGCTTCATATATTCCATTTATCCGAGTTCCAAAAAGTTGTAATGTGATTTGAGAGAGGTTTATTGGTGGCGTAGTATGAACAAGGGCATTGCAGAGTTTGTTTGTATGTGACGAATTGCCAACAAGTAAATGTGGAGCATCAAAGGACCCGTGACTTGGCTTAAAATATAGAACTTCTGAAATGGAAGTGGGAGATGATTAATATGGACTTCATTACAGGTTTACCAAGACCTCACAAGCAGCAAGATTCTATTTGGATGATCATCGATTGAATAACTAAATAAGTCCACTTTTTGTCATTAAAGACTACCTATTCAATAGAGGATTATGCCAAGTTATATATTCAAGAGGTAGGAAGACTTTATGGGATTCTTGCCCCCATTATTTAAGACAAAGGTGTGAAATTTACTGCACAGATTTTGAAGTCATTCTTGAAAGGCTTGGGTTCAAAGGTTAACTTAAGTATTGTCTTTCATCCTCATACAGATGGGCAAGCAGAGCGCACTATTCAAATCATAGAGGATATGTTGAGGGAGAGTGTGATTGACTTTAAAGGTAATTCCAATTATCACCTACCTCTTATTTAATATTCATACAACAATAGCTTCCCCTCTAGCATACAAATGGCTCCTTATGAATCTCTTAATGGGAGAAGATGCAAATCTCCTATGGGATGGTTTGAAGTTAGTTAAACTGGGTTGATAGGACCAGATTTAGTTGAACAAGATATGGAGAAGATGAAATTAATTCAAGAGAGGTAAGAAAATAGTGCAGAGTCGTCACAAATCCGATATTGATGTTAGGAGAAGCGAGTTAGGGTTGGAAATAGATGATTGAGTCTACTTGAAAGTTTCACCCATGAAGGGTGTTATGAGATTATTAAGAAGGGGAAGCTTAGTCCCCTGTATATTATCCTTACGGAATCTCCAAAAGGGTTGGTAATGTAGATTATGTGTTTGAGGTATCTTCTAAGTTAGCCACGGTTCATCCAGTATTTCACATCTCAACGTTGAAGAAGTGAATTGCCGATCCTTCATTGATCAAACCTATTGAAAAAATATTGGTATCAAGGATAACTTATCTTATAAGGAGATCCTTGTTCACTTTCAAGATCACCATGTATGCGAGTTGAGAACAAAGGAGGTAGTATCAGTCAAAGTACTTTTGAGGAACCAGTTTGTTGGGGAAGCTACTTGGGACCCTGAGGAATATTTGAAGAAGAGATATGCACATCTCCTTGAGCCAGGAGAATTTCATACCAATGTATTGATTCTCTTATTAGTACCCTTTAATTTATAAATTTGCAGGTTGTTTGTGCTTTGCTTGTTAGGTGTTTGAGTTGAATGTTTGATGTTACTCCCTTAGCCTAGTAAGGGTAATCTATTATAACATCTCTCTAATTGAAATAACTAGAAACAATTAGAATTTTAAATACTTATTTTAGGAAAGAATGAAAAATCTGGAAATTTATGAAGTAATTTTTACTTTGGGTTTATTTTAAACTTCAAATAACCGTAACTCCTATCTGATGATGACTTAGGTGTTCTTCCAGACACTGTAGGAATTATCTAGGACTTATCTTTCCAACGTCGTTGAGTTTAAATGATTCTTAGTTCGTAGAGTGAGATTTTCCTATTAGTAGTTAGGTTGTTCAAATAAGAAAAGTGTAAACAGGACTGTAGAAGGGCATTATGGTCCTTTTCTTATCTCATGACTTAATTTCATTTTTGGTAGTTAATTGTGATCTAAATTGATAGGATTCAAATTATGATTTTATGCCATTGAGTTAGCGTGTTAGAGAAGAGAAAATAGGAGATGGAGCAAGAATCGTCAAATTCTTGAAGAATCGCTTGTGGATTTTGTGAAGGGGTGATCCCTATGAGGTATGTGAGATCGCATAGCATTGGGTTAGTTCACCCACACGCAAATAATGATTTATTTCATCAAATTAAGAAAGCATAGCAATTGAGTTATTGATGGGTTTGTTGAAGTTTTATGGAACTCTTGAATACTTAAAATTGTTGAGGAGTTGTTTGATCCAAATCCAATATTTTAAGTACGAATTCGGTTAGGATCTTTCATATATTAATGGTATAGTTTATTCTTAGTTACTGGGCAAGAATAATGTTACACCCTCGAAATAAACTAGGTTGAACTAGATCTTCGCATGTGTTTCATGAGTGAATAATGAGTTAAAATGATGTATTTTAGCATTAGAAATAAGTTGGTGAATTTTGGTAGTCAAACGTCAAAGAACATCCATGACGTTCAGAAAATGTGCCTTGGAATGTGCTAGTGTGTCCTTGATTTTGGTGCATATGTTTAGGTACTGTTTGGTGTCTAAAACCAGTAAAGATGAGTCTAGTACCTATAGGGATGTACCGATTTTCAAAACGTTCGGGTATTACTCCTCAGGGACCACCCAAAGTGTAAGACCCCAAAATGAGATAGGGTTTCTAGAGCCTAACATTTTTGCATTAATGTTCTAAGGTCCTAAAATAACTTGTAATATGGTTTATAGGCAGTGTATAAAGGTTGAAGTGATTTGGAAGGCAAACGTCAAGGGTCGACAGAAACGTTCGACGACTAAGTCACCTAAATGCCTTATATGCGGTTCTATGTGATTATGTATGATGCCTGAGATTAATAAGTCTTTAAATGGTTTATAATTATGTTTAAATATAGTATATGAAGTTTTGAGAAGTTTGGAGGTCAAACGACGAAGAACGTCTAAGGCGTTTGAAAGATAGCCCTTAAGAGGTTCATCGTGTGTCATGGTGGGGCTTGGCCTGTTTGGACGTCTTGTAGGAATTTGTTTTGGATGAAATTTATGTGGAAGGTATATAACTTGTTAAGGTTTATAATAGCGTTGGAAACGTCCTGGTACGACTTCAAAAGGGTCCCACAAGAGGCCCCAAAAGAAGGACCCAAAGCTGCCTAAGACACCGCCTGGGCAGTGTCCATTGACGGACCCAACGACGGATCGTTGGGCCACCAACGGCCCGTCGAGCAGGTATCGTCGAGGGGAACAAGCCTTGGGCAGGTATGAGGCCAAGAACTTGGCTAAGTACCCAACTACGGACGCCAGGCACGTCCCGTCAAGGTCTCGACGCCCCGTCAATGCCATCGTCGTGGGTACACTGTCAACTAGCAGCTGTGTGCTGTAAATTAAAGGGGTGAATGGGAAATTCACCCCACGTACTTATTATGGGTTTATTTAAGTAATTTTCGGTGTATATAAGTCATCAAAAACGTGATCAACCCATTCTAAAATTAACTCACATGTTTTAAGCCTTTCCCTCCCAAAAATGTTCTCTCTAAAACCACCATTGTTGGTGAAGCTCAAGAGCTGCTTGGAGATGGATTTTCTATGGATGAATCACCAATTTTAAGAGGTTTTCAACTAATAAAAGGTATGGTGATCCTTCGTCTCTAAGTAACCTTTCACTTGGAGAGTTCTTCTCAATGTTTTCAAAGAAAGTTTATGATCAAAGTTCTTCTTCTTCAATCTAGCCATGGGTTCTTTCTCAAAACGTTTTTATGATTAAATTATGATGAATTGAAGTTAATACAATGATTTGAATGTGATTTCACTCCAATTGCATGATGAATCCATGTTCTTTTCGAAATTGGTTTAGCTCTTGCATGGGCTTTGTGATTATGGCTTGTTCTTGATTAAATGGTGATTCTCTTACATTGAATTGCTTGTGTTTATTGTTATTTACGTTAAATGATGGTTAATTGATGATGATCAGTCCATTATGATAAATATATGACGATTTGAACATGAATTGCCTATGTTTCTACATGTTGCCTTGAAGTCGATTGTGAGATTGGTTGTGTAAAATGTTGATTATGTATGAACGGCTGTAGCTACTGTTTTAGGGTGATATAATGGATGAGTTTTGTAGGTATAAATCCATAATGATCAAATTTAGAAAGGCTTGCATGAATTTATCTAGATTCCTTTAGGCTACGAAGTCAAAAAGCTAAGTGTGTGATAGATCTTTAATTGTTGTTAGATGAAGCATGATTTCGTCTTGATTTCCTATCTAATTAGATACTGCCTAATGAGTGTATTATTGATAAAATATGAATGATGATCAAAGCTTTATAGAGTTCATAGTATTGTTAAATTCTTCTATACTCTAGCAAATCGATAAGCCTAAATGCCTATGTTGTAACCTTATTCTTGAAGGTATGTAATTATGATTTCAATATGGTTAAATGTAGGTTGAGCTACTGCCTTATACTTATAATATGTATGAAATATGATCAAAAATCAAGGCAAGGGAAATTAGCTAATGATCTATGTTATTCTACTTTCCTAGTATGTTGATGTGTCGTATTATGTTATAGTATAATCTTGTAGGGACTTGTACATGGTTTCTTATATGTTTAAATTACATTTAGCTACTGCCATATATGGGTTTTATTTATGAATAAGGTGTATTGATCAATGATGATAAAAGGGTGAGAAATTGGTAAGAATGCTTATTCCCTCTACTTTTCTACTTCTCTATTCTTCCATAATAATGTTGATGAAGCCTTGTATGGAATTGTATGGTATGGTCCACTTATGGTGGCGGTGTTTACTTTATTGTCATTATATATGTGTTGACCATGGCCTTGAAGGCAAATTGATGAACTTATGAATATGTGCTTAAGATGATACTATGAGAAGCTTATGCCTAATTTCATATTCTAGTTGTGATCTAGGTTGTATGGCTATTGTATAAGCATGTGTATATTCTTGTTAGGGTAAAGTATAGGTGCTTCCATTGATGTGGTAAAAGGGTTAATAATCCCTTACCTATATACCCCTATGTGAATGCATGAATAGCACAAGTTAGGAGTCTTAAGTGTATTGTGAAGTTGGCTTGTATCCTATGTTATTGTGTGTTGTGTGGTCTGTGCTTGATGAAGTATTATGACCTAAGAGGGTGGCTGCCTCAATGTGTTGATAGCCATTATGTGATCGTGTTGACCAACGTACACACACTCTCACTTACATGCATGATACAAGTATTATAGGTCATGGTGTCTAAATGAAAGGTAGTTCTCATATTCACTATTGTCTACTACTATGCATGTTAAGTTTATGTTTATGAAAGTATGATATGTTTCCTCAACTAGGATGACTTGATAGGTATTCTAGTGTGGGCAAGGGTATGGGACCTTGTCTATGCATTGCACATGTGTACCTTGATAGGATCTAGTTGTGGTTTCTATATGTATGAATATGATGTTTGAATATGTGTGACTTAAGGTGTTATGTGAAAGGATATTCTCACATGATTTAGGTTGATGAACTTTCATCTATAACCTATGAGCTAAGCATATGAGGGGATGATTCTCCTAAGTCTATGTTTTTACAAATAAATGATAATAAAGGCTTTTTCAATAAAAGGGAACTTAGCCTAGCACCGAGTGAACTTGTAGATGAGGGGGTGACACTTTCTTACATAAGGAAAGGTAGGGTTCAATACGGTCCTCACGGGGCAGATAGCCTCATGACCCAACATAGGGTGTAGAGTTGATATTTCCATGAATTCCCCAAGTTCCATAAACTAAGTTGCCACCACAGTATACTAGCTAGTGGATTTCCACCTAGAAAGCTATGTTATGTTTGGTTCTACTTTGGCCAGTAGACCACCTTCTTTCGGTGTGGGGTTTTATGAAACCGGATTCCATGATTAGCACCCATGGTCTATGTCTGTTAAGGTTATGGTTTCCCTAAAGTAAAATGAACAAAGGAAGAAACCTAACTAGGATAACCTAACGGTAGTTACTTAGTGTAGGTGGGGGTATGGGACTTCACCTATGCATTGCACAAGTGACTCTTGAGGGAAGTCTTAGGAAGGTGTTCTAATGCATGTTACTAAGTATATGTCCTTTATGTATGACATTGTAGTATTTGTCTATTGGTCATGAAGATGTGCATGATATGAGTCTCTCTGCATGATGTTGATCTTGTTAACTATATGACGAAGGTCTTACTTGACATAAATGAAGTTGACTTCTCTTGATATGTTGATATATGATTTGGATGTAAAGGCTTGTGGTCTCATGATAGGTTTACTAAGTATGTGTGAGGTTATAGGGTCTCATATTTACATTGCACTAGTAGACTTAGATTCGGGGCATGAGTTATGTTTCATAAGGTTCAATATGAAGTAAATTAGTATATGTGTATATTTACTAGGAGTTCATTGTAATGTCCTTATAGTCTTGACTTAACTATGTCTATGTTGTACTATACTTCTATGATGGTATGTATGTGTTGTCTTTTGTAGATGATATGTATGTTTCCTTGTGGTCTTAAGGTTATGCATTGCACCAAGTATCACTAAAGGATTACTTGGAAGGATTAATGAATATAAAGGAGGAGTTCACTGTAAAGGAAATTGAGTTCACTGTAAAGTGACCTCAATTTGGACTTAAATTCTATAAGTGCTTTTCTGTGATGTTTGGCCTTTTATTGTGTTTCTATGAAGTATGAAAATGATATAAATGCTATTGGTTAAAGTTTTTATGAAGATTTACTCAAAATGGCATGAAGTATGATTTCAAAGAAAATGTCCCTTTTAAATGCATGTTTTTGCATGGTTGCCATACTTAGTACATTCTTGTGCTAATCCTATTCTTCTCTACTTTTTACACAAAGTGTAGGTTATGGATTCTTAAACGATGTCTTGAATGGTGAAGATCTTGATAGATGATTCCCAAGATGAATGAAAGGAATCCTTAAACTTCAAGGATGGCCTACTTACGTCTTTAATGTAAAGTCTTTAAAAATTGTATAGTTATGCAATGTGTCTTATTGGCCGTGTCCCTAATGTACTCTAAAGTTATTGAGTCTAAGATGTCAAAGAGACTTAGAGTCTAAATATGTATTATGACTTATATTTTATATATATATATGATGTGATGTTTCTAGCATATGATGTGCTATGAAAAGTTTTAAATTTTCCGCTAAATTTACTATGCCAATGCAATGAATGATATGAGAGGCTTGTCTTAGACCTCCTAGAGGTCGACGACGCCGGTTACAATACAAGATTGTATCCTATCTCTTAGGGTATAGTTTCGGGTTGTGACACAAAGGGACCCAAAGGAAGACCCAAATGTGGGACAAAGGAAATGCCCAAGGCAGCGTGCATGGCCAGGATTTGTAGCTTGCCTCGCGTCGTGTGCCTGGAACTTAAGTTGAATGTGCGTCGCGCGAGTGGCATGAGGTCCACTTCCTCAATATGCTGAAATTCAAGAATCAGTATCTCCCTCCGCGACGCGCAGCCAAGTCCCAGATTTGGCCGCGTCATTTTTATGTCAAATAAAATTTGGAAAAGGGTCCAAATAGTGTAGGGGTAGTTTGGTAACTTCGGGGATCATTTGTGGAATGTTTTAGTTCACTTTAAACCTCATTTCATCCACCAATTAAAACCCTAAAGCTGAAATCAAAATCTCACCATTTCTCCAAAAACCTTCATTTTCAATATGCTTCAAGCTCAAAGGAATAAGACCAAATTCTTAAAGTTTCTTCACCAAATTTCGTCTGTTTCTTCATATTGAGGTATGATATTTCATCCTTGACTCTTCTTTCATTCAAGGAGACCATTTCAAGACTTTTCAAAAAGGGTTTTCAAACTCAAGATTTTTCTATTTTGATTTCTAAGCATTGGTCTTGCATGAAAACGTTTTAGTGAATGTAATATGATATTTTTCAATGTTAGTTGATGATTTTAAGGTTAAAAACACAATGAAGCCATGCTCAATCAAATTTCTGAACTTTTGGATTATGAAGTGGTTTTAATGTGCATAGTTTGATAATGCTAGAACTATAATTTTCTCTTTAGTATGTTGTGATTATCTGAGGCCCTATTATGCTTCATCATGATGTTTTTGGTGAAATATTGAGGTAAGGTGGTAAAGGATTGGATGAAGGGCAAGTTTTTTTTATCTTGGTTAATTTATATTGAAGTAACTCTTGAGTGGTATGGTCCACCTTTGGTAGCGGTGTTTACTTGAAGTATATGAAGTTATATATGTATTGTGAGAATGGCCTTGAAGGCATGATATGTGAAGTGAAGTGATGATTTTGATATGTATATGCATGGTATGTGTTAAAATGTTGAAATGAGTATCTTGAAGGGTTTATGTCTAAATGAAAGAGGTATTTGATATGTGAAGTATGCTAATGTGTAAATTGTTATAAATGTGGGTATGAGCATGTTTAGAAGTCAATGTTATGATTAATGGCTATTATTTGAAGGGTGTTCTCACATGTACTCACACACACTTGTATGTATGAATGAAGTCTATGAATGAAAATGGGGGATTGTAGGGTGGATGTAAGACCTCAAAAATGAGATAAGGTGTCTAGAGCCTAACATGTTTGCTTTACTGTTATAAGGTCCTACAATGCCTTATTATGTCATAAAGAGTCAGTGTGCAAAGTTTGAAGTGATTTGGAAGTCGAACGTCAAGGGACGTCGAAGACGTTCGACGAATAGTCGCTTATGTGCCTCATGTGTGTATGCATGCCTAAAGTGTGTGAACTGAGTCGAATAAGTCTTGAAATGATGTTAAATGATGTTTGAAGTTATTGTATGAAGTTTCGTGAAGTTTGGAGGTCAAACGCCCAAGAACGTCCAAGGCGTTCGAAAGATAGCCCCTAAGACGCTCATCGTATGTCATGTTGGGGTCAAGGCTGTTTGGACATCTTGTAGGTGTTTTGTTTGGATGAAACTTATGTGGTAGGTCTATAACATGTTAATGTTTGTAATTACGTTGGAAACGTCCGGGTACGACTTCTAAAGGGCCCCACAAGAGGCCCCAAAAGAAGGACCACAAGGCTGCCTAAACACTGCCTGGGCAGTGCCTCTTGACGGACCCAATGACGGACCGTTGGGCCCCCAACGGACCGTCAAGCAGGTCCCGTCGAAGGAGGGTAGCCTTGGTCATGTTGTAAGCCAAGAAATTGGCCAAGTCCTCTGCGACGGAGGCTGCCACGGCCCGTCGTGGCCATGACGCCCCGTCATGGGCCTCGTCGCGGGTGGCCTGCTAGTTAACTTCCTGCGTGCTGCCTCTTAAAGGGGTGAATGGTAAATTCACCCCACGTCCTAACCTGACTATAATAGGTTTAATTAAGTAATTTTAGGTGTATATAAGTCCCTAAAAACGTGATTAACCCATTCCCAAATCCTCTCACTCAAATTGAACCCTTTCTCTCTAAAATATTCTCTCTAGAACCTCAATGGTTTTTGAAGCTCAAGAACAGCTTGTAGATGGAATTCTCATGGGTTCTTCATCAAGTTTTATAGTCTTCATGAAGATTAAGGTATGGTGATCCTTCATCTCTAAGTAACCTTTCACTTGGAGAGTCTTCTCAATGTTTTCAAAGAAATCTTATGAACAAGTTTCCAATCTTCCAATCTAGCCATGGGTTCTTTCTCAAAACGTTTCTAAAGATTAAATCTTGATGAATTAGTATTAATATGATGATTTGAATGTGATTTCACTTCAATTGCATGATGAACCCATGTTCCTTCCAAAATTAGGTTTAGCTCTTGTATGGGCTTTGTGATTATGGCTTGTTCTTGATGAATTGGTGATTCTCTTATGATGAATTGCTTGTAGTTATTGTTATTTACATTAATTGATGTTGAATTGATGATGATCAATCCATGATGATAAATATATGAAGAATTGAACATGAATAACCTATGTTTCTACATGTTGTCTTGAAGTCGATTGTGAGATCGGTTAAGTAGACTTTTGATTATGTATGAACTGCTTTAGCTACTGTTTTAGGGTGATGTAATGGATGAATTTGATAGGTATAAATCCTTAATGATCTAATTAAGAAGGTCTTGCATGAATTGGTATAGATTCTTTAGGTTATGAAGTCAAGAAGCTAAGTATGTGATGGATCTTGAATTGTGATTAGATGATGCATGACTTAGGCTTGATTTCTTACCTAATTAGCTACTGCCTTAGAATCATATATGTATGAACTATGATCTAAAAATCAAAGTAAGGGAAGTTAGCTAATGATCAATGTTATCCTACTTTCCTAGTATGTTGAGATGTTGTATTACGTTATGGTATAATCTTGTAGCGGCTTGTACATGGTTTCTTATATGTTTAAAGTACATTTAGATACTGCCATATATGTATCTTAATGATGAATAAGGTGTATTGATCAATGATGATCAAAGGGTGAGAAATTGGTAAGATTGCTTATTCCCTTTACTCTTCTACTTCTCTATTCTTTAGAGTAATGTTGATGAAGCCTTGTATGGCATTGTGTGGTATGGTCCACTTATGGTGGCGGTGTTTACTTTATTGTCATTTTATATATGTGTTGACCATGGCCTTGAAGGCATATCGATGAACTTATGAACGTGTGCTTAAGATGATACTATGAGAAGCTTATGCCTACTTTCCTATTCTAGTTGTGAATTAGGTGGTGTGGCTATTGTATGAGCATGTGTATAATTATGTTAGGGTATTGTATAGGTTCTGCCATTAATGTGTTAAAGTGGTTAATAACCTCTACCCATGTACCCCTTATATGGAAGTATAAATAGCTAAAGTTAGGAGTCTTGATTTCATGGTATATATTGTCATGTCTCCTATGCTACTATGTGTTGTGTGCTATGTGCTTGAAGTATAATGTGGTCTAATAGTGTGGCTGACTTAAGATGTTATTGATGGCCATTATGTGATCATGTTGGTAAATGTACACACACTCTCACTTACATGCATATTACAAGTAGTATGAGTCATTGGGTCTAAATGAAAGGTAGTTCTCATATTCACTAATGTCTACTACTATGCATATTAAGGTGATGTTTATGAATGTATGATTTGTATTCCCTTACTAGGATGACTTGATAGGTGTACTAGTATGGACAAGGGTATGTGACCTTGTCTATGCATTGCACATGTATATCTTGATAGGATAGTTCCTAGGTTTGGTTCTTATGCATATGAAGGATGATTATATGAACATGTTATGAATATGATGTATATGATATGATGAAGTATGAATGTGCATAGTGTCTTAGTAGGTTTATATGAAAGGATTTCTCATATAGTTATGCCTATAGACTTATGCATTGATATATGAACATGTGTGACTTGATGTGTTATGTGAAAGGTTTGCTCACATCTATATATACACTCACACACATGGATGATCTAGCTAGGGAGAAGAGGTCCAACTAGGAGGGCCCAAGAATACTCCAAAACTAGGTAGGTGCTTGAATATGCTATAAGCATATGAATGATGAATATCCTAAGACTATGTTTTATAAACAAATTGTAATAAAGGTTTTTCAATAAAGGGAACTTAGCTTAGCACCGAGTGAACTTGACATTGAGAGGTGTTGACTTCCCTTAGAGGAATATTCACCATTTGTCCCTTATAGAGTGTTGACTTCCCTTAGAGGAATAATCACCTATGGACCTACATATGGTGTTGACTTCCCTTAGAGGAATAATCACCTATGGACCTACATATGGTGTTGACTTCCCTTAGAGGAATACTCACCTATGTACTTACATGAAGTGTTGACTTTCCTTGAGGAATATTCACTCATGCTATCTCATGAGGTGAGGCCCCATTACCAAATGGTATATAGAGGGAATACCTATCTCTTAGTTCCATAAACTATGCTTGCCACATAGGATCTAGCAAAGTAAATTTACTTGATATGCTAGCATATATGTTAATGTTCTACCTTGGCTAGGTAGGAACACCTTCCTTTGGTGTAAGGCTCTACAACACCAAATTCCATGATTCGCACCCATGGTCTTAGTGTCGGTTAAGGCTATGGTTTCCCTAATGTAAAATGGACAATTGAAGTAATTGAATAGGATCCTAACTAGGAGGACTTAAGGTAAGTTACTTAGGATAGGTGGAAGTAATGAACCCATCTATACATTGCACAAGTGACTCCTTAGGAAGTCTTAGGTAGGTACCTTAATACTTATGATATGTATGTGTCCTTTATGTATGATATTGTAGTCTTGGTTTGACTATGATTGTATTGTACTATACTTTTATGATGGCATGTGTTGTCTTGTGTAAAGGCTATGTATGGTATTCTCTTGTGTTCCTAAGGTGATGCATTGCACCAAGTATCCCTAAAGGATTACTTAGGAGATTAATGAATTGAAAGAAAGAGTTTAAATGCTAAGAAGGGTGAGTTCACTATAAAGTGACCTTTATGTGTACTTATATTCTATATGTGCTTTCATATGATGATTGGCCTTTGAATGTGTTGCTATGAAGTACGTGGATGATATAAATGATGTTGATAAAGGTTTTATGATGATTTACTCAAAATGGCATGAATTATGATTTCAAAGGAAATGTCCCTTTTAAATGCATGTTTTCGCATGGTTGCCATACTTAGTACATTCTTGTGCTAATCCCATTCTTCTTTACTTTTTACACAAAGTGTAGGTATTGGAATGCTTAAAGAAGGTCTACGATTGAGGAGCTTGATAGGTTATTTCCCAAGCTCAAGGAAAGGAAATCCTTAAGTTCAAGGATGTCCTACTAATGTCTTTAATGTAAATTCTTTAAATATTGTATAGTTATGTAATGTGTCGTACGGGCCGTGTCCCTAATGTACTCTAAAGTTATTGAGTCTAAGATGGCAAAGGGACTTAGAGTCTAAATATGTATTATGTCTTATGTTTTATATATATACGATGTGATGTTTCTAGCATATGATGTGCTATGAAAAGTTTTAAATTTCCCGCTAAATTTACTATGCCAATGCAATGAATGATATGAGAGGCTTGTCTTAGACCTCCGACAGGTCGACGACGCCGGTAACAATCCAAGATTGTATCCTATCTTCTAGGGTATACTTTTGGGTTGTGACAAACTTGGTATCAGAGCATGAGGTTTATGAAGCGGTTTTAGGTTCTAAAAAGTCTCATATTGCCACGTCTAGTAGAGTCTCGTATCATTGGTGGTGAGTCGCGACACATTTAATGGTACGAGAGGCTATAGGACGATAGAGTTTCCCTTCTTCATCAATCTCATATCGTGCCATATAACTTAATTCTATAAGATCTCTCTCTTATGTTTTCTTGTCCGGTGGTCTTTTAGATATGATTGCTTGGATGAGAGTTACTCTATGCTTGAGGGAGAAAAGGTGAGTTTAAAATGCTTATCTTTGTTTTATGGTTTGAATGAGTATGTGTGAAGGTGACATTTGTCCTTATTTGATGATGTATATACTAACTAAGGCGACTCGAAGGGTTAACTAGACTTAGGTAGGGGTATGGGACTCTACCTATGTCTTGCACTAGTTTTCCTTGATGGAGACCTTAGGAGGTTAATACTATGTATGTGTATGATGATAAATATGAATATGCTCATGAGATGATCTCTATGCTTGTAAACATGTAAATAGCCTAGTGAGCTAAAGAATATGGAGTTATCCATGCATGAAGGTTATAGATAAGTGGAGTATGATGCTAATTGTAGTTCTTGTTGGGTTACTTGGTTTAGTGAAGTTATGGAGATTTACTTGATCATTGCACATGTTAACTCTATGAGGATTATGATTGGTCATCTTACCTTGCTTCATATGAAATATCTCTTATTTGATGATGTGATGCCAAATATGGCAATATATGAAATCTATGTGAAATAGCATGTTATGTCGGATGATGTATGTCATGATATAGTTGAAGCATGCTAGAAGTTATAGTGGTTAAAGTGATTTCTCTTAAATTGTGTATTCCTATATGATTTTGTATGATAGTAGCCAAATATTTGGATTTGAACTTGGATTGGTTAATGACTATCTATAAAAGTATGTTATTCTATGAGTATATGTGATTAAAAGTGTGCATTGTTTTCCTTTGCATATAAATGGTACTTGATGGGTTGCTAGTATAAATTGGAGTGTTTTGTGGAGACTTAAGTTGTAAATATAGTATGCATGCTTATGAAGAATGAGTTGGTAAAGCTTTATTTCTTATAATTCCATACTTGTTCCATCAAATGTCTAAATGTTACACTTTTGGGTATTTGGAAGCATGCTCGTTATAAAGACTAGGCAACTTATTGTATCATGTTTGGAGAACTTACTAATTTGCCCTTTTGATTGGATGTTGTTGAAAAGTGTGTAGAATTTATGAATATGAACATGATAAGGAATGTAGAAAATGATATTTGCTTTTTGCCATTTAAATTGAAAGGATGAGAATCTTATGACATGATTAGTCGTAGAGTTATTTCTAAACTTCTTGTCGTGTTATGAATTTTCTTGTTGTTTTCCCTAATGATGTATGACCTTAGAGTCTATTGCATTGTAGGAAGACCTTATGTGAATTAAATAGTATTATATTATATTATTTGTCTATTGATCATGAAGATGTGCATGATACGATTAGTTATACATGATGTTAATCTTGTTGACTATATGGTGATGTTATTAGTTGACATAAGTGTAGTTTTCTCCTCTACGCATGTTGATATAGGATTTGAATGTAAAGGTTCGTGATCACATGATAAGGTTTAGAATGCCTTAGTATTGCTAAATTGAGTTTATGAAAATTCCCTCTAAAGTAGTAACCACTCTAAGTGATAAATATGAAGGTTTTGTATTTGAGATCCTCTACATGTTGGTTTAAGTTGCTCTTAATTGGGTTTACCCTAAGTGGGGGATGATGTCTGAATAATGAGATTGTAGAAATTGTCTACATTGTCCTTCTATTCTTACTTGAATTAGAAAATACGAATTCTTAGTATGCTTATTCATGAAAATAGTCTTGCATAAAGTGTGAATTGCATGATATTTATATGATTGGTATGAATTGATTGACATCATCTTAGAAACAGGGTGAATTTTCCAAGAAGCATGAAAAGAAAAATTTTGAAAAATCCATGTTTTCTCTTGTTGACTTGCATTTAATGTGCTAATTGTGAAGTTGACCTCATGAGGTAAGACAAGGAACTTGGTGATAGTCACTTGTAGGTTAAATTGTTAGCCTTGTAATGGGAGTTGAGTCTCTTTTACCATGAAATTTGTTGACTCTCTTTAAAATTTAGGGATTTGATGATTTGTAGTGCAAAATTGTAGGCTCATTCTTGAAAGGTGAAAGCATGTTTTGCTAAGTGTACATGTGTGTGCCTATAATTTGTGTCATTTTTTCAAAATGAGGCTTACTATAAGGGTGAGTATTATGTTAAGGAAAGAACTTGTGGAATGACTTCCTATTTTGTTGTGATGTATTTGGTGTGACTTGCCATTTAGATTTCACTAAGAATAAAATGTATGCATGTCTTTGCTAGAAAGTTGAGATTTTCTCATTTTTAAAGAAATTGACCTTGTGCTTTGCTGAGGTGTGAACTCATGATTCGTGTAATGTGTTGAGGAGTAAGATATTCCTCCATGTACACCATTAAGTATGATGTGGTTGAGTTGACCTTCATGGTACTAGGTCTAACTAACGAAGATTTTTGTGAATTTAACTAACTCAAGTTTATGTGCATTAAAGTATGAGTGCTTAATTAACTTTGAGTGTGAGTTATGATCTGTCTCTGAGTAGTTTTTTCAAGATTTTCTTGTAATAAATTAAGGCGTAATGATCATGTTATGATTAGGAGAAGGATGTTCCCCTATGAACATGAAAAAGAACTTTTGTGTTTGGTGCATTAGAGAGTGAGTGAATAATGATTTTTGCTTGCTTATGTGCATTGAGTGCAAAAAGGATTTGATGATACTTTAAATGTGATGAACTGCTCTTGTGTGAATTATAGTCCTTGATGTGATTAAAGAGTCCTAAGTGTCATTCGAGGACGAATGTTCCCAAGTGGGGGATATTGTAAGACCTCGAAAATGAGATAAGGTGTCTAGAGCCTAACATGTTTGCTTTACTGTTATAAGGTCCTAAAATTCCTTATTATGTCATAAAGAGTCAGTGTGCAAAGTTTGAAGTGATTTGGAAGTCGAACGTCAAGGGACGTCCAAGACGTTCGACGAATAGTCGCTTATGTGCCTCATGTGTGTATGCATGCCTAAAGTGTGTGAACTGAGTCAAATAAGTCTTGAAATGATGTTAAATGATGTTTGAAGTTATTGTATGAAGTTTCGTGAAGTTTGGAGGTCAAACGCCCAAGAACGTCCAAGGCGTTCGAAAGATAGCCCCTAAGACGCTCATCGTATGTCATGTTGGGGTCAAGGCTGTTTGGACATCTTGTAGGTGTTTGTTTTGGATGAAACTTATGTGGTAGGTCTATAACATGTTAAGTTTTGCAATCGCGTTGGAAACGTCCGGGTACGACTTCTAAAGGGCCCCACAAGAGGCCCCAAAAGAAGGACCACAAGGCTGCCTAAACACTGCCTGGGCAGTGCCTCTTGACGGACCCAATGACGGACCGTTGGGCCCCCAACGGACCATCAAGCAGGTCCCGTCGAAGGAGGGTAGCCTTGGGCAGGTTGTAAGCCAAGAAATTGGCCAAGTCCCCTGCGACGGAGGCTGCCACGGCCCGTCGTGGCCATGACGCCCCGTCATGGGCCTCGTCGCGGGTGGCCTGCTAGTTAACTTCCTGCGTGCTGCCTCTTAAAGGGGTGAATGGTAAATTCACCCCACGTCCTAACCTGACTATAATAGGTTTAATTAAGTAATTTTAGGTGTATATAAGTCCCTAAAAACGTGATTAACCCATTCCCAAACCCTCTCACTCAAATTGAACCCTTCCTCTCTAAAATATTCTCTCTAGAACCTCAATGGTTTTTGAAGCTCAAGAACAGCTTGTAGATGGAATTCTCATGGGTTCTTCATCAAGTTTTATAGGTCTTCATGAAGATTAAGGTATGGTGATCCTTCATATCTAAGTAACCTTTCACTTGGAGAGTCTTCTCAATGTTTTCAAAGAAATCTTATGAACAAGTTTCCAATCTTCCAATCTAGCCATGGGTTCTTTCTCAAAACATTTCTAAAGATTAAATCTTGATGAATTAGTATTAATATGATGATTTGAATGTGATTTCACTTCAATTGCATGATGAACCCATGTTCCTTCCAAAATTAGGTTTAGCTCTTGTATGGGCTCTGTGATTATGGCTTGTTCTTGATGAATTGGTGATTCTCTTATGATGAATTGCTTGTAGTTATTGTTATTTACATTAATTGATGTTGAATTGATGATGATCAGTCCATGATGATAAATATATGAAGAATTGAACATGAATAACCTATGTTTCTACATGTTGTCTTGAAGTCGATGTGAGATCGGTTAAGTAGACTTTTGATTATGTATGAACTGATTTAGCTACTGTTTTAGGTGATGTAATGGATGAATTTGATAGGTATAAATCCTTAATGATCTAATTAAGAAGGTCTTGCATGAATTGGTATAGATTCTTTAGGTTATGAAGTCAAGAAGCTAAGTATGTGATGGATCTTGAATTGTGATTAGATGATGCATGACTTAGGCTTGATTTCTTACCTAATTAGCTACTGCATTAGAATCATATATGTATGAACTATGATCTAAAAATCAAAGTAAGGGAAGTTAGCTAATGATCAATGTTATCCTACTTTCCTAGTATGTTGAGATGTTGTATTACGTTATGGTATAATCTTGTAGCGGCTTGTACATGGTTTCTTATATGTTTAAAGTACATTTAGATACTGCCATATATGTATCTTAATGATGAATAAGGTGTATTGATCAATGATGATCAAAGGTGAGAAATTGGTAAGATTGCTTATTGGTGTGGCTATTGTATGAGCATGTGTATAATTATGTTAGGGTATTGTATAGGTGCTGCCATTAATGTGTTAAAGTGGTTAATAACCTCTACCCATGTACCCCTTATATGGAAGTATAAATAGCTAAAGTTAGGAGTCTTGATTTCATGGTATATATTGTCATGTCTCCTATGCTATTATGTGTTGTGTGCTATGTGCTTGAAGTATAATGTGGTCTAATAGTGTGGCTGACTTAAGATGTTATTGATGGCCATTATGTGATCATGTTGGTAAAGTACACACACTCTCACTTACATGCATATTACAAGTAGTATGAGTCATTGGGTCTAAATGAAAGGTAGTTCTCATATTCACTAGTGTCTACTACTATGCATATCAAGGTGATGTTTATGAATGTATGATTTGTATTCCCTTACTAGGATGACTTGATAGGTGTACTAGTATGGACAAGGGTATGGGACCTTGTCTATGCATTGCACATGTATATCTTGATAGGATAGTTCCTAGGTTTGGTTCTTATGCATATGAAGGATGATTATATGAACATGTTATGAATATGATGTATATGATATGATGAAGTATGAATGTGCATAGTGTCTTAGTAGGTTTATATGAAAGGATTTCTCATATAGTTATGCCTATAGACTTATGCATTGATATATGAACATGTGTGACTTGATGTGTTATGTGAAAGGTTTGCTCACATCTATATATACACTCACACACATGGATGATCTAGCTAGGGAGAAGAGGTCCAACTAGGAGGGCCCAAGAATACTCCAAAACTAGATAGGTGCTTGAATATGCTATAAGCATATGAATGATGAATATCCTAAGACTATGTTTTATAAACAAATTGTAATAAAGGCTTTTCAATAAAGGGAACTTAGCTTAGCACCGAGTGAACTTGACATTGAGAGGTGTTGACTTCCCTTAGAGGAATATTCACCATTTGTCCCTTATAGAGTGTTGACTTCCTTAGAGGAATAATCACCTATGGACCTACATATGGTGTTGACTTCCCTTAGAGGAATAATCACCTATGGACTACATATGGTGTTGACTTCCCTTAGAGGAATACTCACCTATGTACTTACATGAAGTGTTGACTTTCCTTGAGGAATATTCACTCATGCTTCTCATGAGGTGAGGCCCCATTACAAATGGTATATAGAGGGAATACCTATCTCTTAGTTCCATAAACTATGCTTGCCACATAGGATCTAGCAAAGTGAAATTACTTGATATGCTAGCATATATGTTAATGTTCTACTTGGCTAGGTAGTAACACCTTCCTTTGGTGTAAGGCTCTACAACACCAAATTCCATGATTCGCACCCATGGTCTTAGTGTCGGTTAAGGCTATGGTTTCCCTAATGTAAAATGGACAATTGAAGTAATTGAATAGGATCCTAACTAGGAGGACTTAAGGTAAGTTACTTAGGATAGGTGGAAGTAATGAACCCATCTATACATTGCACAAGTGACTCCTTAGGAAGTCTTAGGAGGTACTTAATTAATGATTATGTATGTGTCCTTTATGTATGATATTGTAGTCTTGGTTTGACTATGATTATATGTACTATACTTTTATGATGGCATGTGTTGTCTTGTGTAGATGCTATGTATGGTATTCTCTTATGTTCCTAAGGTGATGCATTGCACCAAGTATCCCTAAAGGATTCCTTAGGAGTTAATGAATTGAAAGAAAGAGTTAAATGCTAAGAAGGGTGAGTTCACTATAAAGTGACCTTTATGTGTACTTATATTCTATATGTGCTTTCATATGATGATTGGCCTTTGAATGTGTTGCTATGAAGTACGTGGATGATATAAATGATGTTGATAAAGGTTTTATGATGATTTACTCAAAATGGCATAAGTATGATTTCAAAGGAAATGTCCCTTTTAAATGCATGTTTTCGCATGGTTGCCATACTTAGTACATTCTTGTGCTAATCCATTCTTCTTTACTTTTACACAAAGTGTAGGTATTGGAATGCTTAAAGAGAGGTCTATGATTGAGGAGCTTGATAGGTGATTTCCCAAGCTCAAGGAAAGGAATCCTTAAGTTCAAGATTTACTCAAAATGGCATGAATTATGATTTCAAAGGAAATGTCCCTTTTAAATGCATGTTTTCGCATGGTTGCCATACTTAGTACATTCTTCTGCTAATCCCATTCTTCTTTACTTTTTACACAAAGTGTAGGTATTGGAATGCTTAAAGAAGGTCTATGATTGAGGAGCTTGATAGGTGATTTCCCAAGCTCAAGGAAAGGAAATCCTTAAGTTCAAGGATGTCCTACTAATGTCTTTAATGTAAATTCTTTAAATATTGTATAGTTATGTAATGTGTCGTACGGGCCGTATCCCTAATGTACTCTAAAGTTATTGAGTCTAAGATGGCAAAGGGACTTAGAGTCTAAATATGTATTATGTCTTATGTTTTATATATATACGATGTGATGTTTCTAGCATATGATGTGCTATGAAAAGTTTTAAATTTCCCGCTAAATTTACTATGCCAATGCAATGAATGATATGAGAGGCTTGTCTTAGACCTCCGAGAGGTCGACGACGCCGGTTACAATCCAAGATTGTATCCTATCTTCTAGGGTATACTTTTGGGTTGTGACAGTGGACACTCTTCGTGGGTAGATATGAAGTGTCTAGACCATCCCTACTATTCCTAAGTAAGAAAAAGGGGGATTTTGGGGTGAACACTTTTCGTGAGTTGAGATGTGGTGTTCAATAGTTATCTCTTAACCTATAGTCAATGAATGTTTAAGACTCCGTGGGGGAGGTATGCTTAGCACCGACAGGATTTGAAGAAGGGATGGGTACATTTCATAAATAGAGATGTTGTATCCAATGTACCTCTTGAGATGGGTGCTCCTCATTGGTAGAGAATGAGTTACTTCGTAGCAATCTCCTTATCCCTTAACTATGCGCCCGCGTAGGTGAAGCTATTGGAGAATCCATGTAAATGGTAAAAAATATTACCCTACCTTAGTCAAATAGAGATTCCTCATCCGGTAGGGTTTAATATCAGGATTCATGTCTAGCTGTCAAGGTCTATGTCGGTTAAAGCTAGCCCCCACAAATGTATGTAAACGAACTAAGTCTTCTTAAGGGTTTACTACTTAGGTTGGGTGGTGAAATGGGACACTACCTATCCATTGAACAAGTAGACATCTGGAGGGAATCTTTGTGTGTCCTTATATGAAATGTATGAATGGGTCATTATATAATGCAATTGAAAGAAATGTGACTTTATGATAAATGTTAACGAAGCATGTGTAACACCCCCAAAATGAGTTAGGGTTTCTAAAGCCTAAAATGTGTTTCTAAATGTTCTAAAGTACTAAAATGACTTATAATATTTTATTGAGGCAGTGTTTAATGTTTTAGGTGATTTGGAAGTCAAACGTCAAGGGACGACCAAGACGTTCGACGATTAGTCACCTATGTGCCTCATATGTATATACGTGGTTATAATTATAGTAAATAAGCTTATGAAGTATTAAAATGAGTTTTAATGATTTTTTATGGTAGTACATGAAGTTTTGTGATGTTTGGAGGTGAAACATCGAAGAACGTCCAAGACGTTCGAAAGATAGCCTTGAGACATGCATCTGTGTGTCTTGATGGGGCCTTGCATGTTTGGACGAGTTGTGAGTATTTGTTTTGGGTGAAACATATGTTGGAGATATACAACTTGCTAAGGGTTGTATTTACGTTGGAAAAATCCGGGTACGACTTCTAAACAGCCCCGCAAAAGTGCACACAAGAAGGACCCAAGGCTGGTCGAGACACTGCCTTGGCAATGTCAATCGACTGAACCAAACGACGACCAGTTAGTTGACCAAAGGACCGTAGGTGAGGTCTCGTCGATTGGGACTTATCCTGGTCACGTCTGAACCCAAAAACAGGCCAAGGACCAATCGACAGAACCCAAAGGACGGCCAGTCGATGGTCATCCGTTGATGGTGGCCTTCAACACTGTCTTCCGAACTATTTTATTTAAGAGGTGAATGGGAAATTCACCCCACGTCCTCAACTGACTCGAATTGATTAATCTACCTATTTTTGGGTGTACTTAAGGGATCAAACACGTGAACAACCCATTCCCAATCCCCTCTACACGAATTGACCCTTCCCTCCAAAACCAACTCTCCCTAGAAACCTCCATTGTTGTCGAAGCTCAAGGACATCTTGTAGATTGGATTCTCCTGGGTTCTTCACAGAGTTTTAAAGGTTTTCAACTAGATAAAGGTATGGTGAACCTTCATCTCTAGTTATCCTTCAATCTAGAGAGTTAATCTCAAAGTTTCAAAAGAGATTTCATGATCCAACTTCTTCTTCTTCAATATAGCCATGAATTCTTTCTAAAAACGTTTTTAATGATTAAATCATGATGAATTGATGTTAATGTATTGGTTTGAACGTGATTTCAATCCAATTGCATGATGAACCCATGTTGCTTTCCTAAATCGATTTAGTGCTTGCATAGTCTTTGTGATCATGGCTTGCTAATGGTTTAATTGTGATTCTCTTACGTTGAATTGTCTATACCTACTATTATTTACGTGAATTAATTATGAATTGATAATGAATGATCCATGTGGATCAATGTATGAAGATTGGAACATGCCTAGCTTAGATGTTCATGATTCACTGTAACGTTGCCTTTTTAATAATTTAATGTTGAGTTCGATTAGGTGAAGATGATTATAGCTACTGTTTTAGGTTAAGGTTATGAATGAATTATGGATATAAATCCTTGGTGATTAAGTCACGGTAACCTTCATAAGGGTTAATCTACATGTTTTAGTTTAAAATTGATAATGCTATGAACCTAATGTGATCTTAATTTAGCGTAGAAGAAGCATAATTTAGTCTTGTTTATTATGTCTATAGCTACTGCACTAGGTTGGTATTATTGGTATATTATGAATGTTAATCATGATAAACAAAGTGAAGTATGTTAATGAGCGATCTATGACTCTCTAGTTTCTAGTATATATGTGATGCCTTGTATCATGTTATAGTATGATCTTGTAGAGACTTGTACATAGTTTATTTTATGATTAAAGTACATATAGCTACTGCCCTATATATGAATTGTTGATGAACAAGGTGTATTGATCAATGATGATCAAAGGGTGACAAATTGGTAAGGTTTGCCCCACTCTTCTACTTCTCTACTTCTTTATAGTAATGTTGATAAAGCCTTGTATGGATTTGTGTGGTGTAGTCCACTTATGGTGGCGGTTTTTACTTTATTGTCATTATATATGTGTTGACCATGGCCTTGAAGGCAAATTGATGAGCATATGAATATGTGCTTATGAGGATACTATGTGAAGTTATGCCTACCTTCCTATTCTAGATGTGATCTAGGTTGTATGGCTAATGTATAAGCATGTGTATATCCATGTTAGGGTAAAGTGTAGGTACTTCAGTTAATGAATTAAAATTGTTAATAATCCCTACCCATGTATCCCTATGTGAATGTATAAATAGCTAATGTTAGGAGCCTTGATTATAATGTGCAGATTGTCTTCCCTCCTATTCTATTTTGTGTTATATGATCTATCCTTGAATGTGTATTGTGGTCCTAAGAGGGTGGCTGCCTCAATATGTTGTTGATAGCTATTATTTGATCATATTGACCAATGTACACACACCCTCACTGTGCATGCATGCTTACAAGTAGTATAGGTCATGGTTTCTACATGAAAAGTAAATATCATATCACTAATGTCTACTATTATGCATGATAAGCTTGAGTCTGTGAAAGTGTGTTATAAACATGTCGTATATGGTATAATTTGAAGTATGTGGTATGATGAAGTATGATTATACCTAGTGTCTAATTGTGTTTATATGAAAGCATGGTTCATATAGTGACACTTATACACTTATGCATGAATGGAATGATGTATATCCATGTGTGGAAATTATGTGTTATGTGAAAACGTTTGCTCACATATAATTATTCACACACACATGTATGAAGATCTAGTAAAGAGAGGGGCCTTGAAAGGTGTATTGATGTGTACCCTAAACTAGATGGTGCTTTACATATGCTATATCCATGTTAAGGGATCTCCTCACATGATTTAGGTTGATGAACATCCATCTATGACCTAAGAGTTAAGTATATGAGGGGATGACTCTCCTAAACCTATGTTTTATAAAGAAATGATAATAAAGGATTTTCAATAAAGGGAACTTAGCTTAGCACCGAGTGAACTTGAGTATGAGTGTGTGTCCCTTCCCATTTGGGAAGGAAGGTCTACCGTAAATCTCATGAGGTGGATAACCACAATGCCTCAATAGGTATAAAGAGGGTTTTCATAAGTGAATAACTATAATTCCCAATTAGGCATAAAGAGGGTTTTCACATGTACCTCCAAGTTTCATAACTATGTTGCCGCCATAGGATACTGGCTAGTGTATCCACCTAGAAAGCTATGTCATGTTTGGTTCTACTTTGGCCACCAGACCATCTTCTTTCGGTGTGGGGTTTTATGACACCCGATTCCATGTTTAGCATCACATGGTCTATGTCGGTTAAGGATATAGTTTCCCAAAAGAAAAATGGACAATGGAAGTAAAGTAAGGAGCCTAACTAGGATAACCTAAGGGTAGTTTGTTAGTGTACGCGGGGGTATGGGACTTCACATATACATTAAACAAGTGGCTCTTGAGGAAAGTCCTAGGAAGGTGTTATAATGCATGTGTCTATGAATATGTCTTTATGCATGACATTGTAGTATTGGTCTACTTGTTATGAAGATGTGTATGGTATGAGTCTATATGCATGATGTTGATCTTATTAACTATATGATTAAGGTCTTGATTGACATATATGAAGTTTTCGTCTCTTACTATGTTGATGTATGATTTGGATGTAAAGGCTTGTGGTCTCATGATAGGTTTACTAAGTATGTGTGGGGTTATGGGGCTTTACATGTACATTGCACTAGTATACTTATATTTGGGGCATGAGTTAAGTATTATAAGGTTCTATGTGAAGCAAAAATAAGTATATGTGCATACTGACTAGGAGTTCACTGTATTGTCCTTAAAGTCTTGGCTTAACTATGTTTATGTTGTACTATACTTATATGATGCTATGTGTTGTCTTGTGTAGATTGTATGTGTGGTTTTCTTGTGACCTTAAGGTGATGCATTACATCAAGTATCACTAGAGGGTTACTTGGGAGGTTAATTAATAAAAGAAAGAAATGTTCACTGTAAAGTAGGAATAGCTCACTGTAATGTGACTTGAAAATGTAATAAATTCTATATGTTATCTTACGAAATGTTTGGCCTTTGAATATGTTTATATTAAGTATGTGAATGATATAAATTCTATTGGATAAAGTTTTTATGAATATTTACTCAAAATGACATTAAGTATGATTTCAGGAAAATGTCCCTTTAAATGCATGTTTTTGCATGGTTGCCATACTTAGTGCATTGTTGTACTAATACCATTCTTCTCTAATTTTTACATAAAGTGTAGGTTATGTATGCTTAAAGGATGTCTTGAATGGTGAGGAGCTTGAAAGATGATTCCCAAGCTCAATGAAAGGAATCCTTAAGTTCAAGGATCTCCTACTTATGTTTACTGTAAAGTTTTATGCATTATATAGTAGTGTCTTATGTTTTAAGGGCCGTGTCCCCAATGTACTCTAACATTGTTGAGTATAAGCTGGAAAAGAAACTTAAGGTCGAAGTATGTAATATGATATTTATATATATATGAAGTAAAGTTTCTAGCATTTGATGTGCTATGAAAACTTTTAAATTGTCCGTTAAATTTACTATGTCAATGCGATGAATAATAACTGTCACGCCTCAAAACCCATTAGGACGGACAGGCACCCGATGCCCTAAAGGCCCGAGAGAACCAACCTGCAACCTGTTATTACTTTGCATATAACTATAACAATTGTGAAAAGTTCACCTAGGATGCAGCGATACAAAACAACATAAGTAGGTCCAAAAGTTATATACAAGACTTGGACGTTGAGGCCACAACTCCTTAAGACACAACTGAACCATGTACATACGTCTACAAAGCCTCTAAAAGATAGAAGACTAGAGTAGGTTGGGCCAGACCCCGCCTTACCCTTAACTATGATACAATACCAAATGAATTTACCAAGGACTCAATAAAGCTCTAAATCAACTTGGAGCTCACCAAAAGTAGCAGAGTGTCGTGTGCTCCTACTGAGGAGGTCTACTAGCTGGAGTACCTATGCCTGCAGCATGAAATACATCGTCCCCATAAGGGACGTCAGTACGAAAAATGTACTGAATATGTAAGGCAATAGCATATGTAATACGAGAGCTCAAATGAAATCAAGTAGCAACATATGAGTGCATATATTAGGAGAGAAGACCACCTTTGCTTACTCTTGTGGGATCAAGTAAGTTACATTCTTTTCTTTACTTTTCTCTATGTTATAATCTTTGTTGGGCATGTGATACAAGTGACCAGCTGATCAGTGGTAGAAGAGGATGACCCATGCCAGGCGTATTAACCCCTGGAATGCGATCCTCATAATTACACAACTTGGGATCGGCACATGCTAGGCTCTCGCCCCTGAGCTGCCACCTTTCTATACCAATAGGGTTCGGCCCATGCTAGGCTTTCGCCCCTGATCTACCACCCTTAATTATATAAATTTCTTCACTTAGATTCTTTAATCTTTCAGATTGTTGTTTATCAGTTCATAACTCTTTTGAGATGTTATTTTGGTGGTCATAATCATTTTGGAGATATGGAAGTACAGACCAGTAATAGAAGACATGAAAATAATACTTCAATGAAATAACAATGATATAAGGAGCTATGTAACATCAACACATTACTTTAAGATATTAATGACACAATTGACTTCAAACAACAAAGAAAAGGATTCACAGACTTGCTTCTGCATTTACCATTTCTATACAAGCACATGGGGGATAATTACACAAGTATAAAATAGTGAACGATAATAAAGTAGTTCTATGCACTACGGAGAGGGGGAAATATTGTTAGCTATTTGGAGATAGTACGCTGCCACTATGTTTCCTTTTCTAGGAATAGAACTTATGAGATTCACTTCATTGATATTAATTGCAGGTGTCAGATTTCATGCAAAAGGGATATAGAATCGAATAGCCTTGCATACCTTATCCTTGGACTGATATACTATCACGATTCATACTCCCTTTTTTGGTTTTAATCTACAATTTAAGTCATGGTAAACTAAAATTAGCAGCTATCACACCGTGAGCCTTGTAAAACAGTAGCTAACTTTGACTGATAATGAGCCCATACAACCATTAACATAATGTGTATCACCACACCCTCATTCTCTGTCCATCACATACATTATACATCCTTTTCCCAAGATTAACCAAGCTGCGCCAACAGTAATATACATAGAACAGCCCCCAATATTCTTTATCATACAACCAAGTATTGAACTCAGCACCCCCTTAAGTTCTTCATGAAAGCACACCAGTAATTCCTCACTCAAACTCATACATAAGGAAGACAAAAATGGAGGAGTCACCTTACCTCAATTTCTACAACTTCTTCTTATAACTTGAATTCTTTTAGAACTTCAGCTTCCCTTCACACTTGAACCAAAGAAGAAAGGTATTTTAATAACTAAGAAAGTGAGCAGTAGCTGCTGAAAATATTCTGCCTTTGTAGTTATATTAGATCATGAATAACATGTTTTCCTAATCATCAATGGGAGAATTAAGCTAAATCCATGAGTTTTCACTTACCTTGGTTTGCAGGTATGAGGGTTTCTTCAAGAACCCTAGAAAACTTTAAGGCTGCTGCTTTAATCCTTAAGAGAAAAGAGAGAGAGAGAGAGAGCTGGAGTTAAATTTTATTTTTATGTGTTAAAATGGGTGAAGAATATCTGCTCATATTGGATATGTATAGAGCTTTATTGACCACAAAAATATCCTCTAGAACCTCCTTTTTTTGGGGTACATTTTCAGCCACTAATTGGTCAAGTAGGTGATGCACCTCCTTGTGCACATCAAGCAGCTCAAAAGGTCAAACTAGGTGATGCATTGCTTTCACTTGGGCTTTATCCATATTGGTCCTTGGCAGATTTGGCTGCTGGGATTTCTTTCAGATTTTATTTTCATTTAATAAATTTGGGCTTCAAGTGACAGCCCATGAATATAAGCCTAAATCTGGTCCATCAAACTTGGCCCTTTAACTATATTATAGCTTAAGTAGGTGATGCAGCTGCTAGCTTAAATTAAGCCAAGCAAGCAACTCAATTATTTTATTTCAATTTATGAATGTTAATCCCTTGTTCTTCAACTTAGAACTTAACTTTTAACTTTAAGCTCAATTACCACCTTACAATATCTACTTAAATATTTTCCGTCAGATTTAACTTGCAATACACATGCTGAAACGTGCAAGGCGTTACATCACCTTCCGAGCTAGTTTAAACCAACACTAACCATATAAGAAACACGATTCCTCACCTACACTATAATTCTATGTCAAGTATCACATGAATAGAACTAGCGTGATACAGGACGTCACATCCTTCCCCCCAAAACATTCGTCCACGAATGTTAGAAATGTTGTCCAGCCCAAACAAGTTCAAGCCTAACTTAGTACTACTATCAATCACATTGAACATATAAACTTATACTTACTTGTCAATGCCTCCACTAACATTTTGATCTTTCTCACCAGTCTGGAAGAGGTGAGGATACTTCAATTTCATTGCTTCTTCCGCTTCACATGTAACTTCTTCTACTTGTTGGTTTCTCCATCCTACTTTTACAAAAGCTACTTCTTTATCTCTTAACTTCCTAACTTATTGATCCAGAATAGCAATGTGTACTTCTTCATAAGTGAGATCTCCCATAACCTGTACATCTTTAGTAGGAGTAATACGAGATGGGTCACCTACGTATTTTCGTAGCGTTGAGACATGAAACACTGGATGAACTGATGAAAGCTCATGTGGTAGCTCTAACTCATAGGCTACTTGGCCTAATTTTCGGATAATATTATATGGACCTATATAGCGTGGACTCAGCTTTCCCTTTTTACCAAACCTCATTACCCCTTTCATCGGAGACACCTTCAAGAACACCCAATCCCCTATAGAAAATTCTAGTCCTCTCTTCTAATATCTGCATATGATTTATGTCGACTTTGAGCTGTTTCTAGCCGCTGCTGTATCACTTTGACTTTTTCCATAGCTTGATGAACAAGATCTGGCCTAAATAAGGCAGTTTTACCTGTTTCGAACCAACCAATTGGTGATCTACACTTTCGACAATATAAAGCTTCATAAGGTGCATTTTAATTATTGAATGGTAGCTATTGTTATAAGCAAATTCAATAAGTTGTAGGTGATCATCCCAGCTACCCTTGAAATCTAATATACAAGTTCACAACATATCCTATAGGGTCTGAATTGTACATTCTGCCTGACCATCCGGTTGATGATGAAAGGCTGTACTTATATTCACTTGTGTTCCCAAACTCTTTTGAAACGACTTCCAAAAATTTGTAGTGAATTGAGGTCCTCTATCAGATATTATAGAAATTGGCACTCCATGTAGTCGAACTATCTCTTTAATGTACAACCTCACATACTCTTCAGCTGCTTCACCAGCAAGAGTGTGCTGCTTTGGTAAGTCTGTCAACTATTACCGATATGGAGTCAAACTTCCAGAATGAGCGAGGCAAACCAGTAACAAATCCATGTTGATCATGTCCAATTTCCAAATTGGAAGTTCTATACGCTGCATGTAACCTCCGGGCTTTTGGAGTTCTACTTTTACCTGTCGACAATTTTGACACAGATCCACGAATTCTGCAATGTTCTTCTTCATGTCCCCCACCAATACATTTCTTTCAAGTCATGATACATTTTAGTTGACCCCGGATGAACAGAGTATCTTGAATTATGTCTTACCATCATGATCCTCTTTCTTAGTTCATCTATATTAGGTACACACAATCTTTTTGACATCGAAGTACTCCGTCTTTCTTAAGCTCAAATGCCTTTGTCGTACCATGTAGTACATTCTCTTTAAGTTGTAAACAAATTGGATCAGTGTACTGCTTCTCTTTCACTTCGACTACTAATGAGGATTCTGCCGCATTTTGCACAATAAGCCCTTCGTCTTGAGATTCAAGAAGGCGAACGCCCAAGTTCTCTAGTTGGGATAGATCCTTAGTCATTCTTTGTCTTTCCACAGACTTCCCATAAGTGCTTACCATTATTTTACGACTTAAAGCATCAGCTACTACATTAGCTTTACCGAGATGATATAAGATGTCAATGTCATAATCTTTTAATAGCTCCAGCCACCTTCGCTGCCTCAGATTTAAGTCCTTTTTCTTAAAGATATATTACAAGCTTTTGTGATCAGTGTATATGTCAACATGAACTCCATACAAGTAGTGGCGCCATATCTTCAAAGCAAACACAACTGCTGCTAGCTCTAGATCATGGGTTGAATAATTTTTCTCATGTGGCCGCAGCTGCCTTTAGCCATAAGCTATAACTTTACCATGCTGCATCAATACACAACCTAAGCCCACTCCCGAAGCATCATAGTACACTACATAGCCTTCTGTACCTTGTGGAAGTACCAACACAGGTGTGGAAGTTAATTTACTCTTCAGCTCTGGGAAGCTTCTTTCACACTCATCGCTCCACTGAAACTTGGTTTCTTCGTGTGTTAGCTTTGTTAAGGGTGCAGCCATGGAAGAGAATCCTTCAACAAACCTTCTGTAATAACCTGCCAATCCAAGAAAACTACGGATCTCCGTAGGCATTGTAGGTCTTGTCCATTTTTTCACGGCTTCTATTTTCTGGTTATCAACCCTTATTCCTTCCTCGGATATGATATGACCTAGGAATGCCACAGATTTCAACCAGAACTCACATTTAGAGAACTTTGCATAAAATTTACGACCACAGAGAATTTGTAAAACCTGCCATAAGTGATTAGCGTGATCCTCTTCTGATCTTGAATACACCAAAATGTCATCTATGAACACTATCACGAACACATCTAAAAATGGCTTGAACACCCTATTCATCAAATCCATAAAAGCTGCTGGTGCATTTGTTAGCCCGAATGACATGACTAAGAACTCAAAATGACCATACCGTGTTCGGAAATCAGTCTTGGGTATATCTTTGTCCTTGACCCTCACTTGGTGATAACCTGAGCTCAGGTCGATCTTTGAAAAACACCTATCACCTTGTAATTGATCAAACAAATAATCAATTCTAGGGAGGGTATATTTGTTCTTAATCGTTACCTTATTCAACTGTCGGCAGTCGATATACATTCTTAACGAGCCATTTTTTTTGCGTACAAATAAAACTGGTGCTCTCCATGGGGACATACTAGGCCTTATGAATCCTTTTTCTAATAAGTCTTTTAATTGCTCCTTCAAGTCTCGTAATTCTGCCGAAACCATTCTATACGGAGGAATTGAGATAGGTTGAGTATCTGGAAGCACATCAATATTGAACTCTACTTCTCATTCTGGAGGTAAACTTGAAAGATCTTCAACAAATACATCTGGAAATTCATTGACCACCGGAATGGATTGAAGGGTTCGTGGCTCCGCATCTTATTTTTACTCTAACCAGATAGCATATGTATCCTTTGGAAATCATCTTATTTTCCTTAAGATAAGAAATAAATTTACCTCTTGGCTCCCCAATATAACGTTTCCATTCGAGGATTACCTCTTTTGGAAACTGGAAATGCACTATCTTAGTTCGACAATCTACCGTGGCGTAACAAGAAGCTAACCAATCCATACCCATTATAACATCAAAATCTATCATGTCTAGCTCAACAAGGTCAGCCAATGTATCGCGACCACAAACAGTTACAATGCAATTACGATAAACCCTTCTAGCTATAATAGACTCACCAATCGGTGTAGATACTTCAAATGGCTTCACTAATAATTCTGGTGTTCTTTTGAACGTTCCAGCAATCAATGGTGTAACATAAGATAGTGTAGACCCCGAATAAATTAATGCATATACAATATGTGAAAAGATGGACAATGTACCTGTAACCACATCCGGCGAGGCTTCTGAATTTTGTCGATCCCCTATTGCATATGTGTGATTCTGACCTCCACTAGAACTAGCTGCTCCCCTAGCTCCTCTACCACGACCTGTAGGCATATGTAGTCCCCTACCTAAAGAAGGGGTTGATGAGGTCGACGCAACAACTGATCTAGTTGGTTGTGCAACGCCACCCACCCCTATGAGGGCAGTTTCTCATCATATGCCCTGGTGTGCCACACCAAAAACAAACATCCGTCCCAAACCTGCCACCTAGATGATTCCTCCCACACTGTTTACAAGGCTGTCGTGGAGGCCTTGATTGGCTCGTACTTCCCTGCTCTTGATGACTCGCTATTTGTGAGCCTTGGCTTTCACTTCTTTGCCCAAACTGATTGCCCCTAAACCCTTGGAACCGTGGTGGAGCACTAGCTGTAGAGTAGAAAGCAGATGGCCTAGGTGGTCTGTTAGAGAACCGAGGCCTAAACTCACCTTGGGATGGTGTAAACTGCCCCATGGATCTGGCCCTCTTAGAATGCCTTGTTTCCAACTCTTGTGTTCTTCTTCTTTGCCTTTGATCCTCCAATTTTTGTGCAAAAGCCTGCATCCTTGCTATATCCATATCTTTATTTAATGAAGCAATTGTACAGTCTCTAACCAGATATGAATCTAATCTATCCACAAAACGATGAACTCTATCCTCCATAGTAGCTACTACATTAGGAGCATACCTGGCCAAGGAATTAAATTTGAGACTATACTCCCTCACACACATTTTTCCTTGGTGGAGATTTAAGAACTGATCCGCACGGGCCTCTCGGATCTCCAATGGCAGATAATGATCAAGGAATGCCTTTTTGAACTCTTTCCACATAGCTGAAGGTGCATCTGTTACCCTAGATTGCTTCCAAGCTTCATACCACAATATAGCTACACCCTTTAATCTAATGTAGATAGCTCAAGTGCTTCTTTACCACTTACATGCATAATATCCAAAGTTCGTTTGATCTGATCTATAAAGTCTTGGGGATCTTCATTAGGATCTGACCGGTAAATATGGAGGGTCCAAGTTAAGAAAATCACGTATCCGTGTTCCAGCTGATCTATCTACACCACTAGTACCTGCAACTGACCTTCTTGCCTTTGGCCATGACCAGCAACTATACGAGTCAATAATTGGACTGCATTCCTCAAATCTTGCTCGGTAGCATTGATAGGGGTTCCTGAGGTTCATCTTCCCTCTTAGTTCTTCAGGAGATGGAGGCGTCGGGAAGTCTGTGAATAGAGACTCATTTGAGCTCCACTTTGAACACTTGACTTGGTGGTGGTTGGCTGGTCCCTTCTTGGCAGCCACATCTACTCGTTTACCAGTACTTTTACTCCTTCTCGTAACCGCAT
>CM040625.1:50923664-50961065 GCA_022817965.1 Solanum lycopersicoides | reverse complement strand
TTGTAGTGAATTGAGGTCCTCTATCAGATTTTATAGAAATTGGCACTCCATGTAGTCGAACTATCTCTTTAATGTACAACCTCGCATACTCTTCAGCTGTATAAATAGTCTTCACCAGCAAGTAGTGTGCTGCTTTGGTAAGTCTGTCAACTATTACCGATATGGAGTCAAACTTCCAGAATGAGCGAGGCAAACCAGTAACACAATCCATGTTGATCATGTCCAATTTCCAAATTGGAAGTTCTATACGCTGCATGTAACCTCCGGGCTTTTGGAGTTCTACTTTTACCTGTCGACAATTTTGACACAGATCCACGAATTCTGCAATGTTCTTCTTCATGTCCCCCCACCAATACATTTCTTTCAAGTCATGATACATTTTAGTTGACCCCGGATGAACAGAGTATCTTGAATTATGTCCTTACATTATGATCCTCTTTCTTAGTTCATCTATATTAGGTACACACAATCTTTTTTGACATCGAAGTACTCCGTCTTTCTTAAGCTCAAATGCCTTTGTCGTACCATGTAGTACATTCTCTTTAAGTTGTAAACAAATTGGATCAGTGTACTGCTTCTCTTTCACTTCGACTACTAATGAGGATTCTGCCGCATTTTGCACAATAAGCCCTTCGTCTTGAGATTCAAGAAGGCGAACGCCCAAGTTCTCTAGTTGGGATAGATCCTTAGTCATTCTTTGTCTTTCCACAGACTTCCCATAAGTGCTTACATTATTTTACGACTTAAAGCATCAGCTACTACATTAGCTTTACCGAGATGATATAAGATGTCAATGTCATAATCTTTTAATAGCTCCAGCCACCTTCGCTGCCTCAGATTTAAGTCCTTTTTCTTAAAGATATATTACAAGCTTTTGTGATCAGTGTATATGTCAACATGAACTCCATACAAGTAGTGGCGCCATATCTTCAAAGCAAACACAACTGCTGCTAGCTCTAGATCATGGGTTGATAATTTTTCTCATGTGGCCGCAGCTGCCTTAGCCATAAGCTATAACTTTACCATGCTGCATCAATACACAACCTAAGCCCACTCCCGAAGCATCATAGTACACTACATAGCCTTCTGTACCTTGTGGAAGTACCAACACAGGTGTGGAAGTTAATTTACTCTTCAGCTCTGGAAGCTTCTTTCACACTCATCGCTCCACTGAACTTGGTTTCTTCGTGTGTTAGCTTTGTTAAGGGTGCAGCCATGGAAGAGAATCCTTCAACAAACTTCTGTAATAACTGCCAATCCAAGACAACTACGGACTCCGTAGGCATTGTAGGTCTTGTCCATTTTTCACGGCTTCTATTTTCTGGTTATCAACCCTTATTCCTTCCTCGGATATGATATGACCTAGGAATGCCACAGATTTCAACCAGAACTCACATTTAGAGAACTTTGCATAAATTTACGACACAGAGAATTTGTAAAACCTGCCATAAGTGATTAGCGTGATCCTCTTCTGATCTTGAATACACCAAAATGTCATCTATGAACACTATCACGAACACATCTAAAAATGGCTTGAACACCCTATTCATCAAATCCATAAAAGCTGCTGGTGCATTTGTTAGCCCGAATGACATGACTAAGAACTCAAAATGACCATACCGTGTTCGGAAATCAGTCTTGGGTATATCTTTGTCCTTGACCCTCACTTGGTGATAACCTGAGCTCAGGTCGATCTTTGAAAAACACCTATCACCTTGTAATTGATCAAACAAATAATCAATTCTAGGGAGGGTATATTTGTTCTTAATCGTTACCTTATTCAACTGTCGGCAGTCGATATACATTCTTAACGAGCCATTTTTTTTGCGTACAAATAAAACTGGTGCTCTCCATGGGGACATACTAGGCCTTATGAATCCTTTTTCTAATAAGTCTTTTAATTGCTCCTTCAAGTCTCGTAATTCTGCCGAAACCATTCTATACGGAGGAATTGAGATAGGTTGAGTATCTGGAAGCACATCAATATTGAACTCTACTTCTCATTCTGGAGGTAAACTTGAAAGATCTTCAACAAATACATCTGGAAATTCATTGACCACCGGAATGGATTGAAGGGTTCGTGGCTCCGCATCTTTATTTTTTACTCTAACCAGATAGCATATGTATCCTTTGGAAATCATCTTATTTTCCTTAAGATAAGAAATAAATTTACCTCTTGGCTCCCCAATATAACGTTTCCATTCGAGGATTACCTCTTTTGGAAACTGGAAATGCACTATCTTAGTTCGGCAATCTACCGTGGCGTAACAAGAAGCTAACCCATACCCATTATAACATCAAAATCTACCATGCCTAGCTCAACAAGGTCAGCCAATGTATCGCGACCATAAACAGTTACAATGGAATTCCGTTAAACCCTTCTAGTTATAATAGACTCACCAATCGGTGTAGATACTTCAAAGGGCTTCACTAATAATTCTGGTGTTCTTTTGAACCTTCCAGCAATCAATGGTGTAACATATGATAGTGTATACCCCGGGTCAATTAATGCATATACAATATGTGAAAAGATGGACAATGTACCTGTAACCACATCCGGCGAGGCTTCTGAATTTTGTTGATCCCGTTGTGCATATGTGCGATTATAACCTCCACTAGAACTAGATGCTCCCCTAGTTCCTGTACCACGACATGTAGGCATATGTAGTCCCCTACCTAAAGAAGGGGTTGATGAGGTCGACGCAACAACTGATCTAGTTGGTTGTGCAACGCCACTCATTCCCCTATGAGGGAAGTTTCTCATCATATGTCCTGGTGTGCCACACCAAAAACAAACATCCATCCCAAACCTACATGCACCTAGATGATTCCTCTCACACTGTTTACAAGGTTGTCGTGGAGGCCTTAATTGGCTCGTACTTCCCTAATCTTGATGACTAGCTATTTGTGAGCTTTGGCTTTCACTTCTTTGCCCAAACTGATTGCCTCTAAACCCTTGGAACCGTGGTGGAGCACTAGTTATAGAGTAGAAAGATTATGGCCTAGGTGGTCTTTTAGAGAACCGAGGCCTAAACTCACCTTGGGATGGTGTAAACTGCCCCATGGATCTGTCCCTCTTAGAATGCTCTGTTTCCAACTCTTGTGTCCTTCTTATTTGACTTTGATCCTCCAACTTCTGCGCAAAAGCCTGCATCCTTGCTATATCCATATCTTTATTCAACGAAGCAATTGTACACTCTCTAACCAGATATGAATCTAATCTATCCACAAATCGATGAACTATATCCTCCATAGTAGCTACTACATTAGGAGCATACCTGGCCAAGGAATTAAATTTGAGACTATATTCTCTCACACTCATATTTCCTTGGTGGAGATTTAAGAACTGATCTGCACGGGCATCTCGTATCTCCAATGGAAGATAATGGTCAAGGAATGCCTTTTTGAACTCTTACCACGTAGCTGAAGGTGCATCTGTTACCCTAGATTGCTTCCAAGCTTCATACCACAATATAGCTACACCATTTAATCTATATGTAGATAGCTCAAGTGCTTCTTTACCACTTACATGCATAATATCCAAAGTTCGTTTGATCTGATCTATCAAGTCTTGGGGATCTTTATTTGGATCTGACCAGGTAAATTATAGAGGGTCCAAGTTAAGAAAATCACGTATCCATGTTCTAGCTGATCTATCTACACCACTAGTACCTGCAACTGTACCTTCTTGCCTTTGGCCATGACAAGTAACTATACGAGTCAATAATTGGACTGCATTCCTCAAATCTTGCTCGGTAGCATTGATAGGGGGTTCCTGAGGTTCATCTTCCCTCTTTAGTTCTTCAGGAGATGGAGGCGTCGGGGAAGTCTGTGAAAGAGACTCATTTTGAGCTCCACTTTGAACATCTTGACTTGGTGGTGGTTGGCTGGTCCCTTCTTGGACAGCCACATCTACTCGTTTACCAGTACTTTTACTCCTTCTCGTAACCGGCATTTTGCTATAATAAAACAATTGAGAAATTAGATATGATTAACCTACAACACCGGTTCTATCGCACGATCTAAGAAATGAAAGAAATGAGACAACTCCTACATGTCCCGTAGCCTCCTGTTTATAGATGTGGTTCACAACACATCCATAAGAAAGGCTCTACACAGACACGGCTTTTTAGACTCCCTAGGATGACCTGCTCGGATACCACTTTTTGTCACGCCTCAAAACCCATTAAGATGGACAGGAACCCGATGCCCTAAAGGCCCGAGAGAACCAACCTGCAACCTGTTCTTACTATGCATCTAACTATAACAATTGTGACAAGTTCACCTAGGATGCAGCGATACAAAACAACATAAGTAGGTCCAAAGGTTATATACAAGACTTGGCTGTTGAGGCCACCACTCCTTAAGACACAACTCAACCATGTCCATACGTCTACAAAGCCTCTAAAATATAGAAGACTAGAGTAGGTCCGGACGGACCCCACCTTACCCTTAACTACGATACAATACAAAAATGAATTTACCAAGGACTCAATAAAGCTCCGAATCAACTTGGAGCTCACAAAAAGTAGCAGAGTGTCGTGTGCTCCTACTGAAGAGGTTTACTAGCTGGAGAACCTGTGCCTGCAGCATGAAATGTAGCGTCCCAAATATGGGACGTCAGTACGAAAAATGTATAGAATATGTAAGGCAATAGCATATGTAATACGAGAGCTCAAATGAAATCAAGTAGAAACATATGAGTGCATAGATTAGGAGAGAAGACCCCCTTTGCTTACTCTTGTGTGATCAAGTAAGTTACATTCTTTTCTTTACTTTTCTCTATGTTAAAATCTTTGTTGGGCATGTGATACAAGTGACCAGCTGATCAGTGGTAGAAGAGGATGACCCATGCTAGGCGTATTAACCCCTGGGATGCGGTCCTCATATTACACAACTTGGGATCGGACCATGCTAGGATTTCGCCCCTGAGCTGCGACCCGTCTATACCAATAGGGATCGGCCCATGCTAGGCTTTCGCCCTTGAGCTACCACCCTTAATTATATAGATTTCTTCACTTAGATTCTTTAATCTTTGAGATTGTTGTTTATCAGTTCATAACTCTTTTGAGATGTTATTTTGGTGGTCATAATCATTTTGGAGATATGAAAGTACGGACCAGTAATAGATGACATGAAAATAATACTTCAAGTAAATAACAATGATATAAGGAGCTATGTAACATCAACACATTACTTTAAGACATTAATGACACAATTGACTTCCAACAACAAAGAGCAGGATTCACAGACTTGCTTTTGCAATTACCATTTCTATACCAGCACATGGGGGATAATTACACAAGTATAAAACGGTGAACAAATAATGAAGTAGTTCTATGCACTACGGAGAGGGGGAAATATTGTTAGATATTTGGAGATAGTACGCTGCCACTATGTTTCCTTTTCTAGGAATAGAACTTATGAGATTCACTTCATTGATATTAATTGCAGGTGTCAGATTTCATGCCAAAGGGATATAGAATCGAATAGCCTTACATACCTTATCCTCGGACAAATATACTATCACGATTCATTCTCCCTTTTTTCGTTTTAATCTACAATTTAAGTCATGGTAAACTAAAATTAGCAGCTATCACACCGTGAGCCTTGTAAAACAGTAGCTAACTTTGATTAATAATGAGCCCATACAACCCTTAACATAATGTGTATCACCACACCCTCATTCTCTGTCCATCACATACATTATACATCCTTTTCCCAAGATTAACCAAGCTGCGCCAACAGTTATATACATAGAACAACCCCAAATATTCTTTATCATCCAACCAAGTATTGAACTCAACCCCCCCCCCCTTAAGTTCTTCATGAAAGTACACCACTAATTCCTCACTCAAACTCATACATAAGGAAGACAAAAATGGAGCAATCACCTTACCTTAATTTCTGCAACTTCTCCTTATAACTTGAATTCTTTTAGAACTTCAGCTTCCCTTCACACTTGAACCAAAGAAGAAAGGTATTTTAATAACTAAGGAATTGAGTAGTAGCTGTTGGAAATATTCTGCCTTTGTAGTTATATTAGAGCATGAATAACATGGTTTCCTAATCATCTATGGGAGAATTAAGCTAAATCCATGAGTTTTCACTTACCTTGGCTTACAGGTATGAGGGTTTCTTCAAGAACCCTAGAAAACTTTAAGGCTAGTGGTTTAATCCTTAAGAGAAAAGAGAGAGAGAGCTGGAGTTAAATTTTATTTTTATGTGTTAAAATGGGTGAAGAATATCTGCTCATATTGTGCACATCAAGCAGCTCAAAAGGTCAAACTAGGTGATGCATTGCTTTCACTTGGTCTTTATCCATATTGGTCCTTGGCAGATTTGGCTGCTGGGATTTCTTTCAGATTTTATTTTCATTTAATATATTTGGGCTTCAAGTGACAGCCCATTAATATAAGCCTAAATCTGGTCCATCAAACTTGGCCCTTTAACTATATTATAGCTTAAGTAGGTGATGCAACTGCTAGCTTAAATTAAGCCAAGCAAGCAGATCAATTATTTTATTTCAATTTCCGAATGTTAATCCCTTGTTCTTCAACTTAGCATTTAACTTTTAACTTTAAGCTCAATTACCACCTTACTATATCTACTTAAATATTTTCCGTCAGAGTTAACTTGCAATAAACATGCTGAAACGTGCAAGGCATTACATCACCCTCCGAGCTAGTTTAAACCAACACTAACCATATAAGAAACATGATTCTTCACCTACACTATCAGTCTATGTCAAGTATCACATGAATAGAACTAGCATATACATAATAAATGCCGTCACAATAACTATGGGCTTGTATAAGACCTCCGAGAGGTCAAGTACGCCATGTTACTTCTGGGGGTGCTCCCGAGATGTGACAAATGTGGTATCAGAGAATGAGGTTTATAAAGTGGTTTTAGGTTCTAAAAGTCTCATATTGCAGCATCTAGTAGAGTCTCGTGTTCATTGGTGGTGAGTCGCGACATCATCAAATGATATGAGAGGATATAAGACGCTAGAGTTTCCCTTCTTCATCATTCTCATATCATGCCATATAACTTAACTCTATAAGATCTCTCTCTTATGTTTTCTTGTCCGGTTGTCTTTTTGATGTGATTGCTTGGATGAGATGGTATCTTATATGCTTGAGGGAGAAAATGTGAGTTAAGGCTTAACTTGGTTTTATGGTCGAATGAGTATGTGTGAAGGTGAATCTTGGCATGTTTTGATGAAGTTATGTCATTTATGACTATGTATGAGACTTATGTGAAATAGTATGTTATGTTGAAGAATGTGTGTCATGATATAGTTAAAGGATGTTAGAAGTTATTAAGGTTGACATGAGTTTCTTTTGGAATGATCTGTTACTATATGGTTTTACATGTTTGTAGCTTAGTATTATGATTTGAGCTTGAAATTAGTAGTGACTACCTATGGAAGCAAGCTACCATAAGAATATGTGCTTAAAAGTGTTCAATGTGTTTCCCGTTGTTTATGTGTGGTGATTGATAAGTTTCCTAGAATGGATTGGACTCCTATGTATAGACTTGATGCTAGGTGTGAAGGTAGTATGTTTGTTTTGGTAGGGTGATGATGTGGGTTTTTTAGTGACCTAGAAGTCACCTTACTGAAATGTTTAAGAAAAAAGAAGAATTTGTTTGGCTAAGTTTCCTTATTGTTTTCCTCTAATGTTTTATGACCTTGGTGTCTATTGTATTGTTGAAAACCTTATGTGGTTGAATGGTATGACCTAACTTGATGATTGCGGATAAATTTCCTAGGTGGTAAAGTTTAGAATACCTTGGTTGACTAACTGTAATTCCTTCTAAAGTGCTAATCACTTTTAAGTGATGAAAAATGAAGGTTGTTAAGTTCAAATCCTCTTAAGGTTGGGTTAAGTTACTCTTTATTGGGTTTACCCTGAGTGGGGATGGTGTTGAAACAGTAAGGTTATAGATATTCTACATTGTCCTTCTATTTTTGCTTGAGCTTGACACTAGTGAATTCTTAGTAATCTTGTTCATGAATAGAGTTTTGCATAAAGTATGAATTGCATGATCTCTACATGTTTGGTATGTCTTGATTGATACGATATTAAGGATATTACGATCATTTTTAAGTACTTGAAAAATAATTTTGATTAACTTCATGGTTTCCTCATGTTGAGTTGCATCTTAACATGGTAAATGTGAATTTTACTTCATGAGATAAGGTAAGAAACATGGTAGTAGTCACTTGTGAGGTGTAATGTTTATCCTTACAATGATAAATTGAGCCTCTTTAAAATGAAATATGTTGAGTATCTTGGAAATTATGTGCCTTGTATGGTTTGGAAAGCAAAATTGTAGGCTCACTCTTGAAAGGTGAAATCATGTGTAGCTAAGTTGTTCATGTGTGTGCTTATTATTTGTGTTATTTTTCCCAATGATGCTTACTGTAAAGACTAATGTTATGCTAGAAATTGAGATTTTGTGAAATGGCTTCCTATTTGTTGTGATGTATTTGGTGTGACTTACCATTTAGACTTCACTAGGAAGGAAACATGATCATGTCTTGGTTTAAAAAGTTGAGAAATTCTCATATTATAGTAAAGATGACCTTTGTACATTTGCTTGGGTGTGAACTCATGATACATGTGAGTGTGTTGAGGAGAAGGACATTCCTCCATGAACACCACTAAGCATGGTATGGTTGAGTATGACCTTCATGGAACTATGTCTAACGAATAAAGGTCTTTGTGGATTCAATTAACTCAAGTCTTTCTTCATTGAAGTATGAGTGCCTACTTGTTTTGAGTGTTGTTGGAATATGCCTTGGTATGATTTAAAGAAGGGTGTATGATGAGCTCTTAATAAAATGAAGTGTAATGACAATGTTATGATTTGGAGAAGGTTGTTCCTCCTACGAACATGATAAGAGCCTTTTGATTGATTCATTAAAGAGTGAGTGAATTGAAGTTTTGCTTGCTTGTGTGCATTGAGTGTTAAATGATGTGCAGTTGTGTTCCTTCTATGTGTGGTGCATTAACTTCAATGTGATGATGTTATGAATATGACGAACTGCTCTATGATGCATTGAAGTCCTTGTTGTGATTAAAATGTTCTAAGTGTCATTCGAGGACGGATGTTCCAAAGTGGGGGATATTGTAAGAACCCCAAAATGAGTTAGGGTGTATAGAGCCTAACATGTGTTTCTAAATGTTCTAAAGTCCTAAAATGTCTTTTAATATTTTATTGAGGCAATGTGTAGAGTTTTAGGTGATTTAAAAGTCAAACGCCAAGGGATGACCAAGACGTTCGACGATTAGTTACCTATGTGCCTCATATGTCTATACGTGGTTATAATTGTATTATATTAGCTTATGAAGTCTTAAAATGAGTTTTAATGATGTTTTACGGTAGTATATGAAGTTTCATGAAGTTTGGAGGTCAAATGTCCAAGAACGTCCAAGACGTTTGAAAGATAGCCTTGAGACATGCATGTGTGTGTCTTGATGGAGCCTTGCATTTTTGGACGTGTTGTGAGAATTTGTTTTGGTTGAAACTTATGTGGGAGGTCTAAATCTTTTTAATAGTTGTATTTGTCACACCCGGATCCTAGATCCCAGATAAGACCGGCTTCGTTAACCTCTCAGAGGTCATAGACAAGCCTCTTCTTAGCTTTCATCACAATCAAACAGTTAAATTTTGCGGAAAATTTACACTTTTATTGAAGTGTACTTCGACTTCATATAACTGCATAAGAATGATATACTAACGGCTCAAACTAAACAACCATCTACCAATAGATTAAACAATTGAAATGAAGAATCATAATATCAGTAATAGTTTGCCAAATTGGCCTTAATACAAACGCTTGAACATATGTTGGAAATGAAACGCTATGGACAACATCCACTAGCTATGTCTAATGTACTAAAGCTAGAAATCAAGTGTAGGCATCCTCGATCTCAAGAGGACCTACCAAAGTCTGGAGGTGCTAGTCCAAACCGCTTCAACGAATCCTCAATCTTCTCAAGGACCTGCACCTATAAAAATAGTAATTGTATATGGGTTAGTACACACTTGTACTAAGTATGGGTGTATGCACATAAACACATAAGGAATATGCATGATCAAGGAAAGCTCTTCCTATAGCAATATGTCATTTCTGGAAAGTAAAGTGACTTCACTTTCCTAATTCGTTATTTGTGAATCATGCTATGAATATGTCATATTTTCATGAATGTAAATCACACAACTCATTTTGTATATGAACATAAGACCTTGGAATAATGAACATAATTTTAGAACAACTCAAGCAAATGTTAATAATTCTCCCCTTAGGCCGAGAGCTCTTTTTCCCAGGCTTGGTTTATTTTTCAGTCTTTTCTTCTTTCTGTTTTGTAGTTCAATGATCTACTTTTATACTATGTTTTACTTATGAGTGCAATGATTCATTGTAGTCCCATACCTACATTAAATCGAGTAAGTAATCCAAAGGACTAAGGGAATAATTTGGCTATCCTACTCACAAGTTATATTTTTCATTTTAGTTAAATTGGGCATGAAGTCTTCATAAGCCAATCTTTAATGGCTATGACCATTCTTTGATTATTTACATAATATATAGATATTAGGGCATATATTCATACTCCAATATTGGCATAAATCAATTACTGTTAAAACTTCATTCTTATCAAACACTGATGATTTGACATTCTCATGCTTTGCTTACTTAGTTCACTTTGAACTTACATTCTTCTTCCTTGATCTGTTGTTCACTTTGAACATGCTACTTTCTTTCTTTCTTACTTTCTTAAAGAAATCTTTAGCATTAACTGATATAGATCATGTGATCTAACATGTAATCCAGTGTCTTCCCCACATCGAAAAGAGGTAGTTCACCTGCTAAAGTGAAACCTAATCCAATGTCTTCCCCACACCGAAAAGAGGTGGTTCACCGTCTAGAGTAAAACCGAATACTTTCTTGAGTATTTAACCGACATAGATCATGTGAGTTAACATGTAATCCAGTGTCTTCCCCACACCAAAAAGAGGTGGTTCACCGGCCAAAGTGAAACCAAATACTCCCTAGCTTTCTTATGTGGATCCACTAGCTAGTAACCTATGCTTACAACATAGTTCAAAGACTAGGATACCTTGGAGACCCTGATCCACCTTGGTGGTAGTCTCGTCTCATTAGGCTTACATGTGCTGGCATAAACTCATTGCTAGTCTATCGGTGCTTAGCTCAGAAATATTATACTTTACAACTTTTAGAGTTGACTCAAACATTATGGAAGCTTGCTTCAAGTATGAGTTATACTTAGCTCAATGGATGACTGGTCATCCCATTATTTACTTGATGAATGTGAATTTAAATCTTACATTATCATCATGGTGTGAGTGAGACTTGTCTCACGGTTTCTAACACCCTCTTATGTGAGTATCTTTGACGTAATTGTTTCAGTGTAAGTGAGACTTGTCTCACTTCCTTTAACACCCTATATTAGGTCAATTTCATAACTCATAAGCTTTTAGTTATTTCCTTACTCACCTTATCTTGTTCAACGTTAATTAATAGTCTTGTTCCATTCTTTATGAAAGTTATAAGGACTTATTCAATGTGCTATTATGTTCACAATGTTCAATTAGATAGGGTATGTGGGTATGTTGGGACTTGTCCCAATCGTTGGCATAACCTTCGTTATGAGGTCATTGAGTTAAGATTGGTACGACTTAATCATTTGCCAATTCTATTAATATCTTTGACATAATTTTGCTAGCCAATTTATTAACATAAACCAAACTTTCAGTAAACATTTTTCATGATATTATCATTAGCCAAGTCAATTAACTTCATGTATATACTATAGTAATCTTATCATGTTAATCAATCCAACTTTTAACCTTTGATTAGCCTTTATGAAAAATTCCATCTTCTCGAAAACAATTAGGCATTACAACATTTATTATCTCATGGAAATAATACCCTAATCATATGGATCTAACATATAGGTCTCATTCGACATTATAAATCACATAAACATACACATAATGATCAGTTAGCACCACATACCAGCAACATGCTCGAGATTTGCATTATACATACTACTAGAATTGGAAATAGGGAGAACTAGGGAGATTAACGTTCAATAATTTCATTGGGAACAACCCTAGTTTCGGTTTTCTTAAAGTCAATACGATTGAAAAGCCTCCTGGGTGAAGGAATCCAAGAGAGAAAACCCATACCTTACTGTAGAATTCGTCCTTATTGTTAAGGTATGGTTTTATATATACTTGAAGGTTATGTTATGTGAAGTGGATTATTAGTCATGATTCTTGTTGGGTTACTTGATTGAGTAAGGTTAAGGGGCTTTGCTTGGTTATTGCACTTGTTGACTTTATGGGGATTCATGATTGGTTATCTTGCTTTATTATGATATGATAAACTCTTATTCATGCTTGTGATTTTATTACTTGATGATAGAGTTGGATTGGATTATGAGTTGAAGTATGTTGATATGCATATGACTTGCTCTGTCTTGTTGAACATGTCTTGATTATTGGTATGATTATCTTGATTGTGCATAAGACTTTCAAAAGGTAAAATGGCATGCTTTAACTAAATGTCCTTTTTAGCATGATTTGGTGTTTTATGCGCATACAGTCTAATACTTACTACAACTGGCGTACTAAACCCATTTTCTTCCCTTTTCCCAAACATTTTAGGTTCCGGTCATTGAAGGTTCATTCGAGAAAACTTGAAGGAGACTTGGATATTCTCTATCATCCAAGTGGGTCCTCACTTTACGAGGGCGATGCCAATATCTAGCTTATGAAGTTTTTTATATCTAAGACTCTTATGTTCATTCTATTTTCATTTGACTACGAATTTGTATAAGCCTATATGTGGATTCATTACATTGATGTAGGGCTATTCCCAAATTGCTATGATCGTTTTAGATGGTTATGAGATGAGGCAATCTTTGAGACTATGTTCTATTTTATATATACGTAGGTGCAATAAAAGTAGAAGACTATGTAATCTTCTTATACGAAGGGTCGATGTATACTCTATATGTATATATATGTGTATGTAGAGGTCTATCTAAACCTTCAACTAGAAGTAATAAAAGTTTTTAAATTTTCCGTCTTTTTGACCTATGAATGTTATGACGAATGCTAAGAGGCTAATGTTAGTCCTCAAAGAGGACGCCGACGCCGGTTGCGTCTAGGGGTTGATCCCCGGATGTGACAACAAGCTCGAGTGGATGCCTACCGAACGTCATAATCTATGTTAAATAGATTATCATGCTTAAGCTAATATTTTAAATCACATGTGAATCACATCTTAGAGTAACTAAAGGAATATTTTCATACCAGATCAAATATAGCAAAGAATTTTATTCTGTAGCACCGAAAGAGGTAACATTTTAAAAAAATGACATAGAATATGAAGTCCATCAAGAATGCAAGTAAGCCAAATAAAAAAATACATGATGTCACTGCTAGCCTAATTTACATGGTTATGAAAGCAAACATGAGCTAATATTCCAACAAAACATGTCAAACAAAAACTAAGATAAGCCTAAATAAATGCAACATAAACGAATGCTAAGAGGCTAGTATTAGTCCTCAAAGAGGACGACGACACCGGGAACGTCTAGGGGGTGCTCCCCGTGTAAGATCTCACAAATGACTTAGTTTAAGATAGAGCCTAACGTGGTTGTCATGATTGTATAAGGTCCTAAATTGGTCTATAAAGTGTTATTGAGGCAGTAGCTAAGAGTTTAGCTGCGTTGGAAGTGAAACGTCAAGGGACGACCAAGACGTTCAACGACTAAGTTACCTAAGTGCCTCATATGTGGTAGTATGTGTTTATGCGTCATGAATGATCTTATATGGTCCTTAAATGAGTTTATATCGTGTATATAGGCAGTGTGTCAAGTTTTGTGAAGTATGGAGGTCAAACGCTCAAGAACGTCTATGACGTTCAAAAGATGTGCCTTCAAATGACCTTATGTGTCTAAGCATGTCTCGTTGAGTTTTACGTGTTCGTTTCAGATAAAACTCATGTGGTAGGTCCTAAACTCGTATACGTACATGTTTGGGTTGGAAACGTCCAGTTACAACTCAATGTAGGACCCGCAAGGAGCCCTAGAGAAGGACACCAACCTAGTACTCAACACTGCCAGGCAGTGTCAAAACGATAGCCAGTCGACCAGGCAATGGCCTGTCAAGTGTTCTCGTCGATGGATCTATCATGCCTGCAGGTTGAGTAGCCTCTGAATCAAACCACGCAACCCTGTTGATGGGGCACGGTCTTCTAGACGGACCGTCGACGTGGGGCATTAATAGAGTCGAGTTGTGCGTAAGTTGGGAATTTTCAGGATCAACCAACGAGACCCCATCGACGGGTCCCGTTCTCACCCACGGATCGTCGATGCTGGCGTCGATGGTGCTGCAAAGCTTACAGTTTTCTATTAAGACTTGGGGGTTTTGGGAAATTCACCCCAAGTCTTATAAAACGTGGGGACGGTTGTTTTAGGTGTTTTGGGGTATTTTAAGTGTATATAGGTGATTAAACTCTCATTTAAACTCTAGCATCTAAATAAAAAACCCTTTCCTCCTAAAGTTTTCCCAAAAACCTCCATGAGAGTTCAAAGTGAAGATGAAGCTTGAAGATGGGTCTTCAATGGAGTTTCTTCTTAAATTAGCATTGGGTTCTTAAAATAAGGTATGGGAGTTCTCCATCTAAGGCTTTCTATCACCTTAGATCCAATTTCAAAGATGATTTTCAAAGGATTTCAAAAAGATGAAAAAGTCTAATTTCTACTCTAAGTCTTCAGTTCTTGCATGAAAGATTTTCAAACGTTAAGATATGATGTTATTGATGTTTAATTGATGTTTTCCAATGAAATTCTCCATGAATCCTTGATCTTCTGAAATCTCTTAATTTCACTAAAATATGGGTGAATTCATTATGCTTTGAGTTTTATGAATTCATGTGTAGATTGATATGGCCTTTTGATTCATGTATATATTATGTATGTATGATGTATATGTTGTTTCAATTTGATTAATTGAGTAATGAATACTCTTAGATCAATTGCATGTTAAGCCTATTGAATTTATATGAACTTAATGCTTATAGATTCTACTGTAGATTTCTATGGGCTTTCTAATGATGTAAGGATTGTATTCAATTGATATCTAATTGGTATTAGATTGATAAATCTATATTTAATTGACTTATATTCATTGAGTATTATGATTTATGTATTGAATTGATGTTCATGGCCATGGGTAAGGGCCTTATGGTATTGAATTGGATGGTTTATCTTTGGATTGAAGTGGTGAGATGAATTGGGTTGTAATCTGCCCTAAACCTTTTATTTTTATGTATAGCTATTGTAATTTAGATCTCGTATTAAATGTGATTGGTATGGTCCACTTATGGTGGCGGTGTTATGTGAATTGATGTGGCCTTGTCGGCGTTATTTTTCAGTATATTGATGATCATGGCCTTGTCGGCACTACTTGAAGTAATATGTTGATTTGTGTAGTTGATTATCTGAAGTATGATCATATATACCTATATTTGAAGTAATGTGGAAGTATGTGTTCTCTTGTTGAAGTTATTAGGTAATCATGTTATGCTATGACTATGTGTTAAGTGTGTAGTCTTAGAGTTGATACACAGTTGTTCTTAACTTGGCTATATGAGTCTATAATGGTTATGTTGATGATGTTAAAGTAGTGAATAGGTTGACGTAAATTATGTTAAGTGTCATCCCTAAGTGTCTAAAGAATGTATGTTATATGTGCTAATGTGAAGTATGTTTTGTCTTGTTTAGGTAGACTTGTGTCCCTTACTTGATGATCGTATGAATATGAATATGTGATTTCTTAACTTAGGAACTAAAGAGTCTTAGTCTTGAATGTATGAGTGTTATGTAAGACCTTTAATGATGATAAGAATGTCCTTTATGTGAAACCTTGAACCTAGTCGTAAGGTTATGAAACTTGAAGTCGAAAGACGTAATGGTATCCTTCATGTAATGAATGATGGACTTAAGGTTGATTTGCTGGAACGACATCATATCATACCTTAGGAAAGTCATGATGAGATTCTTGTCACCATAGTGAGATAGCCCTAGTGGACCTTTCTTTTGTAGGGTAAATGAAATTGGGTCATGAACATGATATGTGGCCCATTTGTATGAATCTTAGTGTAACTTAATCTATGAGTACTAAGGCTAGCACCGAGTGATTATGGTAAGGGAAGTAGTTCTAGTTAAATAATGAAACTAGATTACAAAAGTATGCCCTTCATATTCCTTAACCATGTGCCTACATGGGATGTGTATATGTTCTACCATTCGCAAGTAGAACACCCTCTATCGGAGTAGGTTACAACTCCAGATTCGATGTTTTGATACCATAGACTATGTCGGTTATTGCCTATTCTCATCATATGAGATACTTACTAGCATTAGAGAAGTTCTATGGAGTTTAGGTGGTGGTATGGGACACTATCTAGACATTGTACAATAGTCTTTGAAGGTGTTAGTTGGAGTCCCTAGGTCTTCTCCAAGACCATTACTTGAATGTCCTTATGTGATGAATGTCTCTTAAATTAACTAAGTAATATAATGACTTAAGTTAAGAAAGAATGTTAAATGAATAAGTACTTATCTAGAGTAGTTAAGGGTTGTCTAGTTAAGGTATGAAGGGGGCAAGGGAATGGTCACATCATCTCTTACTTAGATAAGTCTTAGTAATGATTCTAGTTAAGTAAATTGATTTATTATGTGTACATGATCCTAATTTAGGTAAGTCTTCAGGACTACTTAGGTAATCTTGAAGAGGTCAATTATTGACATTCTCTTCTTGAGTTACTTGAGTAGGTCTTTGGATAACCTTGTAAAGGAGAATTTCATGTTTGATGTATGTTATTGTATTAAGTTAGAATTTCTATCCTAGGTAGTCTATAGGATCCCTTGTGTGTGTAATAGGGATTGTATGGGCGGTTGCTCCACACTCACCCAAGTGAACCTTGGAATTCACCTTTGGTAGGAGGATATCATGTTCATATGTTTGATGTATTGCAAGTGTGTATGTGTCTCATTTTAAGTAGTCTTAAGGATTTTTTAGGTATGCTTTGAGAGGGTGTATGGGTGGTCTCTCTTTGTGTGACTTAAGTGAGTCTTAGGATAGATTTTAGTGGGATGACTACATCGTAGAAGGTGCCTTAAACGAAGAAAGGCAACTTCACTGTACAGTGAAGGAATTCACTGTAACAGTGAGTTGAGGCTACTGAAAGTGACTTCAAAAGTTATGATATTTGACTTAAAAGATTTCTTATGCATTTCTAAGTTGATAAATGTTGTTTTTAAGATTATAATATGATGTTTAAATCAAAATTCATCAAAAGCATGTTATTGACTAAATGTCCCTTTTTCATGGTTTTTGCATGGCTTTCATACTTAGTACATCTAATGTACTAACCCTTTATTTTCCTTTTTTGACTAAAGTGCAGGGAATTGAAAGTCTTGATGTGCCATGGAGGATGGATAGGTTTCTAAGGGTTGATGATGATGTATTGGTGAGTCCTCATCGATTCAAGGACAATATCCACATGATCCGTTATGTCTTAAGTCTTTACTTTATGTCTTGTATGAGCTTAGTTCCAAGTGTTTTATAGTCTAAAGTTTAGATGGTTCAAGGGTTTATTGTAAAGGTTTAATGTTTTAATGAAAATCTTCCGCTGTTTATTGTTTATAGAATGAGTTCTTCGTGTGTGAAGAAAGTTTTAAATTCTTACACGTTTTATTATGTTTGTTATGCAATGAATGGTACGAGAGTCTTAATTGAGACTTATTGAAGTCTCATTTGCCGTGTGACGAACTCTAGGATATTCTAACTTCTAGGGCGTACTTGAGGGTCGTGACACCCCAGATGTGACAAACTTGGTATGAGAGCATGGGGTTGAATATCCTTGATGTTGATGTCCCTCTCAACCACGTCTATGTAGATTCGTAATCATAATTGTGAAGCACGCCATACTTATGGATAGGAATCTATATGATGTTAGGAATCTCTCTCTTTCTTGGAAATCCAACATCGTGTCTCTAGAGTAAATTATTGTGTGATTTCACCTAAACCTTATATTTTGGTTATAGGAAATGAATACTCTAAGGAATGCGGCTCGAAGACTTGAGGAAGAGATTGCCAATGCAGGAGCTCCTCCCCGTGGTGATCAAGTTCCTCCGCTTGAAGAAGATGTTGTTGATGACCAAGCTCCAATAAATCCTCTACCTTTGACGGATGGTGACATTAGGGCTGCCCTCTTTCAATTGGCCCAAGTTATCACTACACAAGCCCAAGTTATGACGGCCTGAGCTAATCCGGAGGTTGTACCCCGTCCAACTCAACAAGTCACTACCATGGCATCCCGTCTAAGGGACTTCACTAGGATGAATCCTCATATTTTCTATGGGTATAAGGTTGAAGAAGACCTCCAAGAGTTCATTGATGAATTCTACAAGATACTCTTTGCTATGAGGTTGTCTACTAGTGAGAAGGCCGAGTTCGCCACATACCAACTCAAACATATGGTTCAAACTTGGTATGTCAAAAGGAGGGACAATAGGCCTCTCAGGGGTGGTTCAGTCACTTGGGAGGTCTTCAAGTAGGATTTTCTTGATCGGTTCTTTCCCAGGGAGATGAGGGAAGATAAAGTGGTGGAGTTCATCAACCTTCGTCAATGATGTATGAGTGTGATTGAATACTCCTTGAAATCCACTAAATTTTCAAAATATGCTCATTTTTTGGTTTCCGATCCTAGAGATGAAATGAGCCGCTTTGTGCTGGATTTGTCGGAAGACTTGCAAGAGGAGTGACATTTGTCCATGTTACATGATAATATGAAAATTTCTCGTCTCATGGTGCATGCTAGACAAGTGGAAGAGGCAAGGTCTAGGAGGAAGAATAAAGATGCAAAAAGGGCAAGATCTTTTGATGGTAGTTCTTTTAAGAATAGGCTTGAGATCCAAGACAAGCCTAGGTTCAAAAAGAGGTTCTCTAATCAAGTTCCAACCAAGTTCCTAAGGCTCGTAATGAAAAGGGTGCAAACCCTAAGCCTCAAAAGGTAAGAGGTACTAGTTCACCAAATGAGAAGCCAACTTGTGGTGAGTGTGGAAAGAAGAATTATGGTGCTTGACTCATTGGGGCGGATAAGTGCTTTAGTTGTGGGAAAGTTGGGCACAAGGTTCGAGATTGCCCTAATGTAAAGAGCCAAGATAAGGGTGGTCAAGCTCAAACAAGTGGTTCTAGTGATGCTCCTAAGAAGAACCGCTTCTATGCTCTCCGCATTAGGGGTGAGCAAGAGACCTCTCCTTGATGTCGTGACCGGTATGTTGAAAGTTTTCTCTATTGATGTTTATGTTTTACTTGATCCGGGTGCGACTTTATCTTTTGTTACACCTCTTTTAGCTAAAAATATTGACATTTTACCCTATAATTTTGCATTAACCTTTCATAATATCTACTTCGGTGGGTGAGTCGGTAGTTGCAAAGAGGGTATATACAAATTATGTTATCATGTTGCCCAATAGAGTTTATAATGTTGAACTAGTTGAACTTGATATGCTTGATTTTGATATCATTTTGGGTATGGATTGGTTTCATGCTTGCTTTGCCACTATTGATTATAGAACGAGGGTGGTGAGGTTTAACTTTCCAAATGAACCCGTTGTAGAGTTGAAGGGGGGAATTCTATTCCTAGAGGCAGTATCATTTCTTTTATAAAAGCATGAAAAATGATCTCAAAGGGTTGTCTATATCATAGTAAGAGTCCAAGATTTAGACTCTGAAATTCCTTCCATTGAGTCGGTCCCGTAGTGAGTGAATTTCCGGAGATCTTTCCTAATGACCTTCCCGGTATTCCTCCCTAATGGGAAATTTATTTTGGTATGGATTTGATACCGGATACAAATCCCATTTAAGTTCCTCCTTATCGGATGGCTCCGGCCGAATAGAAGGAGTGGAAGGCACAACTCAAAGATTTACTAGACAAGGGCTTCATTATGCCTAGTATTTCTCCATGGGATGCTCCGGTGTTTTTTGTGAAGAAGAAGGATGGGTCCTTAAGAATGTGAATTGATTATCGCCAACTAAACAAAGTCACTATTAAGAAAATTATCCTCTCCCTCGGATTGACGACTTTTTTGATCAACTCCAAGGGGCAAGCTACTTTTCTGAAATTGACCTATGTTTGGGGTATCACCAATTTAAGGTGAGAGGTGAGGATATACCAAAGAAGGCATTTAGAACTAGATATGGCCACTATGAGTTCCTAGTAATGTCCTTTGGTCCCACAAATTCTACGGTGGCGTTTATGGACCTAATGAATAGGGTGTTTCGAAGTTAGCTAAATTCATTTGTCATTGTCTTCATTGATGACATCTTGGTATATTCGAAAAATGAGACTGATTACATGGTCATTTGAGGGTCATGTTGCAAGTACCTAAAGAACATCAATTATTCCCCAAGTATAGCAAATGTGAGTTTTGGTTGAGGTCGGTGGCGCTTCTTGGTCATATCATCCATAGTGAGGGAGTTGAGGTTTATCCAAGGAAGATGGAGGCGGTAAGAAGTTGGCCTAGACCATTGACTCCAACCGACATTTGGAGATTTCTTGGGTCTAGCGGGTTATTATCGGACGTTTATGGAAGGTTTTGCGTCCATTGCATCTCCTTTGACTACTTTGATCCAAAAGAGTAAAAAGTTTGAGTGGTCGGAGGCATGTGAAAAGAGCTTCAAAATCTTGAAAGATAGGCGCACTTACGCTCTGGTGTTGACTTTACCGAAGGGTATAACTGTTTTCGTTGTGTATTGTGACGCATCCCGAGTGGGTTTGGGGTTTGTGCTTATGCAACATGGCAAAGTGATCGCCTATGCTACTAGACAACTTAAGGTGCATGAGAAGAACTATCCCACTCATGATCTTGAGTTAGCGGCAGTGGTGTTTTCCTTGAAAATATGGAGGCATTATTTGTATGGTGTTCATGTTGATGTGTTTACCTACCATAAGAGGCTCCAATATGTGTTTAACCAGAAGGAGTTGAATCACCGACAAAGAAGGTGGTTAGAATTGTTGAAAGATTATGACATAAGTGTTCTCTATCACCCCGACAAGGCCAATGTGGTGGCGGATTCTCTAAGTCGTATGACCATGGGTAGTGTGTCTCATATAGAAGAAGCCACGAAAGGCCTAGTTAAAGATGTTCATAGGTTGGCTAGATTGGGTGTTAGATTGGAAGGTTCTCCAAATGGTGGTGTCATGGCCCATCATAACTCCGAATCATCCTTGGTGGTTGAGGTGAAGTCCAAACAACACCTTCACCAACCATTGATGGAGTTGAAAGAATCGGTCCTTAGCAAGTTTAATGAGTCATTCTCCTTAGGGGGGATGGTGTTTTGAGGTATCAAAGGCGGTTGGTGGTTCCTAATGTTGATGATTTGAGGCAGCTCATGGGTCCCGTTATTCCATTAATCCGTGGTCAAAAAAGAGGTATCATGACCTTAGGGAGGTGTATTGGTGGGAAGGTTTGAAAAGGGACATAGCGGAGTTTGTTGCTAAGTGTCCAAATTGCCAACAAGTGAAAGCCGAACATCTAAAGCCCGGTGGTTTACTACAAGAAATCCAAATTCTTTCATAGAAGTGGGAAGACAACAATATGGATTTTGTGGTAGGTTTTCCTAAGATTCAAAAACAATATGACTCCATACGGGTGGTGGTTGATAGGTTGACCAACTCCTCTCATTTTATTCCCGTCAAGTCTACTTATTCGGTGGAATATTATGCAAATATCGTCATAGATGAAATTGTGCTTCGCCATGGTATTCGTTTATCCATCATATCAGATAGGGGTGCACAATTCACGTCTAGGTTTTGGAGGTCGTTTCAAGAAGTTTTAGGTATTAAGGTGAAGTTGAGTACCGCTTTTCATCCACAACGGATGGTCAAGCGGAACGTACTATTCAAACCCTTGATGATATGCTTAGATCTTGTGTCATTGATTTCAAAGGAAGTTTGGATAAGCACTTGCCTTTGGTGGAGTTTGCTTACAATAATAGATTCCATTCATCCATTTCCATGGCTCCTTATGAAGCCTTGTATGGTAGGAGGTGTAGGTATCCTATTGGGTGGTTTGAAGTCGTTGAGTCTTCGATTCTACGTCCCGATTTGATTTATTAATACCTTGGAGAAGGTTCATATTATAAAGAATCACTTACAAACGTCCTATAATCGGAAAAAGTGTTATGCCGATTATAGGAGAAGGGATCTAGAGTTTGAAGAAGGTGATAAAGTGTACTTGCAAAGTTCACCTATGAAGGGGTGGTTAGATTTGGCAAGAAAGGGAAGTTAAGTCCTCGTTATGTGGGTCCCTATGAAATCTTGCAAAGTGTTGGTAAGGTTGCCTATGAATTGAGGTTGCCTAGTTAATTGGCGTCGGTTCATCCGTTTTTCCATGTTTCTATGTTAAAGAAATGTATCGGTGATCCCGAGTCCATTCTTCCTATTGAGGGTCTTGGTGTCAAGGATAACCTCTCCTATGAGGAGGTTCTGGTTCAAATACTTTATAGGGAAGTAGAGAGGTTCAGTAACAAAGAGGTGGTTTACGTAAAGGTGTTACGGAAAAATCACCTAGTTGAGGGTGCAACATGGGAGGCCGAGGCCAACAAAGTCCCGTTACCCTCATCTTTTTGATAATTAAGGTTAGTCATTCTTTTTAATAATATAAATATGGTTAGAAATTGAAGTTTCATGATTTTTGGTAAAGTCTTGCAAAATGTGCATTTTTGAATACTTTACATAGACTTACAGTAGAATCTGTGTATTGAACTTGAAATTTTGATTTTTTGCTTGTTTCAGTTATGTTCTGCATTTTTGATATGGTGAGTCTTTATGAGCTGATATCTAGCATGTTCATAAGTTGAACCTTGTTCTAATTGACTCATGTAAAGTATGTTGAGCTCATGTGTGTTGTAAGAAGGAATTCCTCATAATTAAATGTTTGAGCCTTATGTGTGGTAATTTGAAGTTTTGAATTTCCTTGTTGAAATGATATTATTTATGATTGTGTTGTATTGTTGTTGGTCGGGCTGCTAGTCTTGAGTCTATTCCTTCCTTCAAAAGAGTTTTAGTGTAATTCGGGGACGAATGTTCCTAAGGGGGGATACTGTAACACTTCAAAAATTAAAGACGTGTCTTAAGACCTAACATAGGTGTCATGAGGTCTAGACAGTGTTTTAAGTCCAAATTAATGAATATAGGTTATTTAGGATGTTTAGGAACTAAAACGTCCAAGAACGTCCATGATGGCCCGAAATTAGTTCAAAAAGGTACTAGCGTGCTTTAGTCTATTTGACTAGCTTTTAAGAGTAAGAAATTCATGAAATATGGTGGAAGAGTGTATAACATTTATTAAATTAGATTTATGGTTGAAACGTCCGGGTACGACTCCACAAGGACCAACCAAGGGCCCTTGAGGAGGACCCTTGCACGTTGGAGGCAACATAGCCTAAGCAATGTGCAACCACGAGATACAATCGACGTGGCGTGTGTTGATCAATGGGGCGTTGTTGCCAACCGTCGACCAACACTTAGAATTTTTTTTGTATACCTTGCTTGCACAAGTATCTGACAAGAAATACGGATATGCAGCACGGAGGAGGCCTGGTTCGTCGACTGACCGATGATCCGTCGATCGTGGTGTCGTCGATGGCACTGCATTTTTCCTACACGTTTTTAAGTTGGTCTTAACTAATTAATTAAGGGGTTAGGTCATTAGTTAGGGGTTTAAGGGAGTCTAATTAAGTCATTTAACCTCCCATATAAAGACCCCAATGTCACGACCCGGATTCTGGAATCCGAATTGCAACCGGCGTCATTAACCTCTCAGAGGTCGCATACAAGCCTCTTCTTGCATTCATCACATTCATACGGTTAATTTTAGCGGAAAATTTAAAACTTTTTGTTTGTATTTAAAGTATACATAGACTTCATATAAACACATATTTGTAAGAAGGTTCATTGCTCATACATCAACCATATAATTATAAGATCATGCAAATCGAAAGAAATGGAATCTCATGTCATAAGTAATACTTGCCAAAATGGCATCATTACAAGCGTCTGAATAAAATAGGAAAGAAACACTAGTGGAACCTACCCCACTAGTTCAAACCTACTACTAAGCAAGAAATATAAAGGCAGGCCTCCTCGAATGCATGAGGACCTACCAAGTCGGGATGAAATCTCTGAGTCCGAACAACTACAATGATGCCCTCAACGTCCACATGAGCCTGCACCTAAAATAGTAATATTGTATGGAATTAGTACACATTTTTATTAAGTATGGGTACATGCAACAACACATAACGGTAATGAATGAACAAGGATGGCTAATCCTAATCAACATGCTTTCTTAGAAGGTCAACTCTCTTGACTTTGACTATTTCGTAATGAGACCTTGGAATCATGGACGTAACATTAAGACATCTCAAGTGAGGGCCCAACACATGGGATCTCAATCTGAGGGTCTCCTTCAGCAAACACAGAGCCTGCTTCATTCATTCATTTGTACTTCACATTATTCATTTCATTCATTCTTACGCTGGTGTGAACACCATCTATACCTAGGATGTAGTTTAAGACTTCCATCGGGATCATGAAGTGCAATGACCAAGAATGACCTAATGTAAATACTTGAGTCCGGTCTCACCTCCTGATTGTCTTGCACAAACACCTTCGGTATCGTTCATTTCATTGTCTTTCATACTTTGAGGATCTTCAACCTTAACCGACATAGATCATGTTAGCATCACAATATCCGGTGTCTTCCCCACACCGAAAAGAGGTGGAGTCACTAGCCAAAGTGAAACCAAAACATGCTAGCTTTATGGGTTCGAACCAAGCTAGTTCCCTATGTTGGCAACATAGTTCAAAGACTAGGAGATTTAAGGAGACCCATACCCACCTTGGTGGACAGTCTGACCTCATGAGATTTATGTGAACCTCCTCCCTTCCCGAAGGAAGGCATCACCACTCATAGCTAGCCTATCGATGCTTAGTTTAAAGTTCCTATTTACATTCAACTCATACGTCATCAAAACTTGTTTCTTAGCATGAGGTATTCATAGCTCATTAGATGATTTCTCATGTCTTGTTTACGTATTAAGTGTGAATTTTCCTTACACTTACATATAGAATGTGATTGAGACTTGTCTCTTAATGTTCAACACTCTCTTAAGTGAGTACTTTTGGTGACCTTTGCTTAGGCTTGGTTGAGACTTGTCTCACCGTTCATCTTAGCCTCTTATCATGTTGTCACTATTTTTCATTAGCATCATAGTATAATATAATTACTCACCTCATTACATGAATGTTCATTTAATAATCTTACCATTAACTCATGTTCTTACCCAATTCGGGTTACTCATAATTGACTAAGTCTTTCATGACAATCTAAGTATATGTTGTGTAAGACTTATGCATTTTACACATGCAGCCAAGGGACCCAAGTTCAATCCCTAGTGGCTGCATTTTATTTCATTTTAATGTGTCTCACAATTTCAGTCAAGGGACCCAAGTTCGAATCCCTTAGGCAACACTTTATTTTAATTATTTGGAGAGCTAGATGGCTTATCTCATTCGGCCAAGAGGATCTGGGATCGAATCCCAGTGGCCTGAATTTTCATTATTTTATTTTGGTATGAGATTTATGTATCTCACACCCTTGGCCAAGGAGCCGAGTTCGAATCCCCCTTCCCTCACTATTTTCTTTTTCTTTTAATTCCAAGCTTCTTTCAACCTGCCCAAGTTCGAATCCCCTCTCTCACCCTATTTTCTTTTCTTTTATTTTAAGGATTAATATCTTAGTATTAGGACCTTAAGGTCTCGAGTTCCATCCTCAATGGCAGAATATATTTTTCTTCATTTTTACTAGAGAATAGCCGAAACTATACTCCACTGACATATGCCTTTAATTCACTTTCTTTGCATTTAGCTTAGGCGTTTTAGCTTAGTGTTTTACATAAACTTTTAACCAATTAGTTAAGGATTTACTTTTATTTTCTTGTTCATGAACATCACGATTTCATAATCATATTTTAATAACACAACAAACGCATAGAACCTAATTCACCACTTTCTTGAAAACAATTTGTAATATGCTTCTCATGATAATTAGCATTATTGTGTACATAAAACATACATACAGTCGGACACACATAAAATGACCATACGTTGTCCGGAAACATCACATTACAGACCATTACAGACGTTCCTAAGATTTTCTATCAGCAAGCATACCAACGCATGCATCACTTTTCATAGGATCTAATGACAGGGGCATGCAACGGGGGCAATCTTAGTTTTCGATTGGAATACATACTGAACCTTAGGGGACTCTTGGGAAAGGGACCAAGAGAGAAGAAAACCCATAACTTTTAAGCCTATACAACCAGCCACAACCACACGTCTCCACCCACCCACAAACCTTTCTTCCGAGCTTTGATTCTTGTTCCCAAACGAAGTTCTTTACTTATAACTCTTAGGTGTACGAATTTTTCCTTTTGTTTTTGATGGATGCATCCAAGAATACGTTTAGAACAGTGAGTATACGTTTGTTTTCTGTTTTTGAATTGTAAAATAGAGCTGAAAAACGTTTTTAGAAGTAATATAAAGAATTAAGAGTGGGCATGAAGCACACTCCTAGTGGGAGTCATGCGCCCCTTTTGTGGGAATTGTTGTTGACTTATTCAAGACAATAAAATGGTAAAATGAGATTATAAAAAATATATTAAGTTATTATAATTCCCCTCCTTATTTTAATTAATTTTTAATCAATTAATTCGTGCCCCCTTATGCCTCCCACTCGGCTTGAACCCTAGTGTGGAGGTAAGGTCAATCTTGGGTTTGACCACCGAGATTTGACTTATTTTCACTAATTAATATCTTTATTTAATTAATTAAATATCAGCATAGGGTAATTACTATACTACCCCTAGCCCCAAAATTACCTTTATACCCCTAGAACCCTTAAAACCTAGGTTTAACCCTCTAAGTCCGATTAAGACTCATCCAGTTGAATCCTAGTATTCGGGTACACTACATGGATGGAACCAACTCTGCCTAGCTCAACTAACTCACCAAGTTGGTTAACTTCGCTGGTGCATAGGTTCAGAGGTCTGGTTCCACACACATCAAGCCGTGTGAACCCGATCTAACCTAGGCATTCTAGGAACGTTTAGGCCTTACTTAGCATATTCGTCTTCGGGTTGTCACATTATCCCCCCCCCAGGAACATTCGTCCCCGAATGACACTACTCTTTACTAGCAACAAGCCAGTCATCCATAGAACATATGCATACATAAGCAATTCAATACTTTTCGGAGGTGAATATCTGATTCACCTATTAGCATGGTGGTGCACATCTTTGAAACCTACTAGCATCTTCACATTAATAGAATGAGAAAACTCTTTCCTAACTAGTCTCATCAAAGCTTACAACACAAGTAAACATATAAGTCACACAAATCAGCAACCAACATGATGACTCAAAACATATTAACCTCATACTAGTGCATAAATACCATTCACAATCAAATACATGAAAGACTAATTAAGGCTACGCACACGAGGCTTCACCAGAAATGCCTTCCCCTGCACCCCTAGACTTGAGTGCGAAGAATCGTTGCCTCCTTGGAACCTCTTCACTTGGACCATTAGGCTGAACTTTCTCATTCCCTTTTTCTTGACTTCTCCTATTTGGACAATCCTTCATCATGTGACCTGGTTTGCCACAACTGTAACAAGTGTTAGATCCCATCATACACTCTCCTCCATGTAGTTTGCCACACTTCCTACACGGTGGCCTCTCCTGAGGTGTATCTACTTCATTGTTCCTCTTAACTCTAGGCTCGGAATCCCTTTCATAGCGACCCTTCGATGAACTTGACTACTCTTAGAGGGAGAATCCCTTCTTAAACCTGGGCTTATCCCTGATTTCAGTTCTACTCTTTCTTGAAAAATTCTCCTCAGCTTGCCTTGACCTGTTCCCTGCCCTAGTGTGCCTCCTCTTCCTACTTTCCTCCACTTGTTGGGCATGCACCATCAACCTGCCCAGATCCATGATATCATGCAACATGGCTGCCCGACAATCTTCCTCTAGATCCTCCGACACGCCAGTCACAAACCTGCTCATTTCATCCCTACTATTTGCCGCCACCACAGAAGAAGCATACTTTGAGAGTTTAACGAATTTAAAGGGATACTCCTTGACTGACATACCTCCCTGTCTCAGGTTGATGAACTCTTCAACCTTAGCTTCTCGTTGCTCTCTGGGGAAGAATCTCTCCAGAAAGGCAGTCTTGAGAACATCTCAAGTGATGGGAACATCTCCATGCGCTCGGCTATCAGCCCACATCTGGTACCAAATCTGTGCGACATCCTTGAGTTGATATGCAGTCAATTCAACATTCGCCTCCTCATCTACTCCATGGCACAAAGGATATTGTGGACCTCATCCACGAACTCCTGGGGATCCTCATGGGTCTTGGATCCTTAGTAAACTTAGGGGTTCATTCTGGTGAAGTCCCTCAGCCTGCTAGCCATGGTACTAGCATGAGGGTTCTCTCTGGGAGCACCCTCTCTCGTGGATTGAGCCTTGATGCCTTGAGCCTGAGTATTGATGGCCTGCCATCTGCAGCAAAGCATTCCTCACTTCACCATCTGTCAACCCAGCTGGATTGACATGCACTTGATCAGCAGCAATTGGGGCTTGAGGAGGAACTTGATTTCCTCCAGCAACTGCCTCACCTAACCTCATGCCGGCATTTCTCCTTGTATTCATTATCTACACATATATACAAGAAGAGATTTAGATTCTTAATGACACAGTTATGTCATAATCCCACATAGCACGATAAAGAGTAGAAGAAAGGAAAATTTCCTAACCATTATGCAGTCTCTAATTCATGATAGTGGTGCACTTCAATACCATAACTTAGAATATTTAACGTGGTTGATATGAGCCTGATGTATTGGATATTTAACCTGATACTCTCATACCAAGTTTGTCACGACTTGGATTCTGGAATCCGAATTGCAACCGGCGTCGTTGACCTCTCAAATGTCGCAGACAAGCCTCTTCTTGCATTCATCACATTCATACGGTTAATTTTAGCGGAATTTTTTTTTAAAAAAATTATAGTTTAAGTATACATTGACTTCATATAAACACATATTTGTAAGAAGGTTCATTGCTCATACATCAACCATCTAATTATAAGATCATGCAAATCGAAAGAAATAGAATCTCATGTCATAAGTAATACTTGCCAAAACGGCATCATTACAAGCGTCTGAATAAAATAGGAATGAAATACTAGTGGAACCTACCCCACTAGTTCAAACCTACTACTAAGCAAGAAATATAAAGGCAGGCATCCTTGAATGCAAGAGGACCTACCTATTCCGGATGAAATCTCTGAGTTCGAACAGCTGCAATGATACCCTCAACGTCCACCTGAGCCTGCACCTAAAATAGTAATATTGTATTGAATTAGTACACACTTGTACTAAGTATGGGTACATGCAACAACACATAACAGTAATGCATGAACAAGGATGGCTCTTCCTAATCAACATGCTTTCTTAGAAGGTCAAGTCTCTTGACTTTGACTATTTTGTAATAGGAAGGTCATGCCATGAATATGTCACACATCATACACAAATAGGTTCACATAATATATATTTCATGTTTCATATAGTATATAATTCATTTCCATGAGACCTTGGAATCATGGACGTAACATTAAGACATCTGAAGTGAGGGCTGATACGCTCAAATTTACTTCTCAAATAAGAAGTAAAGCGGTCGTATCAAGTAAAGAACCAAACTAATGAGGTTGAGATCGATCCCACAAGGAAAATAGTTCAGACTTAACTTTATTCTATTATTACTATTATTTAGCCAACTATTTTCCGAGAAATCAAGAGACAAAAAGGGGGTTTTATTTCTAAATTAATGAAAATGATTAACTAAATAAAAATGAACAACTAACAGATTCAGCTTTCGAAGTTTAATCAAATTTTAAAAGTAACTAGGGCTTTAGTGTTCCCCACAGGTTCGTAACTTGGTAAATCTAACTATAACAATTCTATCATGATATCTTGCATGTAAAGTGATAAGTTATATATCTCTAAATCCTTGGTCCGGCATCTAGAGAATTTCACTCCGCACCTTGGTCCGGCTACGTGTGTTGCTATACTAACCCTTATCTTTACCTCATATTAAACATCGTATTCGGTATTTGACTAAGTTATTAACTCGTACCAACCAATACTAGCCTATTAGATAGTCTACACTAAATCTATGTTGATAATTCTTTTCCTATTATCTACCTCCTTGGTCCGGCAAGTAGCATTAAGGCGAGTTCTAACGTTGGCCATCCGTTAAAAAGACTTCTACACGAAAGAATTATCAATACATGCAAGACACCACTCTAGAATTGTTATTTAAGTTAGATTTTTACCTTGTTATTCACCCATGGTTCCCACAACCCTAGCTATGAGGTTTAGTTACCCATGTTCATAATTACACAATTCATATTGTTAATGGAAGAATTCATGCACTTACTTTTATGAAAACGAATAATTTCCCAGAATTTAACTTGATTAATCAACAAAATCACCAACAATCAATTCCCAAAAAGTATCTTAATTCCCAAAATCGAGAATTCAATACTATAATAGAAGAACTAAAACTAAAAATTATCCAGAAAGTCTAACCCCAAAAACGAGGTTTTTCCACTATTTATAATAAAAACAAAGTCTAATCAAATAAGGATTCTATTTACTAAAAATCTGTCCAAACGCGTCTGGATCGACGGACCACGTGACGGACCGTCATGGACACGACGGACCGTCATAGACTCCGTCGTCCCATACTTCACCATTCTTCTGTTGCTTTCTTCATTCCCCTCGACGGACAGGTATGACGGACCGTTTCAAGCACGACGGTCCGTCGAGGGTCTTCGTTCCAAAATACTTGAACTTCTTGGAATTTGGGTACTGGGACTACTTCTCTGATCATCACGACGAACAAGCAGGACGGACCGTCGTGGCTATGACGGTCCGTCATGGACTTCCGTAATCCCACACTTGGTCAGACTTCCCCATTTTCCTTCAGCAACTTCTCCCTTCACTACGATGCCACCTACGGACCGTCACAGCCTCGACGGACCGTCATAGGTTCCGTAGGTGGTCTCTTCTGCATTTCTTTCTCAAAAACTCCCGCGTTCATCCTTGGACAGATTTTCTGCAAACAAAGAGAAACTTACATAAAAATCAACACAAAAAGGCTTTCGACACACACTAAACTTAAGGAAAAAGCATTAGAAATACCGTGAAACCACGGTACATCAACACCCTCAACTTAAATTCGTTGTTTGTCCTCAAGCGACGCACTATGACTCACTACAAAATCTTTGTACAAAAGTATCCATATTTTAACTTCCGCAATCATTTGGCTATCAATCCCGATTATTCACATTATATTCATGCATGGTTTCACTATTAGGCATTGACTCGTGTAGAATCAAACCATGACCCAGACTCACTACGCAATGATACCTATCCTCTTCAACTTCTCACCGAGATGCTAATATTCCTGGTATTGCAACTCCTGTCCTCACTTCAAATAACATCCTCATTTTTCACACAATGATTTTAGTTTGAGTATAAGGATCACTTTTCGACACTCACTCTCAGAACAAATTCACAACTCATTTACACATATTGCCATAGGCTTGCCCTTATTTTCACTACTTCAAGTTCGCCATACAACTCTTAGGATCACAATAGGACTTTTTTTTAGATTGTAACATAGGCTCAGGGTCAGGTAGGGTGTATTTAGGTATACTTTAGTGACTTGTTGCCCTCCTTGACATATCGGCTAAGCGAACCACCTTTTTATTATTTTATTTCGCCCTATTACTCAATTTTCTTTTCACTTTGCTGTTTTCCCTTTCTTATCCTTATGTGTAAGTGAATTTTCTCTTTTCTTGTGTTTATTTTGCTTTTTATTCATATTTTTTTTTTTTTTTTTTTTAGTCACTTCTGTTTTATTCTTTCTTTCTCTTCATTCTTTCAACCCCACTTTCCGGGGTTTTCCTTATAACAGCCACCCTCAACTCATGATTTTGCCATGAGTCAAGGTTCACAATACCCATGGTTGGGTCAGGGCCAAAACAAGGTTGCTTTCTGCATTAGCCACCCTCAACTTATGCTTTTGGCATAAACTGAGGTGCACATGTCCAAGGAGGGACCAGGGCCAACACATTGTTCCCAGAGAAGATCATTTGGGGTGAAAAAGAAAGATCTATTTTAAGCTCAATTCATTTGGATCAAAAAGGGATTAACTTCATTTGGTTTTCTGTTATTTTTAGGCTCAAGATTGACTATTTCGAACAAGGGCCTATGATCCTTTCCTAATTGATTGTTTTGACTCACTTTTAGCAGGACTAACCAGGCAAGTTCTAGCTCAGTATTGATGGTGGACATTCGAATTTACCTCACACTCACTTGACATTTCTTGCATTCCCAGATTATTAGACACCTAGTTCAAATCTTAGATTCAGGATCATGCAGTAGTGTATCTGTATTTCATGTTTCAAACCACACACTTATCACTTACTATGCCTAGTCATGCAATTGATTATCGAGATATCATATTTATTTTAGCCATCATGCTTCAGATTTATACTATGTACATAAGATATGACATGCCGGTTCAACAATAAAAGTAATCAGTCTTTTGGGGAAAAAGAACACAGGCAAGAAAACCCCAAAAGAGGATCGTGAACTTGGGCTACTCAGAATTCACCCAAGTACGCACTTTCCATTTACCCCACCCCCAACAAAAGATATGCAATTGTCCCCAATGCATAAAAGAGCTAAACAACGCAAAAGGGTAAGTGAAGCAAACCTGAGGCGCTAAGCGCCGGCGATCAGCAAGCTGGTGGGTCCGGTTCACCGGAACCCACTCCCTGCGTAGTCTGGACATCCTCAGTAATGTCCTCAGCATCAACAGCACCATCAGTAGTGCCTCCCACAGAATCTACAATTTGGAGCTAGACGCCCCGGCAGCTACTTCTACAGCCCTCAACTTACGGGCCTCCTCATCAGCAATCGAGGCTCTCCTCGCAGCCTCCATCTCACGGCGCTCCTTCTTCCTCGCCCTAACCTCATCCTCCTCTCGACCCCTGCGTCTTTGACATGCTCTCGTGGGGGAGGTGGTGGAACATCAGAAGTGGCAAAAAGAGCAGCCATCACTGTGTCATCAGCAGGCTCTGCAGAAGGGGCCTCAGACTCAGGCACCCTCGCCTCTAAGATCGTATCAAGATCAGCCCGCAGACTCTCAACCGCAGCCTGAAGGGTCGACATGTCCACCGGAGGTGCTGGTCGGCTAGCACTCGCAACTCAAAAGCGTCTAAGCGCTGATGTACCTCTGCGATCTTCCTCTCTGTGTGCTGTACCATCTTGCGCTCCATGCGCTCCTCTGCCTCAGCAATAGTCTTCTGCATCCAAGGCTGGATGTGATGCAGAAGTGTAGCCATCTGTGCCTCGAGTTTCTGGACCCTAGCAAGTGGGACCAGAGTGGCGGAAGGAGCCGAGCGCGAGGAGCTCGGGGCAGTGCTACTACCCGGGATAGACTCGACCGGAGTAGTGTCAGCGTGTGCAGAAGCATCCTGGGAAGCCGCATGGGCATGCTCTATGGTGTCGGCCAGGTTCTCACCAAGTGGGACCCCCTCCGGGCGGGGCCCTCTGCGTGGGGCCAACTCATTGGCCTCATCCCTGATGAGGCCGATGTCAACATTTCCTTGCGGGGTCCGGAGCTGGTCAATGTGCCAAATGGGCACGCCTGCAGATCTGCACAAAGAGAAAATCATGCAAGGAAAAGGGTAAGTCGTGGTGACCTTGAAGGCCCTCTCATGCATGACCGCTTGGAGAAGCCAAGCGAAATCGACCTCGAACCCTGCCATCATTGCGGCCATCAGAACTGCACGATCCCAGGTGACTATATTATCAGCAGCAGTGGGGGAGAGACAATGGCGGACTATCAACCAAAGAAACTTGGCCGTAAAAGTCAAGTTGGCCTTCCTGATGGGTCCCTTCGGCTCCATCACCCAATCCGCAGCCTCTCCACCAATAGATAAGTGCTGGGCCATCCACCTCTTGGTGGTCTCTCTCAGTGAAGGCTCGCGTAAGAACCGGCCCTCTTTGACAATTTGCCACCGGTAATCGAACTCGGCGGTGAGAGGTGTGCTGGTGGTGTCACTATCCGTGCCGTACAGATATCGGCGGATGGCTGGTAGGGAGATGTCGACGTGTATGCCGCATACTCGGACGTGCTCAAGTGGGGCCTGTTTGGCGGGGGCAGACCGCCTATCTATCTGTGAGCGGAGAGTGGCCACATAAGAGGCATAGAACTCTCGGACTAACTCCTCACTGTAGCGGCCCAAAGAACGAGCCGTCCACTCCAGCCGGTGTCTGGTGAAAAGAGTGTGAATATCGGCATGGTGGGGAGACTTCCCGTAAGGACCCGCCTCTCCAGTGTAGGGTCCGTGTCATGACGCCTTTGTCATTGAGAACCTTGGCGTCTAAGTATACTTTGTATTGCCCGTCGACACACCACCGGTTGGGCTGATCGGCAACCGGGGCAGGGACTCCAGTTGGTGAGCCAGGGGTGGAGTCAGTGCTGTCAGCCTCATCATCCGAGGCAGACTGTGTAGCTGTGGCGGGGGCAGAGGCTTCTGCGGACCCGGAGGCTTCCTCTGACCACGAAACTCCTAAGGAGCCAGATGCTCCTTCGTCTTGGGCAGCTGACCCAGAAGGTGTGCCGGTCAGTGTGCGCTCCTCATCAGACTGGGAGGCAGTGACTACGCCGGGCGCCACCTTCTTGGGCGTGACTCTCGGTACACGTGGAGCTCGTGCTGTAGTAGCAGTGCCTGGGGGCACGTACTCTGGATCATGCTCATCATCAGAGCCTATCACCAATCGGGCAGACGGGGCGACAGATTTAGAACGCCCACGTGCATAAACGCGATCTTGTTTAGGTGCCATGAGAGGTAGTACCTGTAACGAATCATCATTAGTACTTGAAAGATAAAACATGACAAAAAAATGAGACAATAATACACAGAAACTCAAACCAGTGATAACAGCTCTGAAGTAGCAGTAAGGCACGACGGACCTGATGACGGCCCGTCGTGCGTATACGGACCGTCCTGCGGTCCGTCATGTAATACTCACAGTATAGAGTATCAGAAGGATGGTCTCAGACTGATACGACGATTGTTCAGGACGGCCGTCGTGGGTATGACGGTCCGTCACATGTGTCCGTCAGTGGACACTTAGAAAAAGTGTGGAGACCCTTAGGACAGGGGTCTCTGACCGATACGACGGTTATGCAGGACGGGCCGTCGTGGGTATGACGGTCCGTCACATGTGTCCGTCAGTGGACACTTAGAAAAAGTGTGGAGACCCTTAGGACAGGGGTCTCTGACCGTCACGACGGTTGTGCAGGACGGACCGTCGTGGGTATGACGGTCCGTCACATGTGTCCGTCAGTGGACACTTAGAAAAGTGTGGAGACCCTTAGGACAGGGGTCTCTGACCGTCACGACGGTTGTGCAGGACGGACCGTCGTGGGTATGACGGTCCGTCACATGTGTCCGTCAGTGGACACTTAGAAAAAGTGTGGAGACCTTAGGACAGGGGTCTCTGACCGTCACGACGGTTGTGCAGGACGGACCGTCGTGGGTATGACGGTCCGTCACATGTGTCCGTCAGTGGACACTTGGAAAAAGTGTTGAGACCCTTAGGACAGGGGTCTCTGACCGTCACGACGGTTGTGCAGGACGGACCGTCGTGGGTACGACGGTCCGTCATCGGGTTGTCGTGCTGTCATTCAGAGACAGAACTGGGGATGCCACATTCACCCCATGTGAGTCAAAACAAAGACCCAACAATTCTCTAACACTCTTGAACCTAAATACCTATCAAATTTACAAGTTTTAAAGCCCTAATTTCTCTAGTTTTATCCAGGCATTTTGTGGAATTAATAACCTAGGTTGACAATATATATTCAAAGAGCAAAAGACCCATATGCTAATAGTAAAGAAAAACAAAACAAACTAAGTAAATGGGTAGAGTTTGCAGGAACACATACCTTGGAAGAGGAGAAAATAAGACGAAAGTGATGGCACCCAACAGAGAAGACTGAGAAGCACAGCAGCAGACTCCGACCAAGAAGGGAGATTTGGGAGGGAAAATGGGAGAATGTGGGGAATTTGGGAAGAGAAAGCAGTTGAAAGGCTAAATGGGGGAAAGAGGGAAAGAAAATGTTAAATGAAGGGGTGGGGGGTTTAAAACGTTTAAAAACTTTTGAAATTCATCAGCCGGGTCGGGTCGGGTACCGGGTAATGAAGTGACGAAACCCCGATGACGGTCCGTCGCATATGTGACGGTCCGTCATAGGTTCCGTCGCATGTGCCCTAATTCTTAAAAAATACTAAAGAGCGTACCTGGCACGACGGAGTCATGCGACGGTCCGTCACAGGCGTGACGGTCCGTCGATGTATCCGTCAGTGAATGTGGCAGAGTAACTTTTCTGCAGAACTTCCTGTAGATGTGCTACCTGAAAATTTACAACCCATTAATATAAAAAGTGGTTAGATGATAAATATTGGGTTGCCTCCCAACCAGCGCCTGATTTAACGTCGCGGCACGACTGAGGACACTCGATTACTCAGACTTCATCAAGATGATATGCCTCAATCACCTCATTCGCCGATTCCGCATGACCTATATAGATTTTTAGACGTTGTCCGTTCACCTTAAACCGCACACCTTCCTTGTTTTCCAACTCAACCGCTCCATGAGGGAATAATTGGGTGATCGAGTAAGGGCCAGTCCATTTAGACTTGAGCTTGCCCGGAAACAAGCGCAATCTAGAGTTGAATAAAAGCACCGAATCCCCAATCATAAACTCTCGTTTCTCGATCTTTAGGTCATGGTACTTCTTCATCTTTTCTTTGTAGAGGGCTGAACTTTCATAAGCCTTTAGGCGAAATTCATCAAGTTCATTTAACCCATTTAACCGTTGTTCTGCAGCTTCGTTCCAGTCCATTTTTAGCTTCTTCATAGCCCACATGGCTTTATGCTCTAATTCAACCGGAAGATGACATGCTTTCCCATATACTAGTTGGTATGGGGACATACCTATGGGAGTCTTTTTTCTTACGTTGTTCACAGTTTTTCACGTCGTAGGTTTTTCTAATGA
>CM040625.1:50892503-50922762 GCA_022817965.1 Solanum lycopersicoides | reverse complement strand
ATACTGCTGTCCAGTAAGCCCAAAAGAGCATCATTCAAGCCTCCTGGATTAAACGTGATTCTAAGTCTTAGGACTGAATATGACTAAATGAACTTAGAATTATAACTTACTTAAATAAATCAATTAGCTAATTACAAAAACGTCCTTCCTAAATTGACTAAAAATAGGAGAACATTTGACTTAGCCAAATTCTGAAATTTGCTTAATGATTTCGGTTTGACCATTTTAAATTAATTAATTAAGTTGCTAATTTAATTAGTTAAGTGACCAAGGGAAATTACTAAATTATCCTTAAGTCACTAGGACCATAACTAACCATTTTGGACCATCCTAGGTTAGGTACTAGGATGTTTCTTTAATTAGTTACTCGGCTAGTGTCACCCGGTTAGGTCTTAGGTTGCCGGGTGCACTAGTTAGTTCATTTTAGTTAGTCCTAGGTTAGTTAGCTAGTTAGGTCAGTTAGTTAGATCCTAGGACCGGTTAGTAAGCTCGGCTTCACATAGATTGACCCGACGCGCGCCTATCCAATAACCGCTCAAACCGAATCGGTTGAGCTTGGTCGTTGGTCTCTCCGACGATAGCACATGTGGTACCGTGCACTTTCATAACCATACATTCTGGGAAGTTCACTTCTTGTCCAAGGATCCTCACTATGTCCTTGGTCACTGCTAATCTACATGATCATTTTAAATGATTATGTGCTATGGTACCTAGGCTTAACACTTGGATTCCTAGTACCTAATGTGTGTATGTGAAGAATATAGTTATTTTAGCTTTGGGTCTTCATTGCAGGTACAATTCCTAAACAATCTTGGATTGGAGAATTTGATATCGATGTGTATTTTAATTTACTTGTGTAGACATTAGCTAACACCTCTAAGTCAATGTTCTCTAACATGCCCAATATTTCTCAATATTAGGCATTGGGATGCCTATGTACCCCAATACATATTCATATAGCCTAATAGACTCTTCATTAGACAAGTACATTTTCAGGAATGTTACAGTATTTATGTTGGAAACGTTCGGGTATGACTTCAAAATGGCCCCGCAAAATGGCCCACAAGAAGGACCCAAGGCTAGTCGAGACACTGCCTTGGTAGTGTTAATCAACTGAACCAAACGACGGCCAGTTGGTTGACCAACGGCCCGTAGGTGAGGTCTCTTCTATTGAAACTTAGCCTTGGCAACTATCAACCAAAAAACAAGTCAAGTACCAATCGACAGAAGCCAAAGGACGGCCAGTCGATTGACCAACGGCCAGTCGATGGTCATCTGTTGATGGTGGCCTCCAACACTGTCTTGCAAACTGTTTTATTTAAGGGGTGAATTGGAAATTCAACCCATGTCCTAAACTGACTCTAATTGATTAATTTACCTATTTTTGGGTGTATTTAAGGTATCAAACACGTGAACAACCCATTCCCAATCCCCTCTACACGAATTTAACCTTCCCTCCAAAACCAACTCTCCCTAGAAACCTCCGTTGTTGTTGAATCTAAAGAACATCTTGTACATTTGATTCTCCTGGGTTTTTCACCAAGGTTTAAAGGTTTTCAACTAGATAAAGGTATGGTGATCCTTCATCTCTAGTTATCCTTCCATCTAGAGAGTTAATCTCAAAGTTTCAAAAGAGAATTCATGATCCAACTTCTTCTTCTTCAATCTAGCCATGGGTTCTTTCAGAAAACATTTTTAATTATTAATTCATGATGAATTGATGTTAATTTATTGTTTTGAACGTGATTTTAATTCAATTGCATGATGAACCATGATCCTTCCCTAAATCGATTAAGTCCTTTCATGGGCTTTGTGATCATGGCTTGCTAATGGTTTAATTGTGATTCTCTTACATTGAATTGTCTATACCTACTGTTATTGACGTGAATTAATGATTAATTGATGATGAAGTATCCATGTGGATCAATGTATGAAGATCGGAACATGCCTAGCTTAGATGTTCATGATTCACTGTAACGTTGCCTTTTTAATGATTTAATGTTGAATTCGATTAGGTGAAGATGATTATAGCTACTGTTTTAGGTTGAGGTTATGAATGAATTATGGGTATAAATCATTGGTGATTAATTCAAGGGAACCTTGATAAGGGTTAATCTACATGTTTTAGTCTAAAAATTGCTAATGCTATGAACCTAATGTGATCTCAATTTAGGGTAAAAGAACCATATTTTAGTATTGATTATTATGGCTATAGCTACTGCCCTAGGTTGGTATTATTGGTATATTATGAATGCTCATGATTAACAAAGTAAAGTATGTTCATGAGCGATCTATGACTCTACACTTTCTAGTATATATGTGATGCCTTGTATCATATTATAGTATGATCTTGTAGCGAATTGTACATGGTTTCTTTTATGATTAAATTGCATATAGCTACTGACCTATATATGAATTGTTGATGAACAAGGTGTATTGATCAATGATGATTAAAGGGTGAGAAATTGGTAAGGTTTGCCCCTCTCTTCTACTTCTCTACTTCTTTATAGTAATGTTGATGAAGCTTTGTATGGCTTTGTGTGGTGTGGTCCACTTATGGTGGCGGTGTTTACTATATTTTCGTTATATATGTGTTAACCATGGTCTTGAAGGCAAATTGATGGACATATGAATATGTGCTTATGATGATTCTATGTGAAGTTACGCCTACCTTCCTATTCTAGATGTGATCTAGGTTGTATGGCTATTGTATAAGCATGTGTATATCCATGTTAGGGTAAAGTTTAGGTACTGCCATTAATGAATTAAAATTGTTAATAATCCCTACCCATGTATCCCTATGTGAATGTGTAAATAGCTAAATTTAGGAGCCTTGATTATAATGTGAAGATTGTCTTCCCTCCGATTCTATTTTGTGTTATATGATCTATCCTTGAATGTGTATTGTGGTACTAAGTGGGTGGCTGCCAGAATATGTTGTTGATAGCTATTATGTGATCATATTGACGAATGTACACACACCCTCACTGTACATGCATGCTTACAAGTAGTATAGGTCATGGTATCTACATGAAAAGTAAATATCATATCACTAATGTCTACTATTATGCATGCTGAGCTTGATTCCATGAAGGTGTGTTATGAACATGTCGCATATGGTATAATTTGAAGTATGTGGCATGATGAAGTATGATTATACCTAGTGTCTAATTGTGTTTATATTAAAGCATGGTTCATATAGTGACACTTGTACACTTATGCATGAATGGAATGATGTATATCCATGTGTGGCAATTATGTGTTATGTGAAAAGGTTTGCTCACATGTAAGTATTCACACACACATGTATGAAGATATAGTAAAGAGAGGGGCCTTGAAAGGTGTATTCATGTGTACCCTAAACTAGATGGTACTTTACATAAGCTATGTCCATGTTAAGGGATCTACTCACATGATTTAGGTTGATTAACATTCATCAATGACCTAAGAGTTAAGCATATGAGGGGATGACTCTCCTAAACCTATGTTTTATAAAGAGATGGTAATAAAGACTTTTTCAATAAAGGGAACTTATCTTAGCACCGAGTGAACTTGAGTATGAGTGTGTGTCCCTTCCCATTTGGGAAAGAAGGTCTACCATAAATCTCATGAGCTGGATAACCACAATGCCTCAATAGGTATAAAGAGGGTTTCCATAAGTGAATAACTATAATGTCCAATTAGGAATAAAAAGGGTTTTCACATGTACCTCCATGTTTCATAACTATGTTGCCACCATAGGATACTAGCTAGTGGATCCACCTAGAAAACTATGTCATATTTGGTTCTACTTTGGTCGGCAGACCACCTTCTTTTGGTGTGAGGTTTTATGACACCTTATTCCATGGTTAGAATCACATGGTCTATGTACGTTAAGGCTATAGTTTCCCTAAAGTAAAATGGACAATGGAAGTAAAGTAAGGACCCTAACTAGGATAACCTAACGGTAGTTGCTTAGTGTAGGTGGGGCTATGGGACTTCACCTATGCATTGCACAAGTGGCTCTTGAGGGAAGTCCTAGGAAGGTGTTCTAATGCATGTGTCTATGAATATGTCTTTATGAATGACTTTTTAGTATTGGTCTACTTGTTATGAAGATGTGCATGGTATGAATCTATATGCATGATGTTGATCTTATTGGCTATATGATGAAGGTCTTGATTGACATAAATGAAGTTTTCTTCTCTTACTATGTTGATGTATGATTTGGATGTAAAGGCTTGTGGTCTCATGATAGGTTTACTAAGTATGTGTCAGGTTATGGGGCTTTACATGTACATTGCACCATTAGACTTAGATTGGGGGCATGAGTTAAGTCTTATAAGGTTCTATGTGAAGCAAAAATAAGTATATGTGCATAATGACTAGTAATTCACTTTAATGTCCTTATAGTCTTTGCTTAACTATGTTTATGTTGTACTATACTTATATGATGGTATGTGTTGTCATGTGTAGATTGTAAGTATGGTTTCATTGTGACCTTAAGGTGATGCATTGCACCAACTATTACTAGAGGGTTACTTGGGAGGTTAATGAATAGAAGAAAGAAATGTTCACTATAAAGTAGGAATAGCTCACTGTAATGTGACTTGAAAATGTAATAAATTCTATATGTGATCTTATGAAATGTTTGGCCTTTGAATATGTTTATATGAAATATGTGAATGATATGAATGCTATTAGATAAAGGTTTTACGAAGATTTACTCAAAATGGCATGAAGTATGATTTCAAGAAAGTGTCCCTTTTAAATGCATGTTTTTGCATGGTTGCCATACTTGGTGCATTCTTGTACTAATCCCATTCTTCTCTAATTTTTACATAAAGTGTAGGTAATGTATTCTTAAAGGATGTCTTGAATAGTGAGGAGCTTGATAGATGATTCACAAGCTCAATGAAAGGAATCCTTAAGTTCAAGGATCTCCTACTTATGTTTACTGTAAAGTTTTATGAATCATATAGTTGTGTCGTATGTTTTAAGGGTAGTGTGCCTAATTTACTCTAACGTAGTTGAGTCTAAGATGGTAAAGAGACTTAAGTTCTAAGTATGTAATATGATATTTTTATATATATGAAGTAAAGTTTCTAGCATATGCTGTCCTATGAAAAGTTTTAAATTTTCCGCTAAATTTACTATGTCAATGTGATGAATGATAACTATGGGCTTGTATAAGACCTCCGAGAGGTCAAGTACGCCATTTTAGTTCTACGGGGTGCTCCCCGGATGTGACAGCATGTTGATATTATGTTTAGCATGATGAAAGCTTTTTAAGTGATGAATGTGATGTGCCTAGTCTAAGGTAATTCCCAAGGAATACTAAGTAGTAGTATGGGATTCTACTTTCACATTGTACTAAGTCTGACTTGGGATTTGTCTTGGAGGATGGTTCTTCTGTGAAGTTCCTAAGTATATGTATGTTTCTCGATTGTCCTTGGTATTGAATGGTTACTTGTATAATGAAATGAAGTATTCTTATCCTTAGTAGTCTTAATGATCTCTTAGGTTGGTATTGGGCAGGTTGTATGGGCAATCTCCTTATGTATTACTTAGGGGAGCCTTAGGATAACTCAGGATAGGAGTAGTTCATGTGTGATTTTGGGCTTACTGTAGCATTCTCCTATGTTAAGAAAAATCAAAGTTTTGACTCATGTGCTAAATGATGATACTTTATGATGTTTTGTAAGTTAATTCATGAACGTTTTTATCAAAATTGCATGACTTGTATGTTTAAACTAAATTTTCCCTTTTTGCATGATTTGCACAATGCCATACTTAGTACAATGTTTGTACTAACCCCATAGTTTTCTATACTCTATAAGTATAGGTTGGAGGCAAGTTGAAGGGTAGAAGGCAAGCTTCGGATAGACTCTCTCAAGACTAAGTATGTCCTCATATATTCGAGGGCATAGTCTTTATTTCTTTAGTTCTTCTGTAATACTTGTATAAGACTTATTATTTATTTTCTTTCAATGTAAAAGGGTCGTGTCCCTAAGATATTTATGTCGTGTCTTTAAGTTTGCTTGTGACGGTGAGACTATCCTTTGGCATTTATAAAAGATGTTTTCCTTATTATTATTCATCCTGAAAAGTTATAATTTTGCACTACTTTTCATGTCTTATGTAATGAATGATAGCTAAGAGGCTAGTACAAGACCTACAAAAGGTCAAGTACGCCTTGTTCCTTCCTAAGGGTTGCCCTAACTTCTAGGGTGCACTTGCGGGTCTTAACAAACTTGATGTAGAAGCATAAGGTTTTGGAAAATAGTTTAGGGTCCAAAGTATCACAAGCCACATCTAGTAGAGTCTTGTTTATTAGTGTGAGTCGCGACACATCCATGATCGGGAGTCTATAAGGCGATTGATTTTTCACTTTCTTCACTATTCTACTGACGTTCCATAGAGTTTAGTTCTATAAGTCTCTTTTCTTAACCTTTTCTCTTGTATTTATAGGAAATGAATAAGAGAAGGACACCCGCTAGATAAAAGGAGGGAGAAGTAGATAACGAGAGAATTTCTCTCCGCGGGGAGCAAGTTCCTTTAGTTCACCAAGAGGATGTCAACGAGGCGGTTCCCCCTACGAAACCTCAAAGACCTCAAGAGCCTCAAGTGCCTTAAATTTCCCAAGGTCCTCAAGCTTCCTATGTTGAAGGGGATATGACTAACGTGGAGATAAGGGCTTCCCTTAGGGCTTTGACTCAACTCATGACGACTCAAGATCATGTCGTCACTAATCATGTGGTGCTCAAGCTAACCTAGGAGTTGGACCTCAACCCAATGCAAGTACTCCCGCTTCTACAATCCGGGATTTCATGAGGATGAACCCTCCTACTTTCCATGGCACCAAGGTGGATGAATATCCACCGGGTTTCATAGATGAGGTGTTCAAGGTAGTGGATGGTGTGGGTGTGACTCCTATAGAGAAAGCAGAATTATCCCCTTACCAACTAAAAGATGTGGCACAAGTGTGGTTTGAAAAATGGAGGTACGAGATACCCTTAAGGGATGGTCCGGTAGATAAGGAAGTGTTCAAAACAGCCTTTCTTGGTAGGTTCTTTCCCATAGAGTTGAGGGAGAGGAAGTTAGTGGAATTCATGAACCTTCATCAAGGGTGAATGGATGTTAAGGAGTATTCTCTAAATTTCACCCAACTCTCTATGTATGCCCAAACTTTAGTAGCCAACTCTAGGGCTAGGATGAATAAGTTCGTGATGGGGGTATCTAGTATGGTTGTGAAAGAATGGCATATGGCCATGATCCATAATGATATGGATATCTCTAGGCTCATGGTGTGTGCTCAACAAACTGGGGAGTCCAAGCATAATGAGATGACTAGAGATGGAAAGAGGCCTAGGTCGGATGAATCAAGTCAATCTAAGTCTAAGAAGAGATTTTTTAATCAAGACTCTCCCATGGGAACAAGGATAGGGTTTCCAACAAAAATTCTCAAGGAGGTGGCTATGCTTATGAGAGGCCTAGGTGTACTAGTTGTGGGAAGCAACACTTGGGTAGGTGTCTTGCCAGAACGGATGGTTGATTTAGGTGTGGTAATAATGGTCACGAGATGAGGGACAGGACTAGACTCAAGACAAAAGGGAAGGAGGTCAACCAAGCCCCTAGTGGTGGTCCGGATCCTAATGCTTCAAGGAAGAATCATTTGTTTGCACTCGGGACTAAGTGAGAAACTTATCCGAAATGAAAGTCCCGGTAAGTCTTAATTCTTTTGGTTGTTATGTTTATGTTATGAGATGAAATTTTGTGGTCTTGTTTCTTTTATTGTCATGCCTTCATGTTTAATTTCTGGAAAGATAAATTATTGAATTTTATGCATGCTTCACTGTGAAAAAATTGGTATTCACTGTAAAGAAATTCAAAATTTTAACAAAATTCATTTTCATGAGGAATGGTTTCAACATGTGCAGAAATGATGTGTATGAGCATGACTAATGTTGGAGAAGGTAGTTCCTCAATAAGTGAAGAAATGGGTGTCTGATTTGAATTGTGGAACTTGTTCCATATTGCTTGTGTTACTTGAGAATGCTTGATAATATGAAAATGGTGATCCTTGTGTGTTTGGTGCATTGAGTATGAATGTATTGACCTCTATGTGATGTGTTATATTCTTCTACTCGAGTCCTAGATATCCTTGAACGTATTTAAGTGTCATTCGAGGTTGAATGTTCCCAAGTGAGGGAGTATTGTTACACTCTCGAAATGAAATAGGTTGAAGTAGTGATTCACATGTTTTTCATGAGTTAATAATGAGTGAAAATGATGTATTTTAGCATTATAAGTCAGTTGGTGAAGTTTGGAAGTCAAACGTCCAAGAACGTCCATGATGTTCGGAATATGTCCCTTGGAATGTGCTAGTGTGTCCTTTATTTTGGTGTATTTTTTTAGGTAGTGTTTGGTGTATAAAACCGGTGGCGATCATCCTAGAACCTATAGGGATGTACCAAGAGTAAAAACATTTGTGGTACGACTCCTCGGGGACCACGGCCCCCAAGGAGGACCCAAACGTGGGACAAAGGAGCTGCCCAAGGAAGCGTTCAGGTCCAGGATTTGAAGCCTGCCTCGCGTTGCGCACCTGGAATATAAGTAGCCTATGATTTGCACGAGTATCACAAGTTCCACTTCCTGAAAATGCTGAAATTCAAGAATCAATAACTCCCTTCGCGACGCGCAGCCAAGTCCTAGATTTGGCCGCGTCGTTTTCAAGTCAAATTAGAATTTGGGAAAGGGTCCAAATAGTGTAGGGGTCTTTTGGAAACTTTGGGGATCATTTGTGGAATGTTTTAGGTTACTTTAAACCTCATTTCACTCACCAATTCAAACCCTAAAGCTCAAATCAGAATCTGTCCAAAACTTTTTCTCCAAAAACCACCATTTTCAAGAAGCTTCAAGCTCCAAAGAAGAAGAAAAAATTCTTCAATTTTCTTCACCAAATTTCGTGGGTTTATTCATATTGAGGTGTGGTAGTTGATACTTGACTCTTCTTTCATTCAAGGATCCCATATAAAGACTTTTCATAGAGGTTTCCAAACTCCAAATTCTTCTATTTTGGTTTCTAAGCATGAGTCCTGCATGAAAACGTTCTAGTGAATATAATATGATATTTTTCAATGTTAGTTGATGATTTTAAGGTTAAAAACTCAATGAACGCATGCTCAATCCAATTTCTCAACTTTTGGCTTACGAAGTGGGTTTAATGTGCATAGTTTGATAATGCTAGAACTGTGATTAGCTACTGCCATATTATGCTTCATTATGAATTCTTTGGTGAAATATTGAGGAAAGGTGGTAAAGTCTTTGATGAAGGGTAAGTTGTTTTATCTTGGTTAACTTATATTGACGTTACTCTTGAGTGGTATGGTCAACCTTTGGTGGAGGTATTTACTTGAAGTATATGAAGTTATATATGTATTGTGCGAAAGGACTTGAAGGCATGATATGTGAAGTGAAGTGATGATTTTGATATGTATATGCATGGTATGTTTTATACGGTTGAAATGAGTATCTTAAAGGGTTTATGTCTAAATAAAGTAGGTATTTGATATGTGAAGTATGCTAATGTGTAAATTGTGATAAATGTAGGTATGAGCATGTTTAGTAGTCAATGTTATGAATAATGGATATTATGTGAAGGGTGTGCTCATATGTACTCACACTCACACTCGAATGTATGAATGAAGTCTATGAATAAAAATGGAGGATTGTAGAGTAGACACTCATCGTGAGTAGAGATGAAGTGTCAAGACCATCCCTACTATTCCTAAGTATGAATAAGGGGGATTTTGGGGTTAACGCTCTTTGTGAGTTGAGATGAAGTGTTTAGTATAAACCTCACTTTTCCCGATGAGCTTTCCAAAGATATGTTGGAGGTTAGATACCCTTCGTTAGTTGAGATGTGGTGTACAATATTTATCTCTTAACCTATAGTCAATGAATGTTTAAAACTCCGTGGGGAAGTCATGCTTAGCACCGAGAGGATTTGAAGAATGGGTGGGTACATTTCGTGAGTAGAGATATTTTATCCAATGTACCTCTTGATATGGGTGCTCCTCGTTAGTAGAAAATGAGTTACTTAGTAGAAATCTTCTTATACCTTAACTATATGCCCAGTAGGTGTATCTATTGGAGAATCCATATAAAGGCTAAAATATTGGACCCTACCTTAGGAAAGTAGGGATCCCTCATCCGGTAGGGGTTATATCGGGATTCCATGTCTAGATTTCATGGTCTATGTCGTTTAAGGCTAGCCCCCATAAATGTATGTGAATTAACTAAGTCTTCTTAAGGATGTACTACTTAGTGTAGGTGGTGGAATGTGACACTACCTATCCATTGCACAAGTAGACATCTGGAGGGAGCCTTGGTGTGTCCTTCTACGAAATGTATGAATGAGTCATTATATGATGCAATTGAAAGTAATGTGACTTTATGTCTAATGTAAAGGAAGCATGTTGATATTATGTTTTGCACGATGTAATCTATTTATGTTATTAAAGTGACGTTCGTAGTCTAAGGTAATTCCTAGGAACACTAAGTGGAAGTAGTAGTATGGTATGATACTTTCACATTGCACTAAGTGTGACTTAGGAGTTGTCTTGGATGATTGTTCTTATGTGGAGTTCCTAAGTATATGTATGTTTATATATTGTCCTTGTTATTGAATTTTGACTTTTATAATGAAATGAAGTATTCTTATCCTTAGTAGTCTTAAAGATCTCTTAGGTAGGTATTGGGCAGGTTGTATGGGAAATATCCTTATATCTTACTTAGGGGATCCTTAGGATAACTCAGGATAGGAGTAGTTCATGTGTAATTTTGGTTTCACTGTAAGCGTGCTCCTATGTTATGGAAAATTAATGTTTTACCTCATGTGCAAAATGATGATACTTTATGATGTTTTGTAACTTAATTCAAGAAGTTTTTTATCAAAATTGCATGACTTGTATGTTTCAACTAAATTATCCCTTTTTGCATGATTTTGCATAATGACATACTTAGTACAATGTTTGTACTAACTCCATTCTTTTCTATACTCTATAAGTATAGGTTGGAGGCAAGTTGAAGGGTAGAAGGAAGGCTTGGGAATCGACTCTCTCAAGATTAAGTATGTCGTCATATATTCGAGGGCATAGTCTTTGTTTCTTTACTTCTTCTTTAAGACATGTATTAGACTTATTATGTATTTTCTTTAAATATAAAAGGGTCGTGACCCTAATATATTTATGTCGTGTCTTTAAGTTGGCTTGTCACGATGTGACTATCCTTTGGTATATATAAAATATGTTTTCCTTATTATTATTTATTATGAAAAGTTTTAATTCCACACTACTTTTCATATCTTATTTCATGAATGATAGCTAAGAGGCTAGAACAAGACCTTCAAAAGGTCAACTATGCCTTGTTCTGACCTAAGGGTTGCCCTAACTTCTAGGGTGTACTTGCGGGTCGTAACAAATAAAGTCAAAGGGGTTTAGAGAATAAAAACATAGAAGAAAAGTCGGAGTGCACCCGGGTAGAGCCGTGGGGCGCCGCCCCTCTCATAGCACCAACAAGAGGCCTCTGAATGTTGAACTCAGAAGTGCCAGGCTAGCTACATTTCCCTAAATTAGTACGTGAATTTCACCAGCTTGAACCCCGCGCCTCATAGAACCCCAGGGATGCAGTTCTTCCCATTCTTCCCCCTTCTTTTCGTACCAGTTCCTTAGAAACACACCCATGTTTTCTAGTTGATTTCAACACTCTAAGGTACATCTTAACATCATGAAATCCTCAATAAACATAATATAATGAACCTTGAATCAATAATATAATTCGAGGAATGTGAAGAATCAAGTTTAGAAGTTAACAATCAAGTCAACAGAAGTTCAGATAGTTTACAATAGTGTTTCACAAATGTTTTAACTTTGATTTAAGACATATGATTTGATTTAAGCAAAGAGTAAAGAGTTGTGTTCATTTCTTCAAAAAATTATAAGGATACTAAGTATTTCCATGATTTTAAAATGTTTTCACATTTGAAAAAGAAGGGGAAACCCGATCTGAATATAATTTTTAAACTAAGTTTTGAGTAATTATCTCAAACCAAAAAAGATTTTTGTTTTAAAAATATATGATATAAGTATATTTTGGGAGTAGTATTGAGCGCCGATATAGGGATTCGAGGTCATAATAACTCAAGTCTCCATAAACCATGTAGCCATTATGGGTACTAAAGGATCATACTTTTTAGATATTTTTTAGTGCTTATCAACATAAATTAGTGGATCCACTTATGTAAGGCGTCCTATATTATCTTAAAGTATAGGAGAATTATGGCATCGTGGGAAAGTCATTTTATCACCATAAGGGTCATAGTGGTGATTGTCGGTTTGACAATCTCCCACAAAAACTATATTTCTTTATTATATTAGTAAAGTTAAGTTTGTTAATTTATCTGTTTAAATAATTGAGTTTTTATTTAATGTTTTAAATTCTTTGTATAACTTGCAATATTATTTTTGTTTTACACTACATTTGAGTTGTGTTATGCATGAGTTGAGTAAAGTCAAGGTAAGTGTTTCTTTCATATTCCTTTAAAGCTTATGCTATGTTTAGATTCACCCTCGCATACTGATACATTCAATGTACTAATGTCATTTGACCTGCATCGTGTAATGATGACGACACAGGTAAGCAGGATCAACATCCATTGCCTTGTTGATCTTGTTGAGCACTCAAAGATAGCTTGAGAGCCTCTTTACTTTACGGAAGGCTCCTTTCTACATTGTTTTGTATTATTATAGTTGTTATGATGTCTTTTCCAGACATCCCTCTTTGTTTTAGAGTATTCATAGATATTTAGTAGTTCAATTGTCTTTACAATTATATTTCATATGTTAATGCAAGAGTTTCCACTTTGGCCAAGTTGAATGTTTAACCTTTAAATGTTCTAATTTATTAAATAGTTGAGTAGAGATGCATTGGATTTTTGTATTATGCTTCGATGTCTTCTACTTAGTAAATAAATTAGGCCAAGGGTTCGCGTGAGGCCAGCATTGGTACTTGATTGTCAGTCCCGCCCAGGATGTACGCTTGCGGCGTGACAAAAGGATAAAAGAAGAATAAGAAAATTTGGAGAGTTGTATGAATTGAGAGAAGAGACGATGGTGAGGGTTTTTGATTAAGAGAAACTGAAGTTTAATTTTTGTAATTATAGATTATTTATGGTTGAATTTTTGGTAGGGTTCAATTAAGTTCCTCTCTAGCATCTTATATTCTTTAACACAATTTTCATCGAACTCAAATTTCACCTCTTTATCCAAGAGATAGCACATAAGGCTATTAGTCTGGCAGCCAATTGTTTGTCAACTTTAAAAATTCTTGAATAAGTTAATAGACATCTTGTTTTCATCTCTTCTGCAAGTTCCAAGAAACATCGAACATTCATACATAGTAGGTCATAACATCCAGGATGATGTCCTTTAATCAAATCTTTGGTAAATTCCGCTCCAGTTGAAGTACACATTTTGCCAAAATATAAACATCATTAAATAATATTCCTTTCCGAAGGAAATGAATTTATTTTAGAACTTTAATGATATAATAAATAGTGGAATATTCATATTGTTACAATTTGGAAAAACAATTTAGCGTAATTTGTAAAAAAAAAAAAGATAAATAATATTATCTAAAAGGAGATCAAGAGTTTGTGTAGTCCATTCAAATATCAAAGTCTAATTAGAATATAAAATATTGGTTATTGTTGTAGCCTTATTTGTTCTTCTACTGTTGCGGTATATCTGACAATAGATTTGTCCAAGCTGTTTCCAATATAGAATTCTTAATTCTCTTTGGACGTAAGATAAAGTTCATGTATGTTTAGAAAAAAATATATTTCCATCATCCTGGTCACGAAATTGAGTATAATCAGGAGCAAGCGTGTGTGGTAACTTTTGCACTTTGTAAATGCTCGACATTACAAAGAACTCAAAGTGTCCATACCTAGTTCTAAAAGTTATCTTTGGACCGTCTTTCTCCCGGACTCGTATCTTATGGTGCCCTAATCTTAAATCAATGTTTGAGAAACACTTAGCACCTTGTAAATGGTCAAAGAAGTCATGAATCCTAGGATGGGGATACTTATTCTTTATAGTTTTGTTAATCATATGTCTGCAATCGATACACGTTCTTAGTGAGCCTTTTCTTCTTTACAAATAACACTGGCGCACCCCATGGTTAATTAATAGGCCTGATAAAGACTTTATACAGCAAGCCTATTAATTGATCCTTCAACTACTCTATATTGGCGTGAGCCATTCTATAAGGAGGGAAAGATATAGGTTGTGTACCATGTAGCATATCGATAACAAACTCAATATCCCGTTCTGGAGGGATTCTAGGGAGATCATCTAGAAATACATCTAGAAACTCATTAAATATTGGAATAGACTGTAGAGTCGGTGGTTCTAAATCTATCTAAAAAACGTGAACCAGATGATAAATGATACCCTTAGTAATCATCCTTCTGGCCTTCAGATGGGAAATAAACCTACCTTCCGGCATTGTTGCATCTCCTTTCCATTCCTGTACTGCCTTTCCTTGAAATTGGATTCTAACAATCTTTGTTAGACACTAAACATTAACATAATGAGAAGCTAACCAGTCCATACCCACAATGACGTCAAAATCAACCATCTTAACTGCACATAGTCCACAGAGGTTTGATGGTCTACAATTTCTACCATGCAACCTCGATACACTGTGTTGGAAATAATAGAATCACCTACTAGTTTAGGTACAATAAAGGATCATCTAATGATTCTGCTACTGTACATTACTTCCCCTCAATAAATGGAGTAACATAAAAAAATAGTATACCCAGGATCTATAAAAACATAAACAAAATAGAAGGAAACAATTAATGCACTTGGCAAAACAACATGTGGAATCTTGCCTACATCTCTCAAAATGCATCCTACCAAAAGAAGCGCAACCTAGCTGTGCTATCCTAGTGTAGCTGGAACCTTTGTGTTGTTGAGAGTCAGATGCTCGTTGTAACGATCGGGGATCACCCCTCAGAAGTTAAAAAACGTACAAGACTCCAAGAAGTCTCATACAAACCTCTCGTATCAATCATTGCATAAAATACTCAAAATAGATAAGAATTTAAAACTTTCTTCACATAGGAAGAACACTTCCATTAACTACCAAGAGTAAGACTTCCTTTAAAAACATTCTACCTTTACAATGTCACATTAAACCATCTATACTTTAGAATACAACATTTGGAACTATGCCCATACAACACTTGAAATAAAGACTAAAAGATATAAAAAGGAACATATGGGTCTTGTCCTGGAATCTATGAGGACTCACTAAAGCTTCATCTTCAACCCTTAGAAACCTATCCATCATCCATTGCATATCAAAACTTCCAACCCCTACACTTTAGTCAAAAAGGGAAAGGAAGAGGTTAGCACATTGAATGTACTAAGTATGAAAGCCATGCAAAAACCATGAAAAAGGGACATTTAGTATAGAAACATGCTTTCATGACATGTTGATAAAAACATTCATAATAAGAATCTAAGAAACATAATACAAGTCAACAATAACATAAAAGACAATACCCATATAATATACAATATATGAACATCATTACTTAGAATACATTTAAGCATTTGGATCCCTTACTTTATCCTAACACTTACCTAAGTAATATAGGATGTGGCCGCCATACAACCCCTTCACACACAACTAGTTGATCCTCAAGACTACCTAACGTAAAGATATTCCTTTCCATCACATACCACTTAATTCCATATTTATCAGGTAAGCCTTTACATCATTTAGAATCTCTACCTAAGGTTACTCTAAGACTCACTTAAGTATGTAAGACATGAAAAGACCGCCCATACACCCTCGTCAAACACACCTAAGCAATCCTCAAAGCTACCCTAGATAAGAACCTTTCTATTCAACATTCTTTTACTAAGTCAACATTACTGATTAAATCAATTTTTGAGACAAGTAATCAATTAGAGGACTTCACATAATGTTCTTCAAGGACCTAGGGAACTCACCTGACATCTTCAATGGCTACTCGTGCAATGTACAGATACCGTCCAATTCCACTACCTACATATTGTAGAACCTATCAAATAACTAGAGTGTACATCCCACATGATGAGAATAGATATTAACCGACATATACCACACTAGCTAGGTATGGAATCCGGTGTCATCAGAACCCACTTCGTGGAAGGTGTTCTACATTCAAAAGGTAGAACTAGGAACTCATTCTCTGTTGGTACATGGTTCAAGGTTAGCAAGGGCTTCTTTGTACTCTAGTCTCATACTTATGTAGAGCTACTACCACAAGTATATCCACTCGGTGCTTTGCCTTTGTTATCATAGAGTAAATCATGCCCTAGGTGTATTAGAGAAGGTACGATTACTAAGTCCTACCAACTCATAATACTTTTTCTTCGAAGGATGGGTCAACTTGGGCTGCCAACCAAAGACTAATAGGATAGCTCTTATGACTTTCACATATATGGTTTCGTGTCGTTCCAGCTAACCTACCCTTAAGTCCATCATTCTGCTGAAGAAGGATACCATATGATCTTTCACTTCAAGGCTTCTTATTAACCTTCTTTTCATATTCAAGGTTTCATATTCTTAACCTTCTTTTATTATACAAGGCTTTAAATTCTTGACCTTGTTTTCTTATTCAATGTCCTATAGTAGTCTTTCATAAATGGGCACCAACTTAGGTCTACTGATCCTAGGCTTTCATTCATTCTGTCGTTGATTCAGACACGAACATGACAAGGGTGCCTAAGCTTACCAAGTCAAGTGAACACATATTCACATAACTTTCATGTATCAAGGAGAGAGACCTAAGTCTACCAATCAAGACACAAAATTCTTCATATCTTTTATTAAACATCATTCAAGTACCAAGTAGGGACAACTAATTCTACCAACACAAGGTACAACATTATTCTATAAAGATACTTCGTAGTCCTCCAATACCATATAACATCAACTAGACAAGAAGCATATTCAATACTATCATTATACAACTAAAAATAAGATCATAGAGTCATCACATGAGCACCATCACATTATACCATAACATATAGAAGATCACACATATACAATATTATCTTTCACTTTATACATTCATCTAAGCTATAACACCTTGCATATAGTCACATTACTTCATATAACCAACTTCACATTATATCTTCACATAAGCCCTAACATGATACTACTAATATTTACATAATAATGTCGACAAGGCCATGATCATCATCATATATAGTGGATAAACACTACCACCATAAGTTGACTGTACCAATCAATAACAATTTTATATCAATACATTAACTAAGGGAATTAGGTCAACTTACCATATTCCAATAACAAAGATCACCAACCCTTAAAATGTAAAATAATTAACAATATAATAACATAATTAACCATATATATCAACATTACAACATAATCTAAATTCAATTCTATCATCATTAGATCGTAACCAGTTTTTCCATTCATAAGCCAAATCTAGAGATTTGACAAGATCAAGGGTTCATAGAGATTTTAATTGGAAAACATAAAATATACATCAATAATAACATATCTAATAATTTGAAATCGTTCCATGCAAGAACCCATGATTTAAAGTGAAAGTTGGACTTTTCATAAACTTTGAGATCTTTAAAAATCACTTAGAAGTTGGCTCTAAGGTGATAACAAGCCTTATATAAATAACTCCGATAACTTATTAGAAGAACTCCAAAGAGAATTCAAGAATAATTCCATTAGAATCCTCCATCCTAGCTCGATCTTGACCTTGAGCTTCCATGTGGTTTTTTGGAGACAACTTGGAAGTGAAAGGGTTTTGATTTAGGTGTTAGGGTCTAAAAGAGTGTTTAATAAATTTACTCTTAAAATACCCAAATAACCATAAAATAACCGTCCTCACACTTTAAAATACTTGGTATGAATTTACCAAAACACCCAAGCTTGGCCAAAATGTTGTAATAAAAAAAGGCCTAAATGACGCCCACCAAATGACTTGCCTTCGCTTGATCAAAGCCCCTTTGATAGGGTACGCCGTTTAGATCAGAGACCTCATATTGTGCAGGCTTTTCAAATATTGGGGGTTTAATCGAAGCCTGTGGTCGATGTGCCTTCATTTGAACGAGTGGTCGTCCCTTGTGGCAGCCATTTGACTATGCCTAGCAGCATCCTGCCTTTGAGATGAGGTCCTCCTCTAGGGCCTGACGTGGGTCCTAGGTGGATTCGTACCCGTACGTTAAATCCCTAAACATTATCATATATGTTATATGGTCCTCTCCAATCAGTTTAGACACCAAACAACTCACGAAACAATGCAAAGCCATACTAGAACACATAAAAGCACATAGATGACTAATCGTCGAATGTCTTGGTCGTTCCTTGACGTTTGACTTCAAACTCAACCGGATTGACTTAAAAACTCATTAATACACTAATGTAACTAGTTAGCATCCCTTAAAACACAATTGAAGCTCTAGTTCAACGTAGTTCATTTCGTGGGTCGTTACATTCTCCCCCACTTTGTAACATTCGTCCTCGAATGACACTTTAGACAAAAAGGGATAACGACCAAAGCAACCAGAACACACCATGCATACAATATCACGAACCATAACATAGCTAGGAGGAACACCACTCCAAAACACAAAGACTCACATAACTTCATGCAATTCAAGAAAATAGAACTACACGATCAACTCCTTATGCATCATTCTTTACCATTTCTCGTGCTATTGGAAGAACTTAATTCTCCAAGTTACATCATGCTCATTTAAACATTACATAACACATCATGCAATTTTTCTCATCAAAGGATAATCATGCAACATTTCAATAAGGCACATTCAAAGCAATTTCTTTATAAAGGCTTAACATGCAACTTTCTCAACAATATAATAGGCATGCTTCAACAAGTCATTCTCATAAAACAATTTTGGCATGCTCACTATTTCTCCTCATGAATCAAATAGACAGCCTATACTAGATGTATATAAACATGAGGGAATCCAATGCATGAAAACTTATTTTCTCATTTAACATGAATTCAACAAAAACATGCTTATCGTAAGGATAATATTTGGAAACTTATTTTTCACAAACACTCCAACATAAACAAAAATACTAGGAACTCTTGGTTTTAGGCTTGAGTAGGAACATAAGGAAAAGATAAGGATATCTCACTCCCAACACCCTTACTATTAAACATACTCCCCACTTAGGAGAAACCCATCTAAGGTCAACATGAACATACTACAAGGCTCTCAATCAAGAAACCTTCAATCTTACAAACACCATTATCACCCAACTTTTTCAGTCACTATTCCCGCCATGAAACAACAACACCAACCCTAGCTCATGAACATCCAAGACTCTCAAAAGTCTCATCATCTAGCTATATCATACCCATAGTAGGAGAAACTCACCCTTACTCTTTCAAATATCACCTCCTTACTCTCTAGGGTCAGATCAAAAACAACTTCAAACCTCCTTACTCATCACACTAAGGTCATCATCACAACCTCCCATATCCCATCTAACAATTTACAGATAACCACTTTTTGCTCTCCCTCAACCTCTACAACAAAACTCCTCAAAGGCCACACTCTAAGGACCATCATAGAAGGAACAAGTGAAAGACATCATAAAACAAAACTCTTAGGCACAATTAGAAAAATGAAGAAGTTAAACTTTCCTAGCACCCAATAGCCTCGTATAAATAATGTGATGCACTTCACATTATGAACAAGACTTTACTAGATGTTTTTTTTGAGACAACTAATACTCTCTCGTAACCATATTCTCTTATACCAAGTTTGTACCAACCAGGGAGCACCCCCTAGATGTTACCAAGCGTATATGACTCCGAGAAGTCTCATACAAGCCTCTCGTATCAATCAATACATATAATACTCAAAATAAGTGAGAATTTAAAACTTTCTTTACACACGAAGAACACTTTCATTAACTAGAAAGTGGAAGACTTTCTTCAAGAACATTCTACCTTTACAATGTCTCATTAAACCATCTATTCTTTAGAATACAACATTTTGGACTAAGCCCATAAAAGACTTAAAATAAATATTGAAAGACATAAAAAGGAACATGTGGGTTTCGTCTTCGAATCTGTGAGGACTCACCAAAGCTTCATCTTCAACCCTTAGAAACATATCCATCATCCATTGCATATCAAGACTTCCAATCCCTATACATTAGTTAAAAATGGAAAATAAGTAGTTATCACATTGAATGCACTAAGTATGGAAGCCATGCAAAAACCATGAAAAAGGAACATTTAGTATAAAAACACGCTTTCATGAAATTTTGATAAAAACATTCATAATAATAGTTTTTAAAACATAATACAAGTAAACAATCACATATAAGACAATATCCATGTAATCCACAATATATGAATATAATCACTTAAAATCCATTGAATCATTTAGATCCCCTAATAAGGTTATCCTAAGACCCACCTAAGTAATATATGAAGTGACCGCCCATACAACCCCTTCACACACACCTAGATGATCCTCAAGACCACCTAACTTAAAGGTATTCCTTTCCATCAAATAAAATTTAGTTCTATATTCATCAAGTAAGCCTTTACATCATTTAAACTCTCTACCCAAGGTTAATCTAAGACTTACATGAGTAATACATGAAGAGACCGCCCATACACCCTCTTCTCACACCTAAGCAATCCTTAAATCTACCCAAGATAAGAACCTTTATATTCAAAATGCTTTTACTAGGTCAACATTACTCATTAAATCCATTTACGAGACGAGTAATCAATTGGAGGACTTCACATAATGGTCTTGAAGGACCTAGGGAACTCACCTAGCATCTTAAAAGATTACTCGTGCAATGTATAGATATCATCCCATCCCACTACCTACACATTGTAGAACCTATCCAATAACTAGACATATGATGAGAATAGGCATTAACCGACATACCACACTATCTAGGTATGAATCCGGTGTCATAAGACCCCATATCGTGGAAGGTGTTCTATTTGACAGAGGTAATACTAGGACTCATCCCATGTCGGCATATGGTTCAATGATATCACAGACTTTTTTGTACTCAAGTCTCATACATAAGTAGATCTATTACAACAAGCATATCCACTCGGTTCTTTGACTTTGTTTTCATAGAGCAAATCATTCCCTAGATATATTAGAGAAGGTACCATTTTCTAAGTCCTACCTATTCATAATACTTTTTGTTCAATGGATGGGTCCGCTAGGGTTGCCAAGCAAGGATTATTAGGTTAGCACTTATGATTTTTCTACAGATGGTTTGACATCGTTCCAGCCAACCTACCCCTAAGTCCATCATTCCGTTCAAGAAGGATACCATTACAATCTTTCACTTCAAGGCTTCTTGTTAACCTTCTTGTGACATTCGAGGTTTCACATTCTTAACCTTCTTTTCTTAATAAAGCCTTTACATTCTTGACCTTATTTTCTTATTCAAGGTCCTATACTAGTATTTCATAGAAAGGCACCAACTTAAGTCTACCGATCCTAGACTTTCATTCATTCAAATACGTACATGACAAGGGTGCCTAAGCCTACCAAGTCAAGAGATCACATATTCACATAACTTTCATGTATCAAGGAGAGAGACCTAAGTCTACCAATCAAGACACAACATTCATCATATCATTTATTCAATATCATTCAAGTAAAAAGTAAGGACAACTAAGTCTACCAACACAAGGTACCACATCATTCTATAAGGATACTTCTTAGTCCTCCATTATCATATACCATCAACTAGAGAAGAAGCATATTCAATCTTATCATTATTGCACTCAAACCAAATCATATAGACATCACATGAGCACCTTTACTTTATACAATCATATATAATAAATCAAACATATATCATATCATCCTTCACTTAATACATTCATCTAAGCCATAACACCTTGCATATAGTTACATTACCTCATATAACAAACTTCAGTTTATACCTTCACATAATCCCTTACATGATACTATTACCATTCACATAATAATAATACCAAAAAGGCCATGATCATCATCATATGCAACACATAATGACCCGGCAATATAAGTGGACTATACCAATCAATAACAATTTTACATCAATACATTAACTAAGGGAATAAGGTCAACTTACCTTCTTCCAATAACCATGATCACCAATCCTTAATAACTTTAAAAATTCACAATATAATAGCATTATTAACCATATACATAAACATTACAACATAATCTAAACTCTATTCTATCATCATTATATCATAAGTAATTAACCCATTCATAAGACAATTTTTCAGATTCTAGAAGATCAACGGTTCATAGAGATTTTCATTAGAAAACATCAATTATACATTAATAATATCATATCAAATCATTTGAAAATTTTTCATGCAAGAACCCATGACTTACAGTGAAAATTGGATTTTTTTCATAATCTTTGAGATCTTTTAAAATCACTTTGAAAATTGATCTAAGGTTATAGAAAGCATTAGATAAAGAACTCCCATACCTTATTAGAAGTGTTTTATTCCAAAAAAAATATTTTATATCATATGTTTTTGTGACTTTTTTAGAGTCGCCACTTAATTTTTAAAGAAAAATCAAAGAAAACTTGGTTTTCAAAAGATTTAAACAGAGAACCTAGTGAAACTTTAAAGGAGTTCGGGGTTTCATATTTTTATTTTAGGAAAGTTTTTACGGAACTTAAAATATTCGCTTAATCGCGATTGTCCAACAACTAACTTATTTGGCTAAAAAATGTCTAACTTATTTTTTTGAGATAAAAGTTATTTAAAGTTGTTATAAAAAGGAAGTATTGATTCTCTATATAAGAGATTTGTAAAATTTATTTTTGCTTTGTTTACTTGGTTGACTTAACTAAGCGACTAAAACAAGATAACGTCTTACGTGGTTTGGATTCTTTAGCCCTAAAACTAATGACAATTAACTAACAAGTAAATAAACGATAAAATAAGAGAGAGAGAGAGAGAGAGTTTTGGGTCCAAATCCGGTTTCTGTCTGCCTGGACCGGTATTTGGACCCATTTCATTTTGGTTTTCTAACCCACTTCTCTTGTACATGTCCTAGATTAATCAGATAATTAATACAGAATAATTACAAAAATAAAAGACGACAAGGAGACTTAGGCTCAAAACATAACAATATACAACAGTTTGAAAATAAATTTGGGCTTAGGCCCAATCTCTCCAACTTCTTGGCCTGTTTTGAATTCTTCAAGTTCGAAATGTGTACGCCTTTTTATGATGGTAGCTTTGACTTGGTAATGGAAATTGAGTCTTAATGACTCTTCCCGAAATGCGAAAGAGTGAAGTAAGAGTTCATAGAGAACTCAAATGGATTTCATATGCAAACAACAAATAAAATATACAAGTACTAAGTTATGAATAGCAATGAGAAAAATAGACAATACTATGGGCATGTGACAAACAATTAATGAGTAGTAGATGAGTTAAAAGGTTAATGACACATAATGGATAGATAATTGAGGACTAAATTTATACTTCTCACACATTAAATAAAATGAACCAAGATAAGGACAAAAGTGCTAAACATTAACTCAAATCTATAGCAAGGGCACCACGCATTTCATAACTGCTCATACAACAAAACAAAATTGAAAATAACAAGTGTAACACTTCGAAAATCCAAGACGTGTCTTAAAGCCTAACATCAGTGTCATGAGGTCTAGACATTGTTTTAAGTCCATATTAATGAATATAGGTTATTTAGAATGTTTAGAAACCAAAACGTCCAAGAACGTCTATGACGTCCAGAAATTAGTTCAAAGAGGTCTAGCGTGCCTTAGTCTATTTGACTAGCTTTTAGGAGTCGTAAATTCATGAAATATTGTGGAAGGGTTATAACATGTATTAAAGTAGATTTATGGTCGAAACATCCAGGTACGACTCCCCAAAGATCAACAAAGGTCCCTTGAGGAGGACCCTTGCACGTTCGAGGCAACACAGCCTGGGAAGTGTGCAACCACGAGACACAATCGACGGGGTATGTGTTGATCGTCAGGGCGCTGTTGCCAACCGTCGACCACCACTTAGAAAAATTGTGTGAGCCCTCGCCTGCACAAGTCTCTAACAAGAACTATGGATGTGAAGCACGGAGGAGGCCTGCTTCGTCGACGGACCCACGATCCGTCGATCGTGGTGTCGTCGATGGCACTGCATTTTTCCTGCACATTTTTAAGTTGGTATTTTTTAATTAATTAAAGGTTTATGTCATTAGTTAGGGTTTTAAGGGAGTCTAATTAAGTCATTTAACCTCCCATATAAAGACCCCAACCCCATTAGATTAATTACAAATCACAAAACAAATCCTCTTCCTTCTCTATTCTTTCTCTCTATTGAAAGACACCATTGAATACAAAGCTAAGGAAGGGTTTTAGGGGCTGTAAAGTGGAGATTTCACCATCAAATATTCATCAAATGTTGAGGTATGGGATCTATTCACCTTTGAGACTTCTTTCCTCAAAGGGTTCATTCAAAGTATTTCTAAAAAGTTGAGTTTTCAAGTGGGTTTCATCTAATCTCGAATGTGATCTTGTTGAACTAAGTTTTTTATGATTTCTTTAGGATATAATGGATATATTAACATGTATTTTAACTTGATTATGATAATTCTCGATGGTTTGGTCTAATTTGTACAACATGATCCTTAACCCTTAACCCTAGGTAGTGATCTTGACATGTATTGTATGAAGTTCATTAAATGGACTTGGTTATTGATTAGATTACTATCCTTTGATGTTATTATGAATAAATTGAGATGGACTGTAGTTATATAATGCTAGTTCTTGACATGTTGATTTAGCTTATGAAGTATATTGTCAAATTGACCTAAGTATCTTGTCTTAAGCTATGATCTAGTATTGAATTGTGTTATAGTGATACAATTGACCTTGTTATTCTATTGGATATCATTGTGTGATGATGTTACTCCCCTAATTGTGTTGAGTTATGCGTTGATGGTAAGACCTTGACGTTGAACTATAAAGGATACTTGGTAAGTCTTGTGATCCCTATACTTTACTTCCAACTATGGTTAAATTGTGATTAAGTCATGATGTTGTGTTGGAGTATTCCTTGTTTAGGATTCATAGGGTGGTATGATGTTTAATAGAAATGTATTGACTATACCAATGTGCCTTATTATGAATGAATATGTAAATGTGTTAACCTTACTTATGTGAATTGTGATGAAAGGATTATACTCACGCAATTCCTATTGAGCTATGATGATGATTTGTATACAAGGGCTAGACCCTATGACCTAAACAAAACTATGATTGTTATATAAAGACATTAAAGACATTTCAAAAAGGCACCTAGCTTAGCACCGAGTGATCTTATATGTGAGGGGGTTACACTTTCCCATATAGGAAAGGTAGGGTTCACTACGGTCCTCACGTGATGGATAGCCTCATGACCCAAATAAGGTGTCGAGTGATGTTTCCAAGACGGCCCCAAGTTCCTTGACTATGTTGCCAACATAGGAATACTACCTAGTGGATCCACCTAGATGCTACATTCATGTTAGGTTCTACCTTGGCAAGTAGACCACCTTCCATCGGTGTAAGGTTTTACAAAACCGGATTCCATACTTAGCTCATATGGTCTATGTCGGTTAAGGCAAGTGTTCCCTAAACTAAAATGATGTAATGATGTATAAACTAACTACAGTGACTTGAGAGGCTTGACTTAGCTTAGGTAGGGGTATGAGACTCTACCTATGCCTATAGCTAGTTTTCCTTGATAGGAGCATTAGGAGGTTGATATTTTATATGTATATGATGATAAAAGTAAATGATATTATATGTGGATAATGATGCTTATGAACATGTAATTCGTCCTTATTGTTAAGGTATGGTTTTATATATACTTGAAGGTTATGTTATGTGAAGTGGATTATTAGTCATGATTCTTGTTGGGTTACTTGATTGAGTAAGGTTAAGGGGCTTTGCTTGGTTATTGCACTTGTTAACTTTATGGGGATTCATGATTGGTTATCTTGCTTTATTATGATATGATAAACTCTTATTCATGCTTGTGATTTTATTACTTGATGATAGAGTTGGATTGGATTATGAGTTGAAGTATGTTGATATGCATATGACTTGCTCTGTCTTGTTGAACATGTCTTGATTATTGGTATGGTTATCTTGATTGTGCATAAGACTTTCAAAAGGTAAAATGGCATGCTTTAACTAAATGTCCTTTTTAGCATGATTTGGTGTTTTATGCGCATACAGTCTAATACTTACTACAACTGGCGTACTAAACCCATTTTCTTCCCTTTTCCCAAACATTTTAGGTTCCGGTCGTTGAAGGTTCATTCGAGAAAACTTGAAGGAGACTTGGATATTCTCTATCATCCAAGTGGGTCCTCACTTTACGAGGGCGATGCCAATATCTAGCTTATGAAGTTTTTTATATCTAAGACTCTTATGTTCATTCTATTTTCATTTGACTACGAATTTGTATAAGCCTATATGTGGATTCATTACATTGATGTAGGGCTATTCCCAAATTGCTATGATCGTTTTAGATGGTTATGAGATGAGACAATCTTTGAGACTATGTTCTATTTTATATATACATAGGTGCAATAAAAGTAGAAGACTATGTAATCTTCTTATACGAAGGGTCGATGTATACTCTATATGTATATATATGTGTATGTAGAGGTCTATCTAAACCTTCAACTAGAAGTAATAAAAGTTTTTAAATTTTCCGTCTTTTTGACCTATGAATGTTATGACGAATGCTAAGAGGCTAATGTTAGTCCTCAAAGAGGACGCCGACGCCGGTTGCGTCTAGGGGTTGATCCCCGGATGTGACAACAAGCTCGAGTGGATGCCTACCGAACGTCATAATCTATGTTAAATAGATTATCATGCTTAAGCTAATATTTTAAATCACATGTGAATCACATCTTAGAGTAACTAAAGGAATATTTTCATACCAGATCAAATATAGCAAAGAATTTTATTCTGTAGCACCGAAAGAGGTAACATTTTAAAAAAATGACATAGAATATGAAGTCCATCAAGAATGCAAGTAAGCCAAATAAAAAAATACATGATGTCACTGCTAGCCTAATTTACATGGTTATGAAAGCAAACATGAGCTAATATTTCAACAAAACATGTCAAACAAAAACTAAGATAAGCCTAAATAAATGCAACATAAACGAATGCTAAGAGGCTAGTATTAGTCCTCAAAGAGGACGACGACACCGGGAACGTCTAGGGGGTGCTCCCCGTGTAAGATCTCACAAATGACTTAGTTTAAGATAGAGCCTAACGTGGTTGTCATGATTGTATAAGGTCCTAAATTGGTCTATAAAGTGTTATTGAGGCAGTAGCTAAGAGTTTAGCTGCGTTGGAAGTGAAACGTCAAGGGACGACCAAAACGTTCAACGACTAAGTCACCTAAGTGCCTCATATGTGGTAGTATGTGTTTATGCGTCATGAATGATCTTATATGGTCCTTAAATGAGTTTATATCGTGTATATAGGCAGTGTGTCAAGTTTTGTGAAGTTTGGAGGTCAAACGCTCAAGAACGTCTATGACGTTCAAAAGATGTGCCTTCAAATGACCTTATGTGTCTAAGCATGTCTCGTTGAGTTTTACGTGTTCGTTTCAGATAAAACTCATGTGGTAGGTCCTAAACTCGTATACGTACATGTTTGGGTTGGAAACGTCCAGTTACAACTCAATGTAGGACCCGCAAGGAGCCCTAGAGAAGGACACCAACCTAGTGCTCAACACTGCCAGGCAGTGTCAAAACGATAGCCAGTCGACCAGGCAATGGCCTGTCAAGTGTTCTCGTCGATGGATCTATCATGCCTGCAGGTTGAGTAGCCTCTGAATCAAACCACGCAACCCTGTTGATGGGGCACGGTCTTCTAGACGGACCATCGACGTGGGGCATTAATAGAGTCGAGTTGTGCGTAAGTTGGGAATTTTCAGGATCAACCAACGAGACCCCATCGACGGGTCCCGTTCTCACCCACGGATCGTCGATGCTGGCGTCGATGGTGCTGCAAAGCTTACAGTTTTCTATTAAGACTTGGGGGTTTTGGGAAATTCACCCCAAGTCTTATAAAACGTGGGGACGGTTGTTTTAGGTGTTTTGGGGTATTTTAAGTGTATATAGGTGATTAAACTCTCATTTAAACTCTAGCATCTAAATAAAAAACCCTTTCCTCCTAAAGTTTTCCCAAAAACCTCCATGAGAGTTCAAAGTGAAGATGAAGCTTGAAGATGGGTCTTCAATGGAGTTTCTTCTTAAATTAGCATTGGGTTCTTCAAATAAGGTATGGGAGTTCTCCATCTAAGGCTTTCTATCACCTTAGATCCAATTTCAAAGATGATTTTCAAAGGATTTCAAAAAGATGAAAAAGTCTAATTTCTACTCTAAGTCTTCGGTTCTTGCATGAAAGATTTTCAAACGTTAAGATATGATGTTATTGATGTTTAATTGATGTTTTCCAATGAAATTCTCCATGAATCCTTGATCTTCTGAAATCTCTTAATTTCACTAAAATATGGGTGAATTCATTATGCTTTGAGATTTATGAATTCATGTGTAGATTGATATGGCCTTTTGATTCATGTATATATTATGTATGTATGATGTATATGTTGTTTCAATTTGATTAATTAAGTAATGAATACTCTTAGATCAATTGCATGTTAAGCCTATTGAATTTATATGAACTTAATGCTTATAGATTCTACTGTAGATTTCTATGGGCTTTCTAATGATGTAAGGATTGTATTCAATTGATATCTAATTGGTATTAGATTGATAAATCTATATTTAATTGACTTATATTCATTGAGTATTATGATTTATGTATTGAATTGATGTTCATGGCCATGGGTAAGGGCCTTATGGTATTGAATTGGATGGTTTATCTTTGGATTGAAGTGGTGAGATGAATTGGGTTGTAAGCTGCCCTAAACCTTTTATTTTTATGTATAGCTATTGTAATTTAGATCTCGTATTAAATGTGATTGGTATGGTCCACTTATGGTGGCGGTGTTATGTGAATTGATGTGGCCTTGTCGGCGTTATTTTTCAGTATATTGATGATCATGGCCTTGTCGGCACTACTTGAAGTAATATGTTGATTTGTGTAGTTGATTATCTGAAGTATGATCATATATACCTATATTTGAAGTAATGTGGAAGTATGTGTTCTCTTGTTGAAGTTATTAGGTAATCATGTTATGCTATGACTATGTGTTAAGTGTGTAGTCTTAGAGTTGATACACAGTTGTTCTTAACTTGGCTATATGAGTCTATAATGGTTATGTTGATGATGTTAAAGTAGTGAATAGGTTGACGTAAATTATGTTAAGTGTCATCCCTAAGTGTCTAAAGAATGTATGTTATATGTGCTAATGTGAAGTATGTTTTGTCTTGTTTAGGTAGACTTGTGTCCCTTACTTGATGATCGTATGAATATGAATATGTGATTTCTTAACTTAGGAACTAAAGAGTCTTAGTCTTGAATGTATGAGTGTTATGTAAGACCTTTAATGATGATAAGAATGTCCTTTATGTGAAACCTTGAACCTAGTCGTAAGGTTATGAAACTTGAAGTCGAAAGACGTAATGGTATCCTTCATGTAATGAATGATGGACTTAAGGTTGATTTGCTGGAACGACATCATATAATACCTTAGGAAAGTCATGATGAGATTCTTGTCACCATAGTGAGATAGCCCTAGTGGACCTTTCTTTGTAGGGTAAATGAAATTGGGTCATGAACATGATATGTGGCCCATTTGTATGAATCTTAGTGTAACTTAATCTATGAGTACTAAGGCTAGCACCGAGTGATTATGGTAAGGAAGTAGTTCTAGTTAAATAATGAAACTAGATTACAAAAGTATGCCCTTCATATCCTTAACCATGTGCCTACATGGGATGTGTATATGTTCTACCATTCGCAAGTAGAACACCCTCTATCGGAGTAGGTTACAACTCCAGATTCGATGTTTTGATACCATAGACTATGTCGGTTATTGCCTATTCTCATCATATGAGATACTTACTAGCATTAGAGAAGTTCTATGGAGTTTAGGTGGTGGTATGGGACACTATCTAGACATTGCACA
>CM040625.1:50679160-50892478 GCA_022817965.1 Solanum lycopersicoides | reverse complement strand
CACACAGAGAGAAGATCGCCAAGGTACATCAGCGCTAGACGGTTTTGAGTTGCGAGTGCTAGCTTCGACCAGCACCTCCGTGGACATTGTCGACCCTTCAGGCTGCGGGTTGAGAGGCTGCGGGTGATCTTGATACGATCTTAGAGCGAGGGTGCCTCAGTCTGAGGCCCCTTCTGCAGAGCCGCTACTGATGACGACGTGATGGCTTGCTCTTTCGCACTTCTGATTTCACCACTCCCCACGTGAGCAATGTCAAAAAGACGCAGGGGTCTAGAGGAGGACGAGGTTAGGGGAGGAGAAGGAGCCGCCGTGAAATGGAGTGCGAGGAGAGCCTCGATTGCTGATGAGGAGGCCGTAAGTTTGAGGGATGTAGAACTAGCTGCGGGGCTCTAGCTCCAAATTTGTAGATTCGTGGAGCACTACGATGGTGTTGTGATGTTGAGGAATTTACTGAGGATGTCCAACTACGCAGGGAGTGGGTTCCGGTGACACGACCACCAGCTTGCTGTCGGCCGGCGCTGTAGCCCTCAGGTTTGCTTCGACTTACTGTTTGCGTTGTTATTAGCTCTTTATGCATTGGGACAAATTGCATATGTTTGTGGGGTGGGGTAAATGGAAATGAGTACTTGGTGATTCTGAGTCGCCCAAGTTTCACCGATCCTCTTTTGGGATTTTCTTGCTGTTTTTTTTTCCCAAAGACTGATTACTTTATTGTTGAGACTGGCATGTCAATATCTTAGTGTACATAGTATAAATCTGAAGCAATGATGGCTAAAATAAATTGAATCTCGATAATAATTGCATGAATAGGCATAGTAAAGTGATAAGTGTGTGGTTTGAAACATGAATACAGATACACTATGCATGATCCTGAATCTAAGATTTGAACTTAGTGCTCGTAATAATCTGGGATGCAAGAAATGTCAAGTGAGAGTGAGTAAATTCACAATGTCCACCATCAATTACTGAGCTAGAACTTGCCTGGTTAGTCCTGCTAAAGAGTGAGTCAAAAAAATCAATTAGGAAGGGGGGCGGAGAATCAAGGCCCTTGTTCGAAATAGTGCAATCTTGAGCCTAAAAATAACAAAAAAACAAATGAAGTTAATCGCCTTTTGATCCAAATGATTGGCTTAAAATAGATCTTTCTTTTACAACCAAGTGATCTTTCTCTAGGACAATTTGTTGGCCCTGTTCCTCCTTGGACTGTGCACTCAGTTTTGCCAAAAGCATAAGTGAGGGTGCAATGCATAAAGCAACCTTCGTTTGCCTGACCCAACCATGGTATTGTGAACCTTGACTCATGGCAAAAATCAGATTGAGGGTGGGCTGTTATAAGGAAAAACCCTGGAAAGTGGGGTTGAAGAATGAGAGTAAAGAAAGAATAATGACAGAAGTAACTAAAAAACAATAATTAATAATAAATAAATAAATATGAATAAAAAGGCAAAAAAACAAGAAGAAGAGAAGCTCACTACACAAGTAAGGATAAGAAAGGGAAAAACAGCAAAGTGAAAAGAAAATTTGAGTAATAGGCGAAATACAATAATAAAAGGAGGTTCGCTTAGCCATATTCAAGGCAGGTCAACAAGTCACTTAAGTATACCTAATACACCCTACTGACCCCTGAGCCTATGTTCAATCTAAAAAAGTCCTATGTGATCTTAAGAGTTGTAGGCTGAAGCTTGAAGTAGTGCAAATAAGGGCAGCCTATGCAAATGTTAAATAGTTCTGAATGCCTGAAGTGAGTTCGAAAAGTGATCTCTTATACTCAAATCAGAAATCATGTGTAAATGAGGATGTTATTGAAAGTGAGGACAGGAGTTGGCAATACACGGAAATATTAGCATCTCGGTGAGAGTTGAAGAGATAGGTATCATCGCGTAGTGAGTCTGGGTCATGGTTTGAATTCTACACAAGTCAATCTAATGTGAACCATGCATGAATATATGTAAATAATCGGGATTGATACCAAATGATTGCGGAAGTTAAAATATGATATTTTGTACAAGATTTGGTAGTGAGGATCATAGTCGTGCCGCTTGAGAACAAAAACGAATTAAGTTTGAGGTGTTGATGTACCGTGGTTTCACGGTATTTCTAATGTTTCTAAGTTTATGTGTGTGTCGACAAGCCTTTTTGTTTGTTGATTTTTATTAAGTTTCTCTTTGTTTTGCAAAAATCTGCTCCAGGGAAGACACCCGGGAGTTTTTGAGAAAGAAATGCAGAAGAGACCACCTCGAACTATGACGTGTCCGTCGAGGCTGTGCGGTCCGTAGGTGCTCGTAGTGAAGGGAGAAGTTGCTGAAGGAAAATGGGGAAGTCTATGACCAAGTGTGGAGATTACGGGAAGCCATGACGGACATCATATCCACCGCGTCCGCTGCTTGTTCGTCGTGCATGATCAGAGAGTTAGTCCAGTACTCCCAAATTCCAAGAAGTTCAAGTATTTTGGAACGAAGACTCGACGGACACGGCTTGAACGGTCCGTCATACTGTCCGTCGAGGGGAAGAAGAAAGAAGCAGAAGAGGGTGAAGTATGGACGACGGGAGTCTATGAAGGCCGGTCGTTCATGACGGTCCGTCACGTGGTCCATATGTCCATGGACGGTCGTCACGCGTGTCCGTCGCTCCAGACGCGTTTGGGACAAATTTTTAGTAAATAGAAATCTTATTTGATTAGACTTTGTTTTATGTATAAATAGTGGAAAAACCTCGTTTTGGGGTTGACGTTCTGGATATATTTTTAGCTCTTAGTTCTTTATTATAGTATTGAATTCTCGATTTGGGAATTAAGATATTTTTTTTCGGGAAGTGTTGTTGTGATTTTTGTTGATAATCAAGTTAAATTCTGCGAAATTATCTCGTTTTCACCATAAGTAAAGTGCGATGAATTCTCCATTAAGCAAATATAATTGTGTAAATTATGAACATGGTAACTAAACCTCATACTAGGGTTTGGGAAACCATGGGTGGATAATCAGGTACAAAAATCCTAACTTAAATAAAAGTCTCAGAGTGGTTGTCTTGCATGTATTGAAAATCTTTTTGTGTAGAAGGTCTTTTTAACGGATGGCCAACGTTAGAACTCGCCTTAATGCTACTTGCCGTAGCCAAGGAAGGTAGATAATAGGAAAGAATATCAACATAGATTTAGTGTAGACTTCTAATAGGCTAGTATTGGTTTGGTACGAGTTAATGAATAGTTAAAACCGAATACGATGTTTAATATGAGGTAAAGAATAAGGTTAGATATAACACACGTAGCTCGACCAAGGTGCGAGTGAAATTCCCTCTAGATGCGCGGACAAGATTTTATAGATATATAAAGTATTACTTAATCGTTTTAGCATGCAACATACTAGGAAAGAATTGTTTATAGTTTAGTTACCAAGTTAGGAACCTGTGGGGAACGACTAAGCGCTAGTTACTTTAATAATTTGGATTAAACTTCGAAAGCTGAATCTGTTAGTTGTTCATTTTATTTTGTTAATCATTTTTCATTAATTAGAATAAAACCCCTTTTGTCTCTTGATTTCTCAGGAAAATAGTTGGCTAAATAATAGTAATAATAGAATAAAGTTAAGTCTGAACTATTTCCTTGTGGGATCGGATCTAACCTCATTAGTTGGGCTTCTTTACTTATACGCCAGCTTACTTTTATTTGGAGAAGTAAATTTGAGCGTCAAATTTGACGCCGCTGCGGGAAGTAGCTTTAGAATTACTTAAATTTATACTACACAAGTTTAGTCAATATTTTTCCTGATTTTTCTTTTTCTTGTGTTTTTGATTTTTTAGAACTGAACGTCCTTGTATGCCAAATACACGGAAGAGGAGAGAACCTGTTGTTTCCCTACGATCACGAGTTAGGAACGTACACTACGCAAAATGAATCCGAAATTCTTGGGTATAAATGATGATGATCCAAACAGAATATTCCAGCTCCGGTTGATGTACCATCTTGCGCTCCATGCGCTCCTCTGCCTCAGCAATAGTCTTCTGCATCCAAGGCTGGATGTGATGCAGAAGCGTAGCCATCTGTGCCTCGAGTTTCTGGACCCTAGCAAGTGGGACCAGAGTGGCGGAAGAAGCCAAGCAAGAGGAGCTCGGGGCAGTGCTACTACCCGGGATAGACTCGACCAGAGTAGTGTCAGCGTGTGCAGAAGCATCCTGGGAAGCCCCATGGGCATGCTTTATGGTGTCGGCCAGGTTCTCACCAAGTGGGACCACCTCCGGGCGGGCCCTCTGCGTGGGTCCAACTCATTGGCCTCATCCCTGATGAGGCCGATGTCAACATTTCCTTGCGGGGTCCGGAGCTGGTCAATGTGCCAAATGGGCACGCCTGCGGATCTGCACAAAGAGAAAATCATGCACGGAAAAGGGTAAGTCGTGGTGACCTTGAAGTCCCTCTCATGCATGACCGCTTGGAGAAGCCAAGCGAAATCGACCTCGAACCCTGCCATCATTGCGGCCATAGAACTGCACGATCCCAGGTGACGATATTATCAGCAGCAGTGGGGAGAGACAATGGCGGACTATCAACCAAAGAAACTTGGCCGTAAAGGTCAAGTTGGCCTTCCTGATGGCTCCCTTCGGCTCCATCACCCAATCCGCAGCCTCTCCATCAATAGATAAGTGCTGGGCCATCCACCTCTTGGTGGTCTCTCTCAGTGAAGGCTCGCGTAAGAACCGGCCCTCTTTGACAATTTGCCACCGGTAATCGAACTCGGCGGTGAGAGGTGTGCTGGTGTCACTATCCGTGCCGTACAGATATCGGCGGATGGCTGGTAGGGAGATGTCGACCTGTATGCCGCGTACTCGGACGTGCTCAAGTGGGGCCTGTTTGGCGGGGCAGACCGCCTATCTATTTGTGAGCGGAGAGTGGCCACATAAGAGGCATAGAACTCTCGGACTAACTCCTCACTGTAGCGGCCCAAAGAACGAGCCGTCCACTCCAGCCGGTGTCTGGTGAAAAGAGTGTGAATGTCTGGCATGGTGGGGAGACTTCCCGTGAGGACCCGCCTCTCCAGTGTGAGGGTCCGTGTCATGACGCCTTTGTCATTGAGCACCTTGGCGTCTAAGTATACTTTGTATTGCCCGTCGACACACCACCGGTTGGGCTGATCGGCAACCGGGCAGGGACTCCAGTTGGTGAGCCAGGGGTGGAGTCAGTGCTGTCAGCCTCATCATCCGAGGCAGACTGTGTAGCTGTGGCGGGGCAGAGGCTTCTGCGGACCCGGAGGCTTCCTCTGACCACGAAACTCCTAAGGAGCCAGATGCTCCTTCGTCTTGGGCAGCTGACCCAGAAGGTGTGCCGGTCAGTGTGCGCTCCTCATCAGACTGGGAGGCAGTGACTACGCCGGGCGCCACCTTCTTGGGCGTGACTCTCGGTACACGTGGAGCTCGTGCTGTAGTAGCAGTGCCTGGGGGCACGTACTCTGGATCATGCTCATCATCAGAGCCTATCACCAATCGGGCAGACGGGGCGACATATTTAGAACGCCCACGTGCATAAACGCGATCTTGTTTAGGTGCCATGAGAGGTAGTACCTGTAACGAATCATCATTAGTACTTGAAAGATAAAACATGACAAAAAAATGAGACAATAATACACAGAAACTCAAACCAGTGATAACAGCTCTGAAGTAGCAGTAAGGCATGACGGACCTGATGACGGCCCGTCGTGCGTATGACGGACCGTCCTGCGGTCCGTCATGTAATAATCAGCAGTATAGAGTATCAGAAGGATGGTCTCAGACTGATACGACGATTGTTCAGGACGGGCCGTCGTGGGTATGACGGTCCGTCACATGTGTCCGTCAGTGGACACTTAGAAAAAGTGTGGAGACCCTTATGACAGAGGTCTCTGACCGATACGACGGTTATGCAGGACGGACCATCGTGGGTATGACGGTCCGTCACATGTGTCCGTCAGTGGACACTTAGAAAAAGTGTGGAGACCCTTAGGACAGGGGTTCTGACCTATACGACGGTTATGCAGGACGGACATGTGTCCGTCAGTGGACACTTAGAAAAAGTTGGACCCTTAGGACAGGGGTCTCTGACCGTCACGACGGTTGTGCAGGACGGACCGTCTGGGTATGACGGTCCGTCACATGTGTCCGTCAGTGGACACTTAGAAAAAGTGTGAGACCTTAGGACAGGGGTCTCTGACCGTCACGACGGTTGTGCAGGACGGACCGTCGTGGGTATGACGGTCCGTCACATGTGTCCGTCAGTGGACACTTAGAAAAAAGTGTGAGACCCTTAGGACAGGGGTCTCTGACCGTCACGACGGTTGTGCAGGACGGACCGTCGTGGTATGACGGTCCGTCACATGTGTCCGTCAGTGGACACTTAGAAAAAGTGTGGATACCNTCTTCAATGCATTCATTATCAAAATTCATTATCACTGCCGCCAGTGCTTCTACACCTAGACGTTCTCCTATTTGTGTCTCGGGTGATTCACCAACTTTGTAGGATATGGCAGATACCGATTGGAGCTCACCACTCTGCCGCATGGACCTACAAATGTTGAAAGTCACTTCTTCATTGTTCAATCAAAATTTCATCTGCCCCTTTTCCATATCAACTAAGGCTCTACCCGTAGCAAGGAATGCCTCCCAAGAATAATAGGCACCTCAAAATCGACTTCACAATCAAGAATAACAAAATCTGCCGGAAATATGAACGACTCCACTTTTACTAGCACATCATGGAGTATCCCTATAGGCCTTTTTACTGTTCGATCGGCCATCAGTAGCCGCATCGCAGTGGGCTTTGGGTCACCCAAACCAACTTCTTGTAAATCGAGAGGGGCATGAGATTTATGCTTGCCCCCAGATCACATAATGCTTTCGCAAAATGTAATAACCCGATTGTACAAGGAATAGTGAATGCACCCGGATCTTCTTTCTTTTGCACCAAAGACCTTGTAGCAATAGCACTACAATGCTGCATTCTGTCATCATCCTCAAAAGTGACCGATCTTTTCTTTGTAACCAAATCTTTCATAAACTTGGCATAACCGGGCATTTGTTCAAGAGCTTCTACCAAAGGGACATTGATAGAAAGTTGCTTCAACATTGTTATAAAACGCCGATATTTACCATCCTCGGTCTTTTTCACTAATCTTTGAGGAAAGGGTGGTGGTGGTCTAGGCATGGGAGTTACTTTTTTAGGCACTTCAGCATCTTTATCAGTGTTATCTTCTACTTCATCACTAACCTCTACCACTTTATCATTATCTCTCATCACCTTTTCCACAATAGACGGCATAGGTGGGTCAATAGTTTGTTTACCCCCACGAGTAGTAATTGCCATACAGTGTCCATCATTTTTCGGATTTTGGACAGTGTTGCTAGGAAGAGTGCCCGGTTGCCGTGTGTTCACAGTTGCAGATAATTGAGCCATTTGCAATTCAAGCTGCTTAATTGATATGGCATGTGTATCGACTTTCTGTCCAATACCCGCTACATCACTCCTTAACTCTTTGGTGTGCTCACCACTAGCATCGAACCTCCTCATCATCTTGTGCAACATATCCTCAACTCGCGCCATACTACCTCCGCCATCCCTAGGAGCAACTTCATGATTTTGAGGAGGAACGTATGGCCCACTCCTCTCATTTCTGTTACCATAGTTACCCCTGTTGAAGTTGTTGTTGCGATTGTAACTTCCATCACGGACATAATTACCCTCACGGTTGTAGTTACCATAGTTCCGACCTTGATTCCCTTGACCTTGGCGCCAATTCTCCTGATTGGAGCCTTGGGCGTTCGGTCGGAAACCCCCCGTCTGATCATTTACTGCATAGGAATCTTCCTCATAATAATATTCATCAGTTGGTGGTGGTGGTTTAGACAAGTAGTTCACTGCGTTTATCTTTTCTGCACCCCCAGTGACATGTTTTAACACCAACCCAAGCTCAGTTCTCATCTGCGCCATCTCTTCACGAATCTCATCTATGGCTGGGTTGTGTGTGGATTGCACTGCAAAAGTATTTCTCCCCGTATCTGACTTCCTAGTACTCCATGCTTTATTATTCCGGGAGATTTTCTCTAATTTTTCGGTAATTTCAGCATAAGGACACTCCCCATAAGAACCACCTGCTATAGTATCCAATACCGCTTTATTATTATCATCCTGTCCCCGGTAGAAGTATTCTTTCAGTGACTCATCATCTATGCGGTGATTGGGGACACTTCTCAAAAATGAAGTGAACCTATCCCAAGAACTACTAACTGACTCTCCTGGTAGTGCCACAAAGTTGTTCACTCTGTCTTTGTGATTTAGTTTCTTGGAGACCGGGTAGTAACGTGCTAAGAAAACGTCCCTTAGTTGGTTCCAAGTGAAAATTGAGTTATAAGGGAGCTCAGTGAACCAAATAGCAGCCTCTCCCGTCAGTGAGAGAGGAAATACTCTTAGCCCTATTACATCCAAATTCAAATCAGGCCTCCCTACACAGCTTTTACACACTTCCCTTACCTTAGCTATATGGGCATGTGGGTCCTCAGACGGTAGTCCTGAAAACAAACCTCTAGCCGTGAGCATTTGCATTAGACTACTAGTGACTACAAAGGTGTGACCTTCTGGTAGAGGGGGCAAGACAAGTGGCCCATCAGAATCTGCAATATTATCATAACCTCTGTAGTATTCTTGAGGACGTGGATTGGGATTTTGTCCCCTTTGTGCACCTTGATTAGGATTATCAGGTAATAATCGACCATGAGCATCAACCGGAGCTGGGATGTTCTGGTTTGGATCATCATCATTTATACCCAAGTTTTGATTCATTTTGCGTAGTGTACGTTCTAACTCGTGATCGTAGGGAAACAAAGGTTCTCTTCCTCTCCGTGTATTTGGCATACAAGGACGTCAGTTCTAAAAAAAATCAAAAACAACAGAAAAAGTAAAATCAGGAAAATATTGACTAAACTTTAGTAATAAATTTAAGTTAATCTAAAAGCTACTTTCCCCGGCAGCGGCGCCAAAATTTGATACGCTCAAATTTACTTCTCAAATAAGAAGTAAAGCGGTCGTATCAAGTAAAGAACCCAACTAATGAGGTTGAGATCGATCCCACAAGGAAAATAGTTCAGACTTAACTTTATTCTATTATTACTATTATTTAGCTAACTATTTTCCGAGAAATCAAGAGACAAAAAGGGGGGTTTTATTTCTAAATTAATGAAAATGATTAACTAAATAAAAATGAACAACTAACAGATTCAGCTTTCGAAGTTTAATCAAATTATAAAAGTAACTAGGGCTTTAGTGTTCCCCACAGGTTCCTAACTTGGTAAATCTAACTATAACAATTCTATCCTGATATCTTGCATGTAAAGTGATAAGTTATATATCTCTAAATCCTTGGTCCGGCATCTAGAGAATTTCACTCCGCACCTTGGTCCGGCTACGTGTGTTGCTATACTAACCCTTATATTTATCTCATATTAAACATCGTATTCGGTATTTGACTAAGTTATTAACTCGTACCAACCAATACTAGCCTATTAGATAGTCTACACTAAATCTATGTTGATAATTCTTTTCCTATTATCTACCTCCTTGGTCCGGCAAGTAGCATTAAGGCGAGTTCTAACGTTGGCCATCCGTTAAAAAGACTTCTACACGAAAGAATTATCAATACATGCAAGACACCACTCTAGAATTGTTATTTAAGTTAGATTTTTACCTTATTATCCACCCATGGTTCCCACAACCCTAGCTATGAGGTTTAGTTACCCATGTTCATAATTACACAATTCATATTGTTAGTGGAAGAATTCATGCACTTACTTTTATGAAAACGAATAATTTCCCAGAATTTAAATTGATTAATCAAGAAAATCACCAACAATCAATTCCCGAAAAAATATCTTAATTCCCAAAATAGAGAATTCAATACTAATAGAAGAACTAAGAACTAAAAATTATCCAGAAAGTCTAACCCCAAAAACGAGGTTTTTTCCACTATTTATAATAAAAACAAAGTCTAATCAAATAAGGATTCTATTTACTAAAAATCTGTCCAAACGCGTCTGGATCGACGGACCACGTGACGGACCGTCATGGACACGACGGACCGTCATAGACTCCGTCGTCCCATACTTCACCATTCTTCTGTTGCTTTCTTCATTCCACTCGACGGACAGGTATGACGGACCGTTTCAAGCACGACGGTCCGTCGAGGGTCTTCGTTCCAAAATACTTGAACTTCTTGGAATTTGGGTACTGGGACTACTTCTCTGATCATCACGACGAACAAGCAGGACGGACCGTCGTGGCTATGACGGTCCGTCATGGACTTCCGTAATCCCACACTTGGTCAGACTTCCCCATTTTCCTTCAGCAACTTCTCCCTTCACTACGATGCCACCTACGGACCGTCACAGCCTCGACGGACCATCATAGGTTCCGTAAGTGGTCTCTTCTGCATTTCTTTCTCAAAAACTCCCGCGTTCATCCTTGGACAGATTTTCTGAAAACAAAGAGAAACTTAGATAAAAATCAACACAAAAAGGCTTTCGACACACACTAAACTTAAAGAAAAAGCATTAGAAATACCGTGAAACCATGGTACATCAAGGGCCCAACACATGGGATCTCAATCCGAGGGTCTCCTTTAGCAAACACAGATCCTACTTCATTCATTCATTTGTACTTCACATTATTCATTTCATTCATTCATAGGCTGGTGTGAACACCAGCTATACCTAGGATGAAGTTTAAGACTCTCATCAGGATCATTCAGTGCAATGACCAAGAATGACCTAATGTCAATACTTGAGTCCGGTCTCACCTCCTTATTGTCTTACACAAACACCTTCGGTATCGTTCATTTCATTATCTTTCATACTTTGAGGAACTTCAACCTTAACCAACATAGATCATGTGAAGATCATTAAATCCGGTGTCTTCCCAACACCGAAAAGAGGTGGAGTCACTGGCCAAAGTGAAACTAAAACATGCTAGCTCTATGGGTTCGAACCAATCTAGTTCTCTATGTTGGCAACATAGTTCTAAGACTAGGAGATTTAAGGATACCCATACCCACCTTGGTGGACAGTCTCATCTCATGAGATTTATGTGAACCTCTGCCCTTCCCGAAGGAAGGCATCACCACTCATAGCTAGCCTATCGGTGCTTAGTTTAAAGTTCCTATTTACATTCAACTCATACGTCATCGAAGCTTGCTTCTTAGCATGAGGTATTCATAGCTCATTAGATGATTTCTCATCTCTTCTTTACGTATTAAGTAAGATTTGTCCTTACAGTTACATATAGAATGTGATTGAGACTTGTCTCTTAATGTTCAACACTCTCTTAGGTGTGTACTTTTGGTGACCTTTTCATAGGATTGGTTGAGACTTGTCTCACCGTTCATCTTAGCCTCTTATCATGTTGTCACTATTTTTCATTAGCATCATAGTATAATATAATTTCTCACCTCATTACATGAATGTTCATTTAATAATCTTACCATTAACTCATGTTCTTACCCAATTCGGGTTACACATAATTGAATAAGTCTTTCATGACAATCTAAGTATATTATGTGTAAGACTTATGCATTTTACACATGCAGCCAAGGGACATAAGTTCAATCTCTAGTGGCTGCATTTTATTTCATTTTAATGTGTCTCACAAATTTAGTCAAGGGACCCAAATTCGAATCACTTAGGCAGCACTTTATTTTTAATTATTTGGACTGCTAGATGGCTTCACTCATTCGGCCAGGAGGATCTGGGATCGAATCCCGGTGGCCTCAATTTTAATTATTTTATTTTGGTGTGAGATTTATGTATCTCACACCCTTGGCCAAGGAGCCGAGTTCGAATCCAGCTTCCCTCACTATTTTTTTTTTTTTTTAAATTCCAAGCTTCTTTCAACGTGCCCAAGTTCGAATCCCCTCTCTCACCCTATTTTCTTTTCTTTTATTTTAAGGCTTAATATGTTAGTATTAGGACCTTAAGGTCTCGAGTTCCATCCTCAATAGAAGCATATATTTTTCTTCATTTTACTAGAGAATAGCCAAAACTATACTCCATTAACATATGCCTTTAATTCACTTTTTTTGCATTTAGCTTAGGCGTTTTAGCTTATAGTTTTACATAAACTTTTAACCAATTAGTTAAGGAATTTACTTTTATTTTATTGTTCATGAACATCACGATTTCATCATCATATGTTAATAACACAACAAATGCATAAACCTAATTCACCACTTTCTTGAAAACAATCTGTAATATGCTTCTCATGATAATTAGCATTATTGTGTACATAAAACATACATACAGTCAGACACACAAAAAAAGACCATACGCTGTCCGTAAACATCACATTACACACCATTAGAAACGTTCCTAAGATTGTCTATCAGCAAACATACCAACGCATGCATCACTTTTCAGAGGATCTAATGACAGGGGCATGCAACGGGGGCAATCTTAGTTTTCGATTGGAATACGTACTGAACCTTAGGGGACTCTTGGGAAAGGGACCAAGAGAGAATAAAACTCATTCCTTTTCAGCCTTTACAACCAGCAACAACCACACGCCTCCACCCACCCACAAACCTTTCATCTGATCTTTGATTCTTGTTCCCAAGTGAAGTTCTTTACTTATAACTCTTAGGCGTACGAATTTTTCCTTTTGTTTTTGATGGATGCAGCCAAGAATACGTTTAGAACAGTGATTATACAATTGTTTTCTGTTTTTGAATTGTAAAATAAAGCTGAAAAACGTTTTAGAAGTAATATAAAGAATTAAGAGTTGGCATGAAGCACTCTCCTAGTGGGAGTCATGCACCCCTTTTGTGGGAATTGTTGTTGATTATTCAACACAAGTAAAATTGTAAAATCAGATTATAAAATATATATTAAGTTATTATAATGCCCCTCCTTATTTTAATTAATTTTTAATTAATTAATTTGTGCCCCCTTATTCCTCCAACTCGTCTCGAACCCTAGTGTGGAGGTAAGGTCAATATCGGGTTTGACCACCGAGATTTGACTTATTTTGACTAATTAATATCTTTATTTCATAAATTAAATATCATCATAGGGTAATTACTATACTACCCCTAGCCCCAAAATAACCTTTATACCCCTAGAACCCTTAAAACCTAGGACTAACCCTGTAAGTCCGGTTAAGACTCATCCTGGTGAATCCTAGTATTCGGGTACACTACATGGCTGGAACCAACTCTGCCTAGCTCAACTAACTCACCAATTTGGTTTGCTTTGCTGGTGCATAGGTTCAGAGGTATGGTTCCACGCGCATCAAACTGTGTGAACCCGGTCTAACCTAGGCATTCTAGGTATGTTTAGGCCTTACTTAGCATAGTCATTTTTGGATTGTCACACCCAACCCCATTAGATTAATTACAACTCACAAAATAAATACTCTTCCTTCTCTCTTCTTTCTCTCTATATTGGAAAACATTATTGAAGACCAAGCTAGGAAAGGGTTTTGGGGGATGTAAATGGGAGATTTCACCATCAAATAGTCATCAAATATTTAGGTATGGGATCTATTCACCTTTGATACTTCATTCCTCAAAGGGTTCATTCAAAGTATTTCTAAAAAGTTAAGTTTTCAAGTGGGTTTCATCTAATCTCAAAATTGATGTTATGAACTAATTTTTTTATGATTTCTTTAGGATATAATGTATAGATTAAAATGTATTTAACTTTCTTATTATTATTATCGATGGTTTGGTTTAAATTGTACAACATGATCCTTAACCCTTAACCCTAGGTAGCGATCTTGACATGTATTGTATGATGTTCATTAAATTGACTTGGTTATTGATTAGATTACTATCCAATGATGTTATGATAAATAAATTGAGATAAATTCTAGGTCTATAATGCTAGTTCTTGAGATGTTTATTTAGGTTATGAAGTATATTATGTAATTGAACTAAGTATCTTCTCTTAAGCTATGATCTAGTATTGAATTGTGTTATAGTGATGCAATTTATCTTGTTATTCAATTGGATATCATTGTGTGATGATGTTACTCCCCTAATTGGGTTGAGTTATGGTTTATGTTGATACCTTGACGATGAACTATAAAGGAGACTTGGTAAGTCTTGTGATCCCTATACTTTACTTCCAACTATGGTTAAATTGTGATTAACTCATGATGTTGTGTTGGAGTATGCCTTGTTTAGGATTCATAGTGTAAGATCCCAAAAATGACATAGGTGAACTAATGCCTAACATTGTTGTCATGATGATATAAGGTCCTAAATAGGTCTATAATGTTGTATTGAGACAGTAGCTAAGATATTAGGTGCATTGGAAGTAAAACGTCAAGGGACGACCAAGACGTTCGACGACTAAGTCACCTAAGTGCCTCATATGTGGTTCCATGTATTTATGTGTATTCATGAGTTTTTAAGGTCCTTAAATGATTTAATATGATGTATATAGGTAGTGTGTCAAGTTTCGAGAAGTTTAGTGGTCAAACGCTCAAGAATGTCCATGACGTTCGAAAGAGGTGCCTTGAAATGACCTTGTGTGTCTAAGCATGGTTCGTTGAGTATTATGTGTTAGTTTTGGGTGAAATTCATGTGAGATGTACTAATCTTGTATACGGTCATGTTTGGGTTGGAAAAGTCCTGGCAAACATACCCAAGGACCAACCAAGGGTCCTTGAGAAAGGACCCAAGTTGGTGGGCAAAACTGCCCAAGGTAGTCCCACTTATATATGGAATCGACGACCAGTGTCCTGGTCGACGCCCCGTAGGCGGTGGGAGTCATTTGGTACTTAGCCTGGGGTGCTAAGCTACCAGTTCTAAGTCTCTGAACCCATACTTAGCCTGGGGTGCTAAGCTACCAGTTCTAAGTCTCTGAACCCATCGACGGAGGACATGACGGCCCGTGTGTGTGTAACAACCCTAAAAATGGATATGCTCAGTAATGCTTGATGTGTATAAATGCCTACGATTAGACCGGGTTCACACGGATTGATGCACATAGAACCAGACCTTGGAACCCTTGCTATAGCCAAGCCAACTAACTTGGGGAGTTAGTTGAGCTTGGAAAGGCTGGGTCCAACCATGTAGGGCTCTCGAATACGAAGATTTACTCGAATGAGTCTTTACCGAACTTAAAAAGGGAAAATCATAGTTTTGGAGGGTCTAGGGGTAAAATGGTGTTTTTCCAGGCTAAGGGTAGTATCGTAGTTACCCTAAATATATAATTAATTATTTAGTTAATAAGGTGGAGGGGAAATTTGGGGATAGAGGGCAGAAAATTTGCTCTTGAAGTGAAGTCTTGCTCCACCCGGGTTCGAGCCTAGGTGGAAGCAATGAATTAAAGTTGTTTATATTTAAGTTGATAACTTAATGTAATTAATTAATATTTATTATTTCATATCAGATTAAATTAAAAGGGAAATCAGATTTTTAATATTTAATAAAACCTTATTTGACTATGTCCTCTCACGCTCATCTCTCTCTCACGTCTCTATCACTCTCACTCACGATTCTCTCTACCAAATAACTTAAAAAAACAGTAGGTAAACCAAAGTTCTTCACACTTGAAAAACTCAAAATGAAAACTTATAAACAAACAACTAATCAATTACGTAGGCAAAGAGAAGGTTTTCCGTCGAGTTTGGTGTTGAAATTTTGGTGTTGGACGTGGTTTGGAGGAGTTCGTTGGGCAGCCAGTCGAGGTTTGAACGTCAAAAAGGTATGGGTTTTCTTACTCTTGGTCCCTTTCCCAAGATACCCCTAGGATTCAGTCGATTCTAATCCAAAAACTAGGATTTTTCCCCTGTTGCATGTCCCTGGCACTAGCTCCCATTGAATCAAAGGTTGTTATGTTTTCTGGTAGAAAACTAGGGATGAAACGTGTTTTCGTGATGATTATGTGTTTCTATGTATGTGCGGAATTATGTGACTTATGTTGATGTTTTTCCGAAATTATGTGTACATGTGGGTGCAATGTGAAAACGCATCTATGTGCCTAGGTTAAGGCTTTAAAATGTGATGTTGTGGTTGTATTTCATGTACAAATGATTATATAATTCGTGATGTTCATATGGGTTGAAATGTGGCTGATTTGAGTGATAATCTCTTGGCTAAACGAATCCATGAAAAATGCACCTAAGACCGTATTAAATGATCGACAAATTACCCTATGAATTTACGTGTAAATGTTGATGAAAGTATGTTGAAAAATTAAAAGAAAATTTCCAGATTTAAGTGAGGAATTTTGGTCAGGTTAAGGGGTTTCAAAATGTTGTGAAAAATGAATTAAAACAAGTGAGGTCATGGAGGATTGAACCCGTGACCTCACCATGTTAAAAACCATGAAAATAAAGAAGTGAAAAGGAATGTGATGAAGGGGATTCGAACCATGGTCTTGGCTGGAAAATAAGCTATGAAAAATAAGAAATGAGAGGAGTGGGATTCGAACGCACAACCTCTCAGACAGCTTAAGGAAAAATGTAAAGAAAAGAAATGTGAGGTGTGGGAATCGAACCCACGACCTCTAGGCAGTAAAGGAGAATTACAAGAAAAATAATGTGAGGCTGTGGGGGTTTGATCCCACAACCTCATGGTCAACTCGAAATAGTCAAGGAAAAATAAAAAATAAAATAAAAGGGGCTATGGGGTTTCGTTCCCACAAACCCTCAGCCAAGGAAGAGAATTTTCAAAGGATAGAAATAAAAAGGAAACGTTGATGTTGGGGATCGATCTAGGGTCCCAATGTCATGTGGACTGAAATTAAATGAAAAGTAAAATGTAAAGTGTTGTCCAAGGGATTCGAAATCGGGTTCCCTTGCCCAAATTCCGTATTGATACATAAGTCATACTTGAATTAAATATTCAAGAATAATGCTGCCTACTTAGATTGAAATCGAGATCTTGGCATACATACAAGATGCATAAGTCTTGTACCACATAATCTTAGGAAGATATGAATTACTTAAACGAACTATGAATGAACCTCATAGCTTGTATGTATAGACCCATAAGTCTAACATATGTTTAAAAATAAGTGAACCTAAGATGTATGTAATGAAATGATGAAACCCTAGAAGGGTTAAGAAAGAGTGTGAAACACACTAATTGGCCAAGTGCATTGGCATATGATGAAATGAACATTCGCATAATAAGGGTTGAGTAATTATGAAGAGCAATGTGCTAAAGTTAATGAATGTGGTGACAACATGATAAGAGGCTAATGTAAAAGATGAGAGCAATCTCAAATGAGCCTAAATAAAAATACCAAAACGTACTCACCTATGAGAGTGTAAAATTAATGAAGAGACCAGTCTCAATGAACACTGTAGTGAAATTATTGAGAATAATGTATACTTAATACTAATGATGAGATGAGAAATCCTCTATTGATCTATGATGTCCTCATACTAGAAGGCAACTTCCATGACATATGAGTTGAATGAAATGGAACTTTATACTGAGCACCGATAGACTAGCTATGAGCGGTGATTCCTTCTTTCGGGAAGGGCGGAGGTTCACAAAACTCTCATGAGATGAGACTGTCCGTCATACCGGGTATGGGTTTCCTTATATTTCCTAGTCTTAGAACCTATACTGCCAATATAGGGATCTGGCGGGGTTCAATTCCCATGTACGCTAGCATGTTTTGGGTAACTTTGGCCGGTGATTCCACCTCTTTTCGATGTGGGGGAGACACTGGATTTCATGATGCTCACATGATCTATGTCGGTTAAAGTTAAAGTTTCCAATGAATGAATGAGGCCAGCCTCAAATGATGCACATAATGAAATGAACGATACCAAAGGTGATAGGATAGGATAATCAAGAGGTGAGCTAGACTCAAGTAATGACACTAGGTTATTCTTGATCATTGCACACAAACCCGATTAGAGTCTTAAACTACATCCTAGGTATAGCTTGTGTTTACACTAGCTTATGAATGAATGAAATGAAGTACATATGAATGAATGAAGCAGACTTTGTGTTTGTTAAAGAAGGCTTCCTAGTTGAGGTCCCATTGTTGAGCCCTCATTTTGGGAAGTCTTAATGTCAAGTCCATGATTCCAAGGTCTCATTGCATATGAATGAATGATATGAAAGATGTTATGTGCTATATGCAATATGATATGTGTTATGTGTAAGATGTTATGGGTTGTGTGCAATATGATAAATATGATGATGCATGTTACTCTCATTGCATGACTTTCCTAATGCAAATTTGGAAAGCTCACTGACTTTCCTAATCCAAATTTGGTAAGATCACTGACTTTCCTAATCCTAATTTGGAAAGTTCACTAACTTTCCTAATCCCAATTTGGCAAGTCCACTAACTTGACTTTCCATAATCATGTTGTTAGGAAAGAGCTATTCTTACTCATGCATGTCCTTGGTGTGTGGTTTCATATACCCATACATAGTACAAGTGTTACTAATCCCATACAACTCTATATTTTTAGGTGCAGGCACAGGTGGACGCTAGAGCTTACAGGTCGACGTTGCTGCTATCCGGACGTGGAACTTTCATCCGTACTTAGTATTCCCTCATGCTTTTGAGGATTTCTACCGTTATTATCTATCTTAGATGTAGGCTTTATCTAGTGGAGCATGTTCAACTAGTGTTTCTTTCCACTTTCATTTCAGACTTTGTATTGGTGTCGTTTTGGAAAAATACGTTTAATGCAATTATGAACTGTTTCTTTCATTTGATTATCTCTACATTAGATGTTTGATTTGTGAACGACTATGATGTTAAGTTTAAAATGTTTAGCATGAAATAAGAAAACAAAAAGTTTCAAATTTTCCGCTAAAATTAACCTAGATGAAGTAAGAATGACGTAAGTAGGCTTGTCTGCGACCTTTGAGAGGTCAACGACGCCGGTCTCGTCTGGGGTCTAGATTCCGTTCGTGACAGTGTTGACCTATGCCCCGTCGATGGGCAACCGTCGTTTGACACTTAGTCCCGGAAAAGAGGAGGCTTTAGACAAGTCTCAGTCCTAGACCACGGACCAGCATGACGGTCCGTTGGTCAATAGACGGACCGTCGATGGGCAACCGTCGATGGTGATTTCCCTGCGTGCAGTTCACTGCCAAGTTGAGGAGTGAACTTGTAATTTCACCACACTTCCAAATAAAGAATTTGGCGGTTCCTAAGGATCCTTTTGGGTAATTTAAATGTGTATTTAAGTCTTTAGCTCATAGAAGATTTCATTCTTCAAAATCAAAACCCCAAATCCCTTAGAAATTCCCTAATACTCCATTAAAGTTAAAACTTAAGGAAGAGCTTGGATTGGTGATTTGAGTGGATATTCTTCATCAAATTGGAGGATTAGCATTATTGGGGTATGACTTTTGATCCTTGAAACTCGTTTTATCAAGGAGCCCAACTTTCAAACATGTTTTCTAGTGTTTTCAAAAGATGAATTGACCTATTTCATGATCTACCATGGGTTCTTGCACTAATGATTTTTTGTCATTGTTTAGTGATTGAATTGTAGTTATTAAGGTGATTTTAACTGAATTAACCTATGAACCCATGTAATTGATGAACCCTAGTTTTTGACTAATTTATGGGTTACCTGATATTGGTCTAATATTTATGAATTCATGTGTAGTTTGTTGTGGGCTTTTTAATGATATAAGAATTGTATTCAATTGATATCTAATTGGTCTTAGATTGATAAATCTATATTGAATTGGATTAGATTCATTGAGTATTATAGTTTATGTATTGAATTGATGTTCAAGGCCATGGTTAAGGGCCTTATGAGATTGAATTGGATGATTTGACATTGACTTGAAGTGTTGAGTATGAAGTGGTGGCACTCTGTCCTATTTAACTTTATTTAATGTTAATTAGACTTCAATTATGTTGTGATTGGTTTGGTCCACATATGGTGTCGGCGTTATGTGAATTGATGTGTTCTTGTCGGCGTTATTTTAAGTATATTGATGATCATAGCCTTGTAGGCACTACTTGAAGTATTATGTTGATGTGTGTAGTTGATTATGTGAAGTATGATCATATCTACCTATATATGAAAGTATGTGTTATTTTATTTATACTATTTACGTAATCATGTTATGCTATGACTATGTTTTAAGTGTGTAGTCTTAGAGTTGATACACAGTTGTTCTTAACTTCTCTATATGAGTCTATAATGGTTATGTTGCTGATGTTAAAGTAGTGAATAGGTTGACATAAATGATGTTAAGGGTCATTACTAAGTGTCTAAAGAATGTATGCTATATGTGCTAAAGTAAAGTATGTCGTGTCTTGTTAAGGTAGACTTGTGTCCCTTACTTGATGATTGTATGAATATGAATATGTGATGTCTTGACTTAGGAACATAAATAGTCTTAGTCTTGAAAGAATGAATGTTAGGTGAGACCTTGAATGATGATAAGAGGGTCCCTTATGTGAAACCTTGAACCAAGTGGTAAGGTTATGAAACATGAAGTCGAAAGCCGTAATGGTATCTTTCATGTAATGAATGATGGACTTAAGGTTGATTGGCTGAATTGGAATCATATCAATCCTTAGGAAAGTCATTATGAGCTTCTTGTCGCCATAGGGAGGTAGCCCTAGTGTACCTTTCTTTGGTAGGGTAAATCTAACTGGGTTATGAACTTGATATGGAACCCTTTTGTATGAACCTTATTGTGATTTAATCTATGAGAATGAAGGTTATCACCGGGTGAGTATTGTAAGGGAAGTATTTCTAGTTAAAGAATAAGACTAGATTACAAAGCATGCCCTTCATATTTCCTTAACCATGTGCCTACATGAGATGTGTCTAAGTTCTACCATTGGAAAGTAGAACAACCTCATCGGAGTAGGATAGAACTCTAGATTCCATGTTTTGCTACCATGGTCTATGTCGGTTATTGCATATTCTCATCATATGGGATACCTATTAGCATTATAGAAGTTATATGAAGTTTAGGTGGTGGTATGGGACGCTATCTAGACATTGCACAATAGGATTTGAAGAAGTTAGTAAGAGTCCCTAGGTCTTGTCCAAGACCGTTACTTGAATGTCCTTTATGTGAAGAATGTGTCTTACTGAACTAATGAACTAATGACTTAATGATATAGAATATGTAAATGATGAGTACCTAATCTAAAGTGACATAAGGATTCCTTAGTTAATGTGTGAAGAGGGCATAAAGGATGATATCTTCATGTCTTCTCTATGGAAGTCTTGAGAATGACTCTAGTTAGGGAAGTTGGTTGTTATGTTTGACATGATCTAAGCTTAGGAGTCTTAAGGATTATTCAGGTAGCCTTGAAGAAGTTGTATGGGCGTTCTCTTCTAGCATTACTTAAGTAAGTCTTTTGATAGGCTTTGTAGGGGAGATTGTCATATTATGTGTGTTTTGTATATTTGTGTATTGTAGGTGTGTATGTGTCTCATTATGAGTAATCTTAAGGGTCGTTTAGGCACATCTAGAGAGGTTGTATGGGTGGTCTCTCTTTGTGTGACCTATGTGAATCTTGGGATGGCTTTAGTGAGGATATTACATGCTAGGAAGTGTTAAAAAGGTTGGACAAAGTACTTCACTATTACAGTGAAGCAATTCATGTATAGTGAATACATGTTACTATATTGTACCTCCTTAAAATGTGTTAAATTGTCAAAAATGTTTCCTTATGTGTTTCTAAGTTGATAAATGTTGTTTTTATGATAAGATTTTGATATTTAAATGAAAAGATGCATATTTCAAATAAATGTCCGTTTTCATGCTTTTATGCATAAGCTATACTTAGTACATGTGGTTGTACTAATTCCATGATTTTATCTATCTATATAGTTCTTGGTAGGTGAAGAGCTTTTGTGAAAAAGACTTGAATTTAGAAGATCGTTCAAGAGAAGTTGAAGTATGTCCTCACTTGACTCGAGGGCATATATGTCTTTTATGTTCTATTGAAGTATTGTAATAGACTTAATAGTACTATGTTTTCTATTTCGTATGGGACGTGTACGAAGTACTCTTGTGTCTTAAGATAATGAGATTGAGAGTTAGTATTTCCTATTCCTTTTATATGAAAGAGTTTTTAAAGACTATGAAATTGGTTTGTGAAAAGTTTTAATTCCGCACTACTTGTTATTATGTATATGCGATGAATGATATCAGAGACTTGTATGAGACCTCCGAGAGGTCGAGTACGCCGTGTCACAATCCGAGATTGTGCCCAAACTTCTACGGTTGTGTCTTGGGATATGACAAAGCTTTGTATCAGAGCATAGGTTGGTGAAGGTAGTCTTAGGAATCAAAAAGTCTCATCAAGTCACGTCTAGTAGAGTCTTGACCATCGGTGTGAGTCGTGACACATCCATGGGCAAGAGGCTATAGGACGATAGAGTTTCACCTTTTTTCTACTCCTATATCGTGCGGTAAAGTAAATGTTATGAGTATCCTTTTAAATGTGTTTCCTTGTGTTTCTAGGAGATGAATACTAGAAGGATTGCCGCTACAAGGTTGGAAGAGAAAAGGGTGAATGAGGAACATCCTCCTCAAGTTGAGCAAGTTCTTCAAGGTGAGCAAGGTGTACAAGGTGCTCAAGTGCCTCCCCAAGGTGATCATGTCCTTAATGTGGAAGGAGGTAATGAGGTTCCGGAGATGTCTAATAGGGAAACTAGAGATGGTATGCTTGCTATAGCCCAAGCCGTGACTACTCAAATAAATTTTAGTCTGGTTCCTAGGGTGAATGTTGTGGAGAGCACTATGACCTCTAGGTTGAGAGACTTTGTGAGGTTGACTCCACCAATCTTTCTTGGCTCTAAGGTAGATGAATATCCCCAAGAGTTCTTTGATGGTGTGTACAAGGTATTGAGTGCTATGGTGGTTACATCTAGGGAGAAGGTGGAGTTGGCTTCGTATCAATTGAGAGATGCGTCTAAAATATGGTACACTCAATGGAAGGATAATAGGCCGGTGGAGTCGGATCCTATTGAGTGGGAAGAATTCAAGGAAGATTTTCTAGTAAGTACTTTCCCCGTGAGAGGAAGAGGTAAAATTAGAGGAGTTTATCAATCTCAAGCAAGGCAATATGAGTGTTGAGGAATAATCTTTGAAGTTCTCAACTTTTCTAGATATGCACCATCCCTAGTGTCTAATCCAATGGATGAAATAGTCGCATTGTGATCTTGGTGGCCGACTTAGTGAGGGAGGAATGTCCTACGGCTATTCTACATGATGATATGACCTTAGCTAGACTCATGGTGTATGCACAATTGATAGAAGAGTCTAAACTTAGGAGGATGTCAAGGAACATGGATAGGAGTGGTGCTAGTGATCAAATGCAACCTAGGTTCAAAAAGAGGGCTCCAACTCAACATGGGCCTAGTGCTCCTAACATGAAGTTTGAGAAAGGAGGTGGTTCTCAAAATGGTAAACCTACATGTGCCACTTGGGGTAAGAAACATTATTGTGAGTGCCTAGTGGGAACCGGAATTTGTTTTGGATGTGGAAAAGATGTACACAAGGTGAGAGAGTGTCCTAACATTGCTTCTAAAGGAAAAGAGGATAAAAAAGTTGATCCTAGTGTTCCAGAGGATGATGCTCCAACAAAGAGACGTTTTTATGCACTCCGGTCTAGAGGTGAGAAGCCGGAGGAGAGTGATGATGATGTTGGTAAGTTCTTGTCTTTCTCTTCTTGTGATATGAGTTCCTTCTAAGTGGGGGAGTATAACTATATAGATGTGCTAGAAGTTGTTGCATGTGCATGATGTTTAGGAGTTTGGTTGAAATTGAATTTCATTAACTTCTTGCATTGTGTATTTTATTGATCTATGATCATGTTGTAAAAGGTGATTATATGATGTTACCTTGCATATTAGCATGTCTATATCATAAATTGCCTAAAAATCGCATTTCTAGAAAAATTGGCCTATATCATTGTAGCTTGGTAGGTTCATTGTGTTAGTTTTCAAAATTTGACTAATTGATACTTTGGTCTAAAATTGTTGTAATATTGTTAGAACTTATGTGTATGAGAATGCTAATTAATATAAAATTAGTTTTTGTTATTCAGAAGGAAGAATGTGAATTTTGTAGCATAATGAGTTATAAAAGTGCATTCTAGTTTCTTATTGTGTTGTGAATCTCTTGACTATGTGAAACTGATGGCTTCTCCTTGATTGTAAGTTATATGGTTTCGTTATGTGCTGCTAGTTGATTCTCTATTCTTGGAAGTGTTCGAAGTGTGGCAAATGTCATTCGAGGACTAATGTTGTCTAAGTGGGGGAGAATGTAAGATCCCAAAAATGACATAGTTGAACTACAGACTAACATTGTTGTCATGATGTTATAAGGTCCTAATTAGGTCTATAATGTTGTACTGATCAGTAGCTAAGATATTAGGTGCATTGGAAGTCAAACGTCAAGGGACGACCAAGACGTTCAATAACTAAGTCACCTAAGTTCCTCATATGTGGTTCCATGTGTTTATGTGTGATTAATGAGGTTGTAAGGTCCTTAAATTAGTTAATATGATGTATATAGGTAGTGTGTCAAGTTTCGAGAAGTTTGGAGGTCAAACGGTCAAGAACATCCATGACGTTCAAAAGAGATGTCTTGAAATGACCTTGTGTGTCTAAGCATGTTTTTGTTGAGTTTTACGTGTTCATTTTGGGTGAAATTCATATGAGAGGTCCTTAACTCGTATACGGTCATGTTTGGGTTTGAGACAGGACCAACCAAGGGTCGTTGAGAAAGGACCCAAGTAGATGACTAAAACTGCCCAAGGCAGTCCCACCTACGGATGGCAATCGACGGCCAGATACCTGGTCGATGCCCTATAGGATTTGGGTGTCACCTGGTACTTAGACTGGGGAGCTAATCTACCAGTTCCAACTCTCTGAACCCATCGACGGAGGACAGGACGTCCCGTGTGTGGACCTACGCCCAGTCGATGGGCTACCGTCGTTTGACACTTAGTCCCTGGAAAGAGGAGACCTTAGACAAGTCTCAGTCCCAGACCACCAACAAGCAGGATGGTCCGTTGGTCAAGGTACGGACCATCGATGGGCAAGTATCGATGGTGCTGTCACTGCATGTAGTTCACTGCTAAGTTGAGGGGTGAACTTTAATTTTACCCCACTTCAAATAAAGAGTTTGGCGGTTCCTAATTATTATTTTTTTGGTATTTTAAATGTGTATTTAAGTTGTTAACATTTATAATATTTCATTCTTCAAAATCAAAACCCCAAAATTCCTTAGAAATTCCTTAAGACTCCATTAAAGTTGAAACTCAAGGAAGAGCTTGGATTGGTGATTTGAGTGGAGATTCTTCATCAAATTGGAGGATTAGCATTGTTGAGGTATGGATTTTTATCCTTGAAACTCGTTTAATCAAGGAGCCCAAGATGTTTTCTACAGTTTTCAAAATATGAATTGACCTATTTACTGATCTGCATGGGTTCTTGCATTAATGGTTTTTAATCATTGTTTAGTGACTGAATTGTGGTTATTAAGGTGATTTTAAATAAATTAACCGATGATCCCATGTAATTGATGAACCCTAGTTTTTGACTAATTTATGGGTTACTTTATATTGGTCTAATGTTTATGATTTCATGTGTAGTTTCCTGTGGCTTTCTAATAATGTAAGAGTTCTAATCAATTTATATCTTATTGATCTTAGATTGATAAATCTATATTGAATTGTCTTAGATTAATTGAGTATTAAAGTTTATTTATTGAACTGATGTTCATGACCATGGGTAAGGGGCTTATGAGATTTAATTGGATGATTTGAAATTGGCTTGAAGTGTTGAGGATGAAGTGGTGGTACGCTGCCCTATTGTACTTTATTTAATGTTAATTAGACTTCAATTCTGTTGTGATTGGTTTGGTCCACTTCTGGTGTCGGTGTTATGTGAATTAATGTGGCCTTGTCAGCGTTATTTTAAGTATATTGATGATGATGGCCTTGTCGGCATTACTTGAATTATTATGTTGATTTGTGTAGTTGATTATGTGAAGTATGATCATATCTACCTATATGTCAAAGTATGTGTTATTTTATTGATACTATTTAGGTTATCATGTTATGCTATGACTATGTGTTAAGTGTGTAGTCTTAGAGTTGATACATGGTTGTTCCTAACTTGGCTATATGAGTCTATAATGGTTATGTTGCTGATGTTGAAGTAGTGAATAGGTTGACGTAAATGATGTTAAGGGTCATTACTAAGTATCTAAAGAATGTATGTTATATGTGCTAAAGTAAAGTATGTCGTGTCTTGTTAAGGTAGACTTGTGTCCCTTACTTGATGCTTGTATGAATATGAATATGTGATGTCTTGAATTAGAAACATAAAGAGTCTTAGTCTTGAAAGAATGAATGTTAGGTGAGACCTTGAATGATGATAAGAGGGCCCTTATGTGAAAACTTGAACCAAGTGGTAAGGTTATGAAACATGAAGTCGAAAGCCGTAATGGTATCCTTCATGTAATGAATGATGGACTTAAGGTTGATTGGCTGAATCATCATCATATCAATCCTTAGGAAAGTCATGATGAGCTTCTTGTCGCCATAGGGAGGTAGCCCTAGTGGACCTTTCTTTGGTAGGGTAAATATAACTGGGTTATGAACTTGATATGGAACCCTTTTGTAAGAACCTTATTGTGAGTTAATCTATGAGAATGAAGGCTATCACCGAGTGAGTATGGTAAGGGAAGTATTTCTAGTTAAAGAATGAGACTAGATTACAAAGCATGCCCTTATATTTCCTTAACCATGTGCCTACATGGGATGTGTCTAAGTTCTACCATTGGAAAGTAGAACAACCTCATCGGAGTAGGATACAACTCGGGATTCCATGTTTTGCTACCATGGTCTATGTAGGTTATTGCATATTCTCATCATATGGGATACCTATTAGCATTAGAGAAGTTCTATGAAGATTAGGTTGTGGTATGGGACGCTATCTAGACATTGCACAATAGGATTTAAAGAAGTTAGTAAGAGTCCCTAGGTCTTGTCGAAGACCGTTACTTGAATGTCCTTTATGTGAAGAATGTGTCTTACTGAACTAATGAACTAATGACATAATGATATAGAATATGTAAATGATGAGTACCTAATCTAAAGTGACATAAGTATTCCTTAATTAATGTGTGAAGAGGGCATAAAGGATGATATCTTCATGTCTTCTCTATGGAAGTCTTTAGAATGACTCTAGTTAGGGAAGTTGGTTTATATGTTTGTCATGATCTAAGCTTAGGAGTCTTAAGGATTATTTAGGTAGCCTTGAAGAAGGTGTATGGGCGTTCTCTTCTAGCATTACTTAAGTAAGTCTTATGATAGGCTTTGTAGGGGAGATTGTCATATTATGTGTGTTTTGTATATTTGTGTATTGTAGGTGTGTAGGTGTCTCATTATGAGTAATCTTAAGTGTCGTTTAGGCACATCTAGAGAGGTTGTATGGGTGGTCTCTCTTTGTGTGACCTATGTGAATCTTGGGATGGCTTTAGTGAGGATATTACATGCTAGGAAGTGTTAAAAAGGTTGGACAAAGTACTTCACTGTTACAGTGAAGCAATTCACTGTATAGTGAATATAGGTTATTGTATTGTACCTCCTTAAAATGTGTTAAATTTTCGAAAATGTTTCCTTATGTGTTTCTAAGTTGATAAATGTTGTTTTTATGATAAGATTTTGATATTTAAATGAAAAGATGCATATTTCAAATAAATGTCCGTTTTCATGCTTTTACGCATAAGCCATACTTAGTACATGTGGTTGTACTAATTCCATGATTTTATCTATCTATATAGTTCTTGGTAGGTGAAGAGCTTTTGGGAAGAAGACTTGTATTTAGAAGATCGTTCAAGAAGCTATAATTGTTATATAAAGACATTAAAGACATTTCAAAAAGGGACCTAGCTTAGCACTGAGTGATCTTGTATGTGAGGGGGTGACATTTTCCCACATAGGGAAGGTAGGGTTCACTACGGTCCTCACGGCGTGGATAGCCTCATGACCCAAATAGGGTGTAGTGTGATGTTTCCAAGACGGCCCGAAGTTCCTTAACTATGTTGCCACCATAGGAATACTAGCTAGTGGATCCACCTAGATGCTACGTTCATGTTAGGTTCTACCTTGGACGGTAGACCACCTTCCATCGGTGTAAGGTTTTACAACACCTTATTCCACACTTATCTCATGCGTTCTATGTCGGTTAAGGCAAGTGTTCGCTAAACTAAAATGAAGTAATGATGTATAAACTAACTAGAGTGACTTGAGAGGCTTGACTTAGCTTAGGTAGGGGTATGGGATTCTACCTATGCCTTGCACTAGTTTGCCTTGATAGGATCATTAGGAGGTTGATATTATATATGTATATGATGATAAATGTAAATGATATTATATAATGATAATGATGCTTATGAACATGTAATTGGTCCTTATTGTTAAAGTATGATTTTATATACACTTGAAGGTTATGTTTTGTGAAGTGGATTATCAGTCATGATTCTTGTTAGATTACTTGATTGAGTAAGATTATGGTTCTTTGCTTGTTTTTTTAACTTGTTGACTTTATGGGGATTAATGATTGGTTATCTTTCTTTATTATGATATGATAAACTCTTATTCATGCTTGTGAAGTTATTACTTCATGATAGAGTTGGATTGGATTATGAGTTTAAGTATGTTGATATGCATATGAATTTCTTTGAGTTGTTGAACATGTCTTGATAAGGTATGGTTGACTTGATTGTGCACAAGACTTTCAAAAGGGAAAATGGCATGCTTTAACTAAATATCCTTTTTAGCATGATTCGGTTTTATATGCGCATATTGTCTCCTAATTAGTACAAGTGGCGTACTAACCCTATTTTCTTCATTTTCCCCAAACATTTTAGGCTCTAGTCGTTGAAGGTTCATTCGAGATGACTTGAAGGAGACTTTGATATTCTCTATCATACAAGTGGGTAGGTCCTTACTTTCCGAGGGGGATGCCAATATCTAGTTTATGAAGTTGTTTAGTTCTAAGACTCTTATGTTCATTCTATTTTCATTTGAGTATGAATTTGTATAAGACTATACGTGGCTTCTTTACATTGATGTATGGCTATTACCAAATTTCTATGATCATTTTATATGGTTATGAGATAAAACAATCTTTGAGACTATGTTCCATTTTATATATATGTAGGTGCAATAAAAGTAGACTACTATATAATCTTCTTATACGAATGGTCTATGCATACTCTATATGTATATATATGTGTATGTAGAGGCTATGTAAACCTCCAACTAGAAGTAATAAAAGTTTTTAAATATTCCATATTTTTGACCTATGAATGTTATGATGAATGCTAATAGGCTAGTCTTAGTCCTCAAAGAGAACGACGACGCCGATTGCGTCTAGGGGGTGCTCCCCGGATGTGACAATAAGATCGAGTGGATGCCTAGATAACATCATAATCTATGCTAAATAGATTCTCTTACTTAAACTAAGATTAAAAATCACCAGTGAATCACATCTTAGAGTAATTAATGGAACATTTTCATACCAGATCAATTAAGGCAAAGACTTTTATTCCATAGCACCGAAGGAGGTAACATTTTTAAAAAACCGACTGAGAATAATGAAGTCCATCAAGAATGCAAGTAAGCTAAATAAAAAAATACCTGATGTCACTTCTAGGCCAATTTACATGGTTATGAAAGAAAACATGAGCTACTATTTCAACAAAACATGTCAAACATAAACTAAGATAAGCCTAAAAAAATGCAACATCCATTATAAAAGATATTTACTGAGAAGTGATACATAGTACAATGACGACTATGCTGGACTCGAGAAGGGAAGTAATAAACAAGAATACGAATATAACGGCAAAGAAACACCAACGTCAGATGTGAACCTACAAAGTTGTGAATCAACAAAGTCATTGAGTCGCTAAGAACACAAGCATAACACTGCAAGCTGCCGACACATGACCAAAATTACAGCAGCACAACATCGAGGCAGTGGTCTCAACTACACTAGAAATGCCATAAAACAAAAAGACATCTTCCAAAGGGAGTGTATAGACCAACTAACTGTTTCAATTCATAGACAAACGACACAGCGAAATAAAAGAGTCGGGATTTCAAATAAGTTTACCTTTGGGGGTTCAACGAGGTGAGACGACGGGCAGAGACGACTATCTTTCACCATATGGAACTCGAACGAGAATGAAAAACTATGGGTAGAAACTTGAACCCCAACACCAAAACTATTACTTCTCTTTTTTTTCAAAATGTAACTAGGTCTCTGTTTTAACTACTTTGCTTGACTTGTTCTAAAAAAATTCTTTCCCCCCTTAGTTCAAGAAATTTCTAACTGAAATCTATAACTTCTTTTTATGATCCAAAAAATCGCCCCACAAAGTAGTGAACAAAAGAGAATATATATAGAAGGGTTGTTAGGGTTGGGTTTTGGGGGGGAAACGGGTCAAAATCCGTATGACAAGAAAACCCAAATTCAATTTTTTTCTTCCTCTAGGATAGGAAGAATTTGCGTTGGCAGGGATTTCAAAACGAAATCCCCAAACTCCGAATGCACAGGTCGAAGGTATTGCTGGGATCAATCCTACCGTCCTTGGGACGCGATGTGGATCAATCTCACACACCCAAGTACGAACACGCGGACTTCTCCTACTGCAAATTGAAAGGGACGGGAAGAAAGGAACAAAATTGCAACGTACTATCATCTCTTGCTTCTACTTTTCGTGCATTCTACCATTGGAACGCGTGACATACCTGGTGAAGAAATGTTGACTTCACCCGTTGGGTATTCTTTTTTTGGGTAGAAGGTTGGGTTGGGTATTATTTAGGTGGGCTGGGATGATTTTAGGGCTGGGAATTAGAAGGAGTTGAGGGGAGGGTTGGCTGGATACTGAAATGGGGGTTATTTGGAATTAAATGGGAGACGGGCTGCTGAAAGTTGAAAATAAGAAGACCAACATGGTTTGTCCAAATGGATTAAAATTGTTAACTAGTTGAGGTGGATTAATATAAATTAATTAATTAAGTTTCTTAATTTTAATGAAATAAAATAATAGACTTAGTTGTAAGATAATGAATCAAAAATGTAAACTATTATACAACTCAACTAACTAGCAAAATATTTACACATAATGAATTTTTTTGAGACGACTTTCGAATAATCATCAAATATACTAATCGTATACACAATTACTTACTATATATAGATTATCTAAAATTTATTTTAAAATATGACAAAACTATTTAAAGTACGATGTAAACTTTTTATATTTTTTCTTTAAATTTTTTAAAACTGATTATTTTAAGTCATTTGAAATCGATGAAGCCTGAGTTAATTAATTTATATGGTGGAGGTCCAAAATTGGGTGTCAACAACTGTCGCTCATTTTACTTGGATTGATGCAAGAAATTCAAGGAAAATAAAATTGACCAAGAATATTTTGACCGACAACATATTAATCTTCTGGAAAGGGAATTTCGTACGGACTTATGAATTATGGCCGAACCCTGGAAATGTGATTCCTACATATCTCACGCTATATGAAAATTAATGCCACTTGTATTTTACTAAGGTTGATTTGACGCACGATTTTGAAAGGATTCAAAATTCATCTCGATACCAAATTTAGAAGGGACTGAAATGCTCGAGAATAAGATTTAACAGTGAATGTTGGAACACAGCCGAGTTTCCAACCTTGAGATTGCCTACATATCCTTAAATTCAAGGAATCAAGATGCTTGTAGTTTGACTCGATCGGTTGAAAAGGAAATCTAGTATGCTAGATTAACTTCGATTCTAGATGAGTGACGAATCTAGTCGAGCACGAAAAAGATTCTTGCCACCACTTATCCATGAATGTGGTGCATTTCACACCCATAAATAAGAACCTACACGGACATAATTTTCAAAGCACTTGGTGCATTGTCACTCGGATAGGAAAGATGCCTCCTGTGAAAATCAGAACTTTCTGAATGCGATACCAAAATCGAGAAATCTAAAGAAAAACACACATGCCTTTTGATAGGGGTGTGGTTTGATTGTGGTGGAAGTTTCTCTTATGCTCGTGTCCTAAGAGTTTGACACTCCTCTTTGGACTATGTTCCAGTTCACCGCTAAGAAAAAGTTCTAGGTTGTGCTGCATCCCTTTTGATGTCGTCCGCACCTGTGGTTTTTTTGGATAATTCATCCTTTTGGATGCTCTCTACAGAGACTGAGATAAAACTCATTAGTATAAAAATGCAATTGAAATGAGAGATAGTGTCTTTTACCGTGTTGACACTTAATTGCTCTCCTTCTTCATTGGACGTCAACTCAATCGATTTGACGTAAAGCAAATAAAGTTTATGTCTTATATTTGCAATATAATCTTCAATGTACTCATCATTTGACGTCAAAATAATGAGAGGCTGATGCAGTGTTGATATTTCTCTTGATGTCATCTTCGATGATTCTCTTCGTGTTTACTCTTGTCGAAATAAAAAATGATGCAATTGATTTTATTTCTTATGATGCGTAAATATTTCCTTTAGGATGCACGACTTCTTTCTCTTGCTGTGTATGATTTCTCTTCCGCGATGAATGAATTCATTTTCCCGCAATGCATGACTTTTTTCCCCTCAATGCATGAATATTCTATTGCAATGCATGACTTCTTCTCGCGATGCATGACATTTTCCTGCAATGCATGAATATCTTCTCGCGATGCATGAATATAGTCCCGTGATGCATGATTATCTTCTCGCGATGCATGATCTTCCGCGAGGCATGAATATCTTCTTGCGGTGCATGGCTTTCCGCGATGCATGAATAACTTCTCGAGATGCATGATTTTCCGCGACGATTGAATATCTTCTCATGATGCATGATTTTCTGCGATGCACGAATATCTTCTCACAATGTATGATTTTCCGGGATGCATGAATGTCTTCTCGCGATGCATGACTTTTCGTGATGCATGAATATCTTCTCGCGATACATTATTTTCCGCAATGCATGAATATCTTCTCGCGATGTATGATTTTCTGAGAGGCATGAATGTCCTCTCGTGATGCATGAATGTCATCTCGTGATGCATGACTTTCGGAGATGCATGAATATCTTCTCGTGATGCATGATTTTCCGCAATGCATGAATATCTTTTCGCGATGCATACTGTACGCGATACATGAATATCTTCTCGCGATGCATGATTTTTTGCAATGCCTGACTATCTTCTCGCGATGCATGATTTTTCGCGATGCATGACTATCTTCACGTGATGCATGATTTTCCGCAATGCATGACTATCTTCTCGCGATGCATGAATATTTTGATACCAAATGAAGATGTTGCTCCAATCAATCAACATAGTGATCTTCTAGAGCCTTCTTAATAATGATATCACCTCACTTGACAATATAGTGAAATGACCCTCCGGGTAGTGTGTCATATCAATTGACTATACAAATCAAATGACCCTCCGGGTAGTAATACTATCATGTCTGATAATATGATGTAAATTACATCCTTGATGAAAACGGTAATCTGTCTTTCTTGGGGTTTTCATTTTATTCATCTTTGAACATAGTTGTATCTTCATTATAGACTTCATGCTTTTTGAAATTGGATGAAACATTAATGTTCCTATTCCCAAGCCTTCGATATAAGCAACATAAAATATTTTTGCATCTAAAAAAAAATGTTAATTTTGTGGAGCTCTTCATCCGTTGACTTCTCCATATTCATCGATTGGAGGAAACTGCTGATTTTAGAGTAAACCCATAAACATGTGTCCAACAAAAAATCGTTAGTTTTAAAAAACTGCTCTGTGTCGATTTCTTTGCTTGTATGCTCCTTGTACTGCTATCTCCGATTGATTTTTTTGATCTCTTTTATCTTGATAGATAGGAAATCATATTTTATGTAAAAAAAAAAAGAAACATAAAGGAAATTTAAAAAAATCGATCTTTTAAAAAGTAGTATTTGGGAAAAGGTCACTGCCAAGCATCACGTCACGTCAGGTTTATCGAAATTCTCTAAGTGTGATGCCCCGAGGTGTATTTGATCATTTGCTGGAAAGTGTTCAAAGTCGCTCTAGGCTGTCGATAAAACGATGTTGAAATTTTGAGGGAATCTTAAAAATTTCGGTCCCACTTAACTGTCTTGGCTTATCTCTAACTGTCGGTGAGCAAATCACGGAATTTTGAGATCCTCTCACAAATTTTGTCCTACTTGCAAATCTCAAAGTATCTTTATTCTTGACTGGTTTAGGAAAATCTACTTCTCAAGAATTTTTGAGTACCCCTCAAAAATTCTGTCCAGCTTCTATTATAAAGAAAAACATAAAACTTATGGGAGATATGACCGAACCCTTGTGGCGCCTACGTATCACGTTGACGCATGAATCAAGTGAAACGTTGTTCCCCTTCAAAGGTTAACAAAAATAAAAAATTTACAAAGAAAACCGATCAAGGCTGATATAGGCCTCCTACGTATCAGATTCTTGAGAATTTAGGTCGAACGTAGTTCAAATACAAAGAAATATTAAACGGTGTAAATAGGGTGACCAAGGCCGACATAGTCCGCATACGTATCTCATTCTTGAGAATTCAGGTCATACGTAGTTCATTACAAGAGGGATAAAATTTAAATAAAGCAATTACAAGCAAATAGAACAAATACATTGAAATGACAGACATATAAATGGAACCTTCACACATAATATCTTTTGACAGTATCAGAGTTGATCGGCTTCGGCCATGCGGTGCTATCCATCTCCGACAGGATCAAAGCACCTCCAGATAATACTTTGAGAACAATGTAAGACCCTTTCCAATTCGGCGCAAATTTTCCTTTGCACTCGTCTTGATGAGAAAAAATGCGCTTAAGGACCAACTGACCAATTTCAAAATTTTTGGCTCTAACTCTTTTGTTGAAAGAAAAATTATTCTCTGTCAATATAGTTGACCATGACAAACAACAACCATTCTCTTCTCGTCAATCAATGTCAATTGGTCAATCCTCTTGCTGACATATTCAGCATTACTCAGATCAACTTTTTGGATGATTCTCAAGGACGGTATCTCGACTGCAACAAGTATGACTTCTTTTGTTCCATATACTAACAAATATGGAGTATCTCCAATCGACGTTATTACAGTTGTTCGATATCGCAACAAAATGTATGGCAACATCACGTACCAACCTAGATAATTATCAATCATTTTACTCAGAATCTTCTTGATGTTCTTATTTGTAGCCTCTACAGTTCCGTTCATTTAAGAACGATAAGCGATTGAGCTTCGGTGAGTAATCTTAAATTGCTCACATATATCTCTCATCAAGTGACTGTTGTGATTTGCACCATTATCAGTAATGATGGATTCAGGTACTCCAAACTTGCATATCAGATTGTTGCGAACGAAATCAGTTACAACTTTCTTGGTAACCGACTTGTAAGAATCTACTTCCACCCACTTGGTGAAATAGTCAATGACAACAAAAATAACTATGTGTCCATTAAAAGCGGCTGGATCTATTCGACCGATGAAATCTATGCCCCAAACTACAAATAGCCAAGGTGAAATCATAGCATTGAGTTCGTGAGGCGCCACTCGGATCAAATCACCATGCACTTGACATTTATGACATTTCTTCACAAACTTACAACAATCATACTCCATAGTCATCCAAAAATAACGGCTCGAAAGATCTTTCTTACTAGAATGATTCCATTCAATTGTGTACCGCAGACTTCAACATGTATTTTTTCTAGAAGCTTGGCACCTTCGGCAGCATCAATACATCTGAGAAGACCCAAATCTGGAGTCCTCCTATAAAGGATTTGTCCGCTTAGAAAGAAGTTGAGAGACATATGTCGTATCAACTTCTTCTGGTTTGATGTTGCATCCTCATTTAACTCCCAATATCTAAGTACTTCTTTATATCAAAATACCATTGGAAACCGTCTGCTTCTGCTTCAACGTGTGAACAATGGACCAGATGTTCTTTCTGTTCTATATCCAGATGATCAATATAATCAGTATCTGGATGTTTAATCATTGAAGTGATGATGTCTAGAGCATCAACAAAATCATTATGTGTTCTAGGAGTATGTCTGATCACAATATTATGGAATCTTCGGCATAACTTCTGTATATACTGCATGTATGTTGTAATCTTTGGGTTCTTCACAACCCATTCTCCTTGAACCTGATGAATCAACAAATCAGAATCTCCAACAACCAATAACTCGTGGACATATATGTCAATGGCTATTTTCCACCCAAGGACACAAGCTTCATATTCAGCCATGTTGTTCGTGCATTTAAATTGGAGCTTAGTTGCCATAGGATAGTGTTGTCCAGATTTCGACGCTAAAACTGCTACAATACCTCTTCCTCGGTGATTTGCCTCTCCATCAAATAATATTCTCCAACCAGGGTATGCTTCAGAAATATCTTCACCCGCGAACGATACCTGTTATTCCGGGAAATAAGTCTTGAGCGGTTCATACCCTTCAACAATAGGATTTTCTGCAACATGATCAGCCAAGGCTTGTGCTTTTATCGCTTTCTAGTTCACATACAAAATATCAAAATCTCTCAAAAGCATATTCCATTTAGCCAACTTACCGGACGACATCACCTTCTGGAAAATATACTTCAATGGGTCCATCCTGAAAATGAGATATGTAGTATAAGAAAACAAATAATGCCTCAATTTTTGGGGAATCCAAGTCAAAGCACAACATGTTCTCTCCAGAAGAGTATAACGAGACTCGTATGGAGTGAATTTCTTGCTTATGTAGTAGATGGATCGCTCTTTCTTCCCTGTCTCATCTTGTTGACAAAGTACACATCCAAAGGCGTTATCTGAGACAGATAGATATACCATCAAAGGACTCCCTTAACACGGAGGAACCAACACCGTTGGATTGGATAAATAGTTCTTGATAGCGTCAAAAGCAGTATCCAGTGATAACCTGTGTAACAATCCATAAATGATTGCATTTCATGTTTAGCACATTTGTCGATCAGAATGTGAATGTTTGGCAACGGAAAATTATCCTTTGGGCTTGCTTTGTTAAGATCTGTGTGATCAACACAAATCCTGATCTTCCCATCTTTTTTGGAGACCTTCCACTAATCGAGACTTGATCTTTTTGGCGATCTATTCTTTACTCTTTAAACTTAGCTCGGGATTGAACTTCTAAGACCTCTGCTTCACTAGACTGAATCCAGGATTAATCGGTACTCAGTCCCAGCATGTCGTTGTAAACCCAGACAAACACATCACTATATTCAGAAAGCAAGCGAATCAGATCCTTTCTTTGAGCTTCACTTACGTGGACATTGATTTTGACCTCTTTGACACACTCTTGGTCTCCCAGATTCACAGTCCCAGTTTCTTCCAAATTCGGCCTATGTTGATTTTCAAACTGCCAAAAATTCCTCAGCAACATATTCTAGTACCTCATTTTCCTCTTCGTATTCTTCACCCTCGTCATCACCTGCCTCATTTGGTTCGTTCAACTCGTGACATGACATGACACTGGGAGGTTTTAAATTAAAATTACTAAAATTATAAACAAACAAATTTAGGAAAGTAAAATAAGCAAATAAGAAAAATAATCGAGTTTTCAATAAAAGAGGCTTTCATTCAAATTGGAAAACAACGGAGACTTTATCCATGGCAAAGGGCCATGTTGCCTTTTTAAACATTACGGAGGAATTTCAAAATTCAAGTAATTAAAGAAACTGCAAAATGGTGGGTCTCGGGCCTCTTCCAGACTACCACCAATTTTTAAAACAGGCATAAACGATGTCCTTCTAACAAGATATTTGGTAATCAACATTGAGGTGGAGGTCCAGTTCTGCACCTGCTCTACAGGCTCAGCATCACAGATACCAGCTAGCTTGACCTCGTCCTCTATGACATCATCAATCTCTTCAAAAAGGCCCCAAATTCATTACCCAAGAGCATCACAATCGGCGTACTCCCAGACTAGAAATGACTGGTAATATAAGGTATCGCCTAGCGAATACTAGATCACCACTCTTATTCATCTTCACCTCATCATCTGTGGGGACGTACCCCAAACCATACCTTGCTTCTTTTCCGGGAACCTAAATAGGCTAGACAATTCCTTGGAAATTCCTTCCCAATCCAAAACCTAGCTCGAATCCGTTCTGCAGCATCACCGTGGAAATCATCTTGTAAATAGAGGGCATGGGAGGCTGTGGGGCCAAATCATCACCGGTGGCATTTAGCAGCTCCACTTTGTAGAAATCAATTCCTCGAGAGACTTCATCTAAGATTGGCACATGCCCACCGGAGTGGCTTCCTTCACCGTGAATAACCAATTCATTCTCCTTCAAGACAAACTTCACTAGCTGGTTAAGGGTAGAAGGCACAACCCCAGCCATGTGGATGAACGTCCTTACCAGAATAAGGTTATAGCTAGTTTTCATGTCCAGGACCTAAAAACATTGGGTTGAACTCTGCATGACCCATCGGAATGACCATGTTTACTGCCCCAAGTGTTTCTCTCTGCACCCCATTAAAGTCTCTCACGTTGACCTTGTTTTGTTCAAGCTTCTCCAAATCAAACCTTAACTTGCAAAGATCCCTCATCTACCAAGAAACGGTTTATAACCCACTCTCAACATATGATAGTGACATGCAACACTTTGTTATCCATCCTCCCTTCGAAGGGAAACCTCTTTATCACAGAAGTTGATCCGATGTCCTCGGATAACCTGGTTCATCATGGCCGCTACATTGTCGCTGCTCGTGACCACGGGAACATATGTATCATCCAAAGACTTGATCAAAGCTTGCCTATGTAGCTGTGAACTCATCAACAAGGCCAACACAGAAATCTGAGTTGGGGTTTGCGCCAAATGCTTAACAACCGAATAGTCCTTCGACTACATCTTTCTCTAGAATTCTTCAGCTTCACCTTTAATTATCGGCCTCTTTCCTTGGTCCTTCTTTTTTCCCTGATACGCTCAAATTACACCTCCCTAAAGAAGTATAAGTGGTCGTATCAAGTAAAGAACCCAACTAGTAGGCTGGGGTCAATCCGAAAATAGGTAATAAAAGGGGGGTTTCGTGAAACAAAAGTATTGTAATATTTCTAAGTCGAGCAAATAACATGAGTGAATCTTTAGTTGTTTATCAAGTTGTGAGAGAAACTAGGGTCTAAGTGTTCACTATAGGTTCATAACGGCGTAATCCTAGCTATAACAATTCTTCCCTAGTGTTTTGCATGCAAAGTGATAAGTTAGGTATCTCTAAATGCTTGGTCAAGTATTTAGAGAGTTTCACCCCGTACCGTGGTTCGTCTACGTGTGTCTAAGTTACTAACCCTTACCTTTACTTCATATTAAGCATCATATTTGATGTATGAGTTAGTTATTACTTCTCACCAATCGAAACTAGCCTATTTGATAGTATCCCACCAAATCGATGTTGATAACTCTTTTCCTATTAACTACCCCCTTGGTCTGGCAAGTATAAATAAGGGTAGTTCTAACGCGTGAACTCGTTAAAAAGACTTCTAAGAGAAATAATTATCAAGGCATGCAATAACCTATTTGCGAATTATTATTTATCTAGGTTTACTTTGTTTATCTCCCATGGTTCCCACAACCATAGTTGTGGATTTAGTTCCCATGCATAGAAGAAGATAATTCATAGTTGATAAACAATAAATGATGAACTTACATGGACAACTTCAAAGAAAATCCAAAAATTCGACTTGAAATCACAAAAATATCTTGAAAACCAAATCCGAAAATTTGAATTAATTCCCAAGTTGCAAACACAAATCTCCAAGAACAAAAATAAGAAAATAGTAATAGAATTCAACCCAAAAAATGAGGTTTTACACTATATTTATAAAAAATATTATCCTAAAGTAAAAGGAATTCAAATAAGAAAAGTTGTCCAAAAATGCAGCTTCAATCGACGACACCCCCATACGGTCCGTCGATGAAACGATGGACCGTCGACTGCCTCGATAAGTACAAACTTAGCATCTACTTGTAGCCTTCAACTAGCCTCTTCTCCAATCCAATCGACGGACCAACAAAAGTCCATTGATTCAACTACGGTCCGTCAATGCTTCTCGTCGTTCCATACTTAGCTATTCTTCAACATCCGGTACTGGGATAGTTTTGGATCAGATCGACGATTTAACAGGATGGTCCTTCGATCAATCGATCGACCGTCGATCCTTATGTAGCCCCACACTTGGTCAGAATTCCCCAAGTTGCTTCTACATGCCTGAACTTTCAATCGACGGTCACTATCTACGGTCCGTCGATGGGACGAAGGACTGTCGATGTAAGACCCCCAAAATGAGTTAGGGTGTCTAGCGTATAACATGTTTTCAGTAATGTTCTAAAGTCCTAAAATGACGTATAATATGGTATTGAGTCAGTGTGTAAAGTTTGAGGTGATTTGGAAGTCAAACATCAAAGGACGACAAAGACATTCGACGATTAGTCGCGTATGTGCCTCATATGTCAATACGAGTTTAAAATTGTATAAAATGATCCTATGAAGTATTAAAATGAGTTATACTGATGTTTAATGGTATTATATGAAGTTTCGTGATTTTTGGAGTTCAAACATCCAAGAACGTCCAATAGTTCGAAACATAGCCTTGTGACATGCATGTGAGTGTCTTGATGGGGCCTTGTATGTTTGGACGTGTTGCGAGTATTTGTTTTGGGTGAAACTCATATGGGAGGTCTAAAACATGTTACGTGTTGTATTTAAGTTTGAAACATCCGGGTACAACTTCAAAAGGTCCCCTCAAAAGGGCCCTCAAGAAGGACCCAAGGCTGGTCGAGACACTGCCTTGGCAGTGTAAATTGACTAAACCAAACGACGGCCAGTTGGTTGAAAAACGGACCTTAGGTGAGGTCTCATTGATTGACACTTATACTGGGAAAGTATCAACCCAAAAACAGGCAAAGGTCCAATCGACGGAAGCCAAAGGACGGCCTGTCGATTGACCAACGATCAGTCGATGGTCATCCGTCGATGGTGGCCTGCAACACTGTCTTGCGAACTATTTTATTTAAGGGGTGAATAAGAAAGTCACCCCACGTCGTAAACTGACTCTAATTTATTTAATTACCTATTTTTGGGTGTATTTAACGGATCAAACACGTGAACAGCCCATTCGCAATCCCATCTACACGAATTGAACCTTCCCCCAAAAACCAACTCTCCCTAGAAATCTCCATTGTTGTTGAAGCTAAAGAACATCTTGTAGATTGGATTCTCCTGGGTTATTCATTAATTTTTAGAAGTTTTTAACTAGATAAAGGTATGGTGATCCTTGATCTCTAGTTATCCTTCCATCTAGAGAGTTAATCTCAAAGTTTCAAAGAGATTTCATGATCCAACTTCTCCTTCTTCAATCTAGCCATGGATTCTTTCAAAAAACATTTTAAATGGTTAAATCATGATTAATTGATGTTAATTTATTGGTTTTAAGGTGAATTTGAATCCAATTGAATTATGAACCCATGTCCCTTCCTAACTCGATTTAGCCCTTGCATGGGCATTGTTATCTTGGCTCAATGTATGAAGATTTGAACATGCTTAGCTTAGATTTCCATGATTTACTGTAACCTTGGTAGTACAATTTGTAAAATTGGAATTCGATTATGTTAACTTGATTATCATCTACTGCGTATCATGAATAAAGATTATGAATCATATGTAATGAATCCAATGTGGATCAAGGCTTGAGGATTAGGTAGTATTGGTTCATGTTTTCCTATCTTCTCTAAAAGTACTAATGTAGCTTTTTGGATCTCTAATCCATGGTAATTGGTTCATGATGTTGTATAGGGTTAATTGTACTTTAGTTACTGCCTATAAAATATTATAATGATGAATTATGTGTTGGTATCCAATATGTATTGATTCTTGAAGACTTGATCCTTAATTCCTCTCTATTGTAATTTCATGATGCTCACTGTAATCTTGACCTCTTGGCAAATTGTAGTAGGATTTCGTCTAAGACATGCTATCTTTAACTATTGCCTTTTTATGTTTATTATTGATTAATGGTGAGCATGACTAATTGACAACCAAAGTCGGAAGGAATTGATAAGAGATCAACTTCCCTTCACATCCTATAAATTGATGATGTAGTTGACCTAATATGATGTCAATCTTGTTATGATTAATGTATGATTTGTGATTATGATAGTATAACTGTTGCTACTGCCATATATTCTAATTATTGATGAAAGAATAGTAATGGTCAATGAATGACCAAAGGCTAAAGGATTGGTAAGGTTTGCCCCACTCTTCTACTTCTCTACTTCTTTATAGTAATGTTGATGAAGCCTTGTATGGCATTGTGTGGTATGTTCCACTTATGGTGGTGGTGTTTACTTTATGTCATTATATATGTGTTGACCATGATGATTATATGAAGGAGTGGTTATGATGATCACTTTATGTGTAACTTGTTCCTAGTCTTCTATTATAGTTGTGAATCTAGGTTATGTAACTATTGTTATGAGCATGTAAATGATTATGTAAGAGCTTGTGTAGGTGCTGCCATGGGTGAAGTGTTATGGATTGATGATCCCTACCCATGTGCCCCTATGTGAATGTGTGAATAGCTAATGTTAGGAGCCTTAAAGTATAATATTAAGATTGTCTTGTCTCCTATGCTAAATTGTGTTGTGTGGTCTATACTTGAAAGTGTAATATGGTCTTAAGAGGGTGGCTGCCTCAATATGTTGTTGATAGTCATTATGTGATCATGTTGACCAATGTACACACACACTCACACTCCATGCATGCTTAAAAGTAGTAAAAGTTCATGGTGTCTAAATGAAATGTAGTTCTCATATTCACTAGTGTCTATTACTATGCATGATAAGCTTATCTATAATATGAAGTATGAATGTGCATAGAGTCTTTGTGAGTTTATATGAAAGGATTGCTCGTATAGGTATACCTATAGACTTATGAATTGATATATGGAAATGTGTTATATTTATCTGTTATGTGAAAGGTTTGCTCACATATATGTACACACACACATGAGTGATGATCTAGTAAATAGTGGGTCCTTCAGAGGGGTGCCCAAGAATAATCTATAACTAGATAAGTGCTTGAATATGATATAACCATATGAGGAATATATATCTTAAGCCTATGTTTTATGAAAAATGTAATTAAAGGATCTTTAATAAAGGGAACTTAGGTTAGCACCGAGTGAACTTGACAATGAGAGGTGTTGACTTCCCTTTGCGGAAGATTCATCATTTGTCCCTTATAGAGTGTGGACTTCCCTTTGAGGAATACTCACCTATGGACCCAAATGAGGTGCTCACTTCCCTTTGAGGAAGGTTCACCCACGTTTTCTCATGAGATGAGGCCCCAATTTCCCAATGGCATATAGATGGAACTACCTATATCTTAGTTCCATAAACTATGCTTGCCACATAGGATCTAGCAAAGTGAATTCACTTAGGATTCTAAGATATATGTTAATGTTCTACCTTGTCTAGGTAGGAACACCTTCCATTGGTGTAAGGCTCTACAACACCAAATTCCTTGTTTAGAACCCATGGTCATAGTGTCGGTTAAGGCTATAGTTTCCCTAAATTAAAATGGAAAATGGAAGTAAAGAACTAGGATCCTAACTAGGATGACTTAAGGGTGGTTACTTAGTATAGGTGGAAGTAATGAACCCATCTATGCATTGCACAAGTAGCTCCTTAGGAAGTCCTAGGAAGGTGACCTATGTGTAAAATTATGATTAGATATTTATGAATGATATTGTAGAAGTTCTCTACTTGTTATGAAGATGTGCATGGTATGAATCTATATGATGTGATCGTATCCTTATATTCACTATATTGGTCTAAGTGACTATATGATGAAGGTCTTGTATTGACATGAATGAAGTTGTCTTCACTTATTATGAGGATGTATGAATTGTATGTTAAGGTTTGTGGTCTCATGAAGAGTTTACTAATTATGTGTGAGGTTATGGGGCTTCACATGTCCATTGCACTAGTAGACTAATATTGGGATCATGAACAAGGTCTTATAATGACGAATATTAATATAAGTAAAAGTATGTGTAAGTTGATGTAGCTTACTGCAATGTCCTACATTCTTGACTTAAATGTGTCTTGTAATGGGGTATACTTCTATGATGATATGTGTTGTCTTGTGTAAGTTGTATGTATGGTTTTCCTTGTGGTCCTAAAGTCATGCATTGCACCAAGTATCACTAAAGGATTACTTGGGAGGTTAATGAATTAAAAGAAGGAGCTCACTGTTAAGAAGAATGAGCTCACTGTAAAGTGACCTCAAATGGGACTTAAATTTTATATGTGATTTTATATGATATTTGTCCTTTGATTGTGTTTCTATGAAGTATGTGAATTATATAAATTCTATTGTACAAAGGTTTTATGGAGATTTACTCAAAATGGCATGAAGTATGATTTCAAGGAAATGTCCCTTTTAAATGCATGTTTTTGCATGGTTGCCATACTTAGTGCATTCTTGTACTAACTCCATTCTTCTCTACTTTTTACACAAAGTATAGGTTATGGATGCTTAAAGGATGTCTATGTGATTGAGGAGCTTGACATGTGATTTCCAAGCTCAAGGAAAGAAATCCTTAAGTCCAAGGATTTCCTATGTTATGGTGTACTGTAATGTCTTAAATATGGTACTTATGTTTATGTCTTAAGGGCCGTGTCCCTACTGTATTCTAATGTTGTCGAGTATAAGATGGCAAAGAGACCTAACGTTTAGTATGTTATATGAACGTTTTTATATATATGATGTAAAGTTTCTAGCATGTGATGTGCTATGAAAAGTTCAATATTTCTGCTAAATTTGCTATGTCAATGCGATGAATGATAAAGATTGGCTTGTATAAGAGCTCCAAGAGGTAAAGTTTGCCATGTTACATCTAGGGGTGCTCCCCGGATGTGACAGTCGATGTCCTTCGTGGTTCATCTCTTCACTAAATCTCCACAGGCTTCTGCGCTTTGGTTTTGGAAAGCTTTCCTGAAAAAAAAAGATAAAACATATTAAAATTACTACAAAAAGGCTCTAGACACACACCAATCTTAAGGAAAAAGCATTGAAAGTATCGTGAAAGCACGGTACATCAACACCCTCAGCTTAAATTCGTTGTTTGTCCTCAAGCAACGCACTATGACTCAACACAACACTTTGTACACAAGTATCCTATTTTACACTTTCGCAATCACATGGATATCAATCCCAACTTTTTTGTTGTATTAGTGCATGTTTCTACTCTTAGGCTTGATAAGCATACTCATGTGGATCAGACCATGACACAGACTCACCATGCACCGACACCTCTACTCTTTTGTCTCTCGCCAAGGTACCAACTTTCCGATATTGCAACTAGTGCCCTCACTTCAAAATTATCCTACTTTTCCGCACAATGATTTTAACTTTAAGTATAAAGTTGATTATTCAACACTCATGCTCAATCAAATTCCCACCTAGTTTGTACTTGTCGCCATAGGCTTGCCATTATTTTCACTACTTAAGTTTACCATATTAGACTTTTAGGATCACAATAGGACTTTGTTGTCTTGTAATGTAGGCTCAGGATCAGGTATGGTACATATGGGTACAATTTAGTGACTTGTTGCCCTCCTTGACATTTCGTCCAAAGGTCATACCTCTTTCATTATCTAATATTCCATACTTTATCTTTTCTTGTCATCTTTTCCTTGCTTTCTCCTTTATTCTTTGTGGAAGTGACTCTTTCTTATTATTATCTTTTTCAACACATTTGTTGTTTTTCTTTTCATTCAATTGACAATTTTGACTAAGTCAGTTCTCTTGCTAAATTTCTCTTTTCTTTTCCACATTACTCTTTTCATACCCACTTTTCGGGTCATCACTCATAATAGACACCCTCAACTTATGGCTTTGCCATGAGTCGAGGTACACATTACCCAGGGTTGGGTCAGGTTCAAGACGAGGTCAGATTCTGCATTAGCCACCCTCAACTTATGTATTTGGCCTAAGTTGAGGTGCACATGTCTAAGGAGGGAGCAGGGCCAACACATTATACCCAGTGAAGATGAGTTGGTGAAGAAAAGAAGGGTCTATTATAAGATCAAAATATTTGGATAAAAAAGGGATAACAATTTCATTTGGTTCTCTTTGTTTCATGCTAGATATTTCCTAATTTGAACAAGGGCCTATGATCCTTACCTAAATGTCTAACACGAATTAATTTTGCAGGACTAACCGGGCAAATTCTAGATAGGTACCAACAGTGGAACAATCAAACTTCCTCACACTCTTTTGACACTGCGTTACTCTGTCAGATTATCGGCACATAGTTTGAGTGTTAGATTGAGGTCTATGCATTGGTGCATCTCTATGTCATGATTAGAGCCAACACATTCAACTTCTTTATACCTATTCATGCAAGCATTTTCTTAGAACAGGATATCATTCATGTTTAAACATCTTTCTTCATATTTCACTGTCATACTTTGTACAAGTTACGACATGCCGGTTCAACATTAAAGTAATTAGCTCTTAGGGCAATAGAACACAGGCATAAAAAACCCTAAGAGAGGATCGTGAGTTGGGATACTCAGACTTCACCCTATCACTCACTTTCGATTTACCCCACCCCCAACAAAAAAGCTTGAAATTGTCCCCAATGCATAAAGAATATAAAGACAAGGTGGTAGGTGAAGCAAACCTGAGGTGCATAGCGCTGATGATCAACAAGCAGGCATGTCCGGTTTCCCAGAACCCACACCCTTAGGAGTAGGGTCACCCTAAGTAGTGGCAAAGCAATATATTCACACTCTATGGTGCTCCTATTAACACCCTCTACTCCAGAACTAGATGCCCTAGAAGCTAACTCTCGAGCCCTCATCTGGCGGGTCTCCTCATCAATCGAAGATGCTCTCCTCACAGTCTCAAGATCAGTCAGCTCCTTCTTCCTTGCACGAGCATCCTCACCCTCAGTGGTGCGGCTAGAACGGGTCCTCTTGTCATGATCAGGTGGATTAGGCAGCAGTGCAGTGGTGTTAGTGAATAGTGCAACAAGCATTGTGTCCTTCGCGATCTGCACAGGTACATTCTCGGGCTTGGGTCCTATCATCTCAAGTATACTGTCAACATCTACTCTCATACTCGCCACAGCCTCCTAAAGAGTGGTCAAATCAACGGTGGGGGCTGGGCGTGCTAGAACTCGTATCTCAAATACATCGAGGCGCTGGTGGAACGCCTAAATCTTCTGCTATGTCTGCTGAGCCACCCTCTTCTCAATCCGGTCATCAGCCTCGGCAATGATTTCTGCATCCAAGGCTGGATATGATGCATCAAGGTGGCCATATGGGCCTCTAACTTCTGCACCCTATCTATCAAGACCGGTGCTGCTGATGGAGGAGTAGACCGGGAGAAACTGGGTGCCCTACTAGTGCCGATGGCAGACTCGATCGGGGTAGTTTCAGTGGGCTCTGAAGTGGCAGGATTAGCCCCTTAGGCTAACTCTACCGTATCCACCAAGTTCTCACTCAGTGGCTGCAAATCAAATCTGGGCCCTCTCCGTGATGCAGCCACATTGGCCTCATCCCTGATGAGACCTATATCTACAGTGCTAGTCAGTGTAAGGAGGACATCACGATGCCAAATGTGCAATCCAGCACCCTACATAACTGAAAAATCATACAGACGAACAGGTAAGTAGTAGAGGACTTAAAAGCCCTCTCATGTATCACAAAGATCAACAACTTCGCGAAGTCGATCTAAAACCCAGCTACTACCATGACTGTTGTATCCCAAGTAAGGATATTATCTGCTGTTGTGGGGGATAAGCGGTGGAGGACTAACAGCCAGAAGAACTTGGATGTGAAGGTGACGTTGGTCTTCTTGATAAGGCCTCTAGGGTTTAACACCCAGTCTGCTCCCTCACCATCAACGGACAGATGTTGTGCAAGCCACCTCTTGGTGGACTCTCTCTGATCCTCTGAAATTGGCCACTCTTGACTAAACCCCACCTGTAATCGAACTCTGTAGTAAGGGGATCGCACGTACTACCAGTAGGCGCACCGTACAGAAAGCGGCGGATGGTAGTGGGAGAAATGTCGTCGGGGAAGCCTCTAACTAACACCTTTGTGAGTGGGTTGTGTTTGGCAGGTCTCGCCCTCTTGTCCAAAACACCTCTGAGAGTCTCCACGTATGATGCATTCAAAATTTCACACAATCTTCTCGTTGTATGACCCCACACTCCTAGCGATCCACTCGAGCTTGTGGCGGGTAAACAAGATATGCGCATCAAAGACAGTGTGAAAGCTCCCTGTGAGGACACTCCGCTCGACCGTCACCAACCGAGTCATCACTCCCTTATCATTCAGCAGCTTTGCATCCCTGTAAACCTGATATTGACCTTCTACACACCACTAGTTTGGCTCGTCAGCAACCGGTGCAAGGATATCATCCTGGGGGATGGAGCAGACTCCAAAGTATGGGCCTCATCAGGCGAGGCATGGCAGGCAGGAACCTCATGGTGAGTGGCTCCAAGTGATCCAGAATCGGAGGCAGTGGCCTCATTCGACCCTCTAGAGTGGGCCGACTCTGAACCTGAAGTCTCTTCGGAGCCAGACGCTCCATCGGAACCCGAGGCAGATCTAGACGGTGTGCCGGTTAGTGTGCGCTCCTCATTACACAACCAGGCAGTGACTGCGCCAGACGCACCATTTTTGAGGGTGCCCCGAGTGGATCTACCAGTTGGTGCCGGGGTCTTGGTGCGTAGGGGAACGTATTAAGGATCCTGCTCATCGTTGGACGTGCCAATCAAACGATAGAATGGTGCCACAAACATAGAACTGCCCTTGGAGTAGACGATGTCTGGTTTGGGGGCCATATGTACATGGAAAACACTTTGTTAGTCTCATACAAATCATGCCACACAAACAAAACAATCAAAACAGAAATCTTAAACACAAAGCACATTCCAGTGAAGAATTGCAGTACTGGTTGACGGGCATTATCGACGGCCCATCGTTCAAACAAAGGTTCGTCGATAGTGTCCTTCGGTGGATAGTTAGGCAAAATTTTCAGACTTCATTCAACACACCTCTCAGTTGGAAATGACGGACGTACAGAACGGACCATCAATTAATCGACGAACCATAGTCCACTTCCGTCGTTTGACACTTAAAAATATTTTTATCTCTCACAAATAAGGGTTTCAGTTGGAAATGACGGATGTGAATAACAGCCCGTTAATCAATCGACGGACCGTAATCCACTTCTGCTGTCTTAGAGTTCATTATTTTGAAGTTTATCCTTTGACAGACCCCATCGACGGTCCGTAGACGGGGTCTCGTGTTGTTTGTCAGAGACAGGTTGCAGACCTTGTTTTAAAAACACATTTTTAATAATTTTAAGCAAATCACCAGTTCACCCAACACTTAATAACAAGTACAAAACTAATTCTTCATCCTTAGGGTTTCAATTTCGCTATCTTTGATCTAAGATTCTACGATGCTATTAAACTCTAAGTAAGAATTTCAACACTTATTTTATTTTTACCCAGATTCCACCCCAAACCCATTCACTTTCTATCATTCTAAGGGACATTGTACTCATAATTTATCAATTTTAACATGCAAATTTGTCCCTATGTCAAGACCCACATACGATTTATTCATTTCCAAAAGCAAATGAACAAGAATTGATTAAGCAAAGGAAATTGAAATACCTGAGAACTGTAGTGGAATGAATGAGTGGGTGATCTACTTAACAATCAACCTATGTGCCTGCCTTCGAACACCGACTGGAGAAAATAATGGAGATGGGGTAGAATATGGAGAGGGTAGGGTTTGGGGATTATTGGAAGTTGGGAGTTTTGGGATTGTTGGGAGATGGGAGTTTTGGGGATTTTGAAGAAAATGGAAGGGAGAGATATGCCGAGTTAATGGGAAAGGAAGGATTAAGGGGAGGGAAACTGTTGGGGAGAATTTAAATAGATCTTTGGAGGGTAACTGAATAGTGTTATTTTAATACAGTCGGTCGGTTCGAGTCGGGTCACTGTTTATTTTTTGAACTACGAATACCCCGTCGACGGTCCGTAAGTCAGTCGAAGGATTGCACACATACTTAGACAAAATTTGAAGACGTACATGGGATCTATGGACACCATCAATTGGTCTGTAGATCTGTGCACCAGACCACTTTCTGCAGAATTTTTGGGTTTGGTCCCTTCACATTGAACACCCATTAAGCTATTCTTTTTGTGCTTTTCTGGACACTTTTGAGACACGGTCCCTAAACTACTATCTAACCAACACACTAAAAATAACGCATAAAGTTGAGTAAAACAAAAACGAAACAAGAGACTGCAACTATTCCTACAAAGAAAAGAAAAACCTATTATTGGTTAGAGGATACACCTTGGGCTGTCTCCGAAGAAGCTCTTGATTTACCGTCGCAGAACGACACAAGATCCTTGATTACTCAGACTTCATCAAGGCGATATGCTTTAACCACTTCATGGACACTCTCCGCATGCCCTAGATAGGTATTGATTCTTTGCCCATTGACCGTGAACCTTGCACCCTCCTTGTTCTCCAACTCAACCGCTCCATGTGGGAACACTTTAGTGATAAGGAATGGACCAATCCACTTGTACTTGAGTTTGCCCGGGAACAAGCGTAGCCTAGAGTCGAATAGAAGCACCAAGTCCCCAATCGCACATTCTCGCTTTTCAATCTTTTGGTCATGGTAATTCTTCATCTTCTCTTTGTAGATGTCTGAACTTTCATATGATTTTAGGCCAAACTCATCAAGCGCATTCAACCCGTTAAGTCTCTGTTCCACTACTCCATTCCAATCCATCTTCAGTTTCTTTATTGCCCACATAGACTTGTGCTCTAACTCTAGTGGCAAGTGGCAAGCCTTACCATAAGTTTGTATGGAGACATACCTATGGGAGTTTTGTATGCATTCAAGTAGGCCCAAAGAGCATCATCAAGCCTCCTTGACCAATCCGTTCTATTAGCATTAACCTTTTTCGACAGGATCTGCTTGATATCTCTGATGGACACCTCAACTTGCCCACTAGTCCGTGGATGGTACGGAGTGGCTATATTGTGGCGAACCCCATACTTCTCCAATAGACCTTTGAACAACTTTTTGCAAAAGTGAGATCCCCCATCGCTAATAATTGCCCTACGTGTGCCAAATTTGGAGAAGATGTTCATTTTCAAGAACGCGGTGAAACTCTTCCTTTCATTGTTGGGAAGTGCTATGGCTTCCACCAATTTTGACACGTAGTCCACTGCAACAAGTATATATTTCATCCCATGAGTACTCTCAAACGGGACCATAAAATCAATGCCCCACACATCAAACAACTCAATCACTAGAATGTCATTTAAGGGGAGCTCTTGCCTTTTCGAAATTTATCCATCTCTCTGACACCTATCACAAGACTAGGCGAACTGATGAGCATCTTGGTGTTTGGTTGGCCAATAGTACCCACAATGCAAAATTTTGTGGGTAGTTCGAATACCACTATGATACCCACCCACAGGCGAGGAGTGTCATGCCTCCAAAACACTTAGCATTTCAATTTTCCGGCACACATCGGAGAATAATCCCATCGGCACAACTCCGGTATAATTAAGGTTCATCCCAAACTAATTTTTTCACATCATGCATGAAATTCTTCCTTTGATGAATGGACAAGTCCGATGGGACTATATCACTTGACAGATAATTCGCAAAATCGGCGAACCATGAAATTAAGTCATGAGAAGCGGCCAATACTCGTTCATCCGGGAAAGTATAATCAATTTCAGCCTTTACACCCAACTCTCGAATAGCTTCATCCTACAATCTGGACAACTGATCCACAACTTGATTTTCGGTTACTTTTCTATCTTTCACCTCAAAATCAAACTTTTGAAATAGTAGCACCCATCTAATCAACCTTAGTTTTTCATCCTTCTTTGACATAAAATACCTCAAAGTAGAGTGATCAGTATGCAGTATGAGTCTCGTACCAAGAAATAGGAGTGAATTTTTTTGAAAGCAAATACCACCGCACGGAGATCTTGTTCAGTCACGTTGTAGTTCTTTTGAGCTTCATTTAGGACCTTACTTGCATAATAGATGGGGTGAAGGATTTCATCCATTCTTTGTCCCAAAACCACACCAAGAGCAACCATCACACATCACCTCAAATGGCTTGCCCTAATCTGGGGAAATAATTATGGGTGCAGACACTAATTTCTCCTTCAACTCTCCAAACGCCTTCAGATAGGATTCATCAAAATAGAATTTACATTCCTTCTCAAGTAACTTGCACATAGGATGTGCATTTTTTGAGAAATCCTTAATAAACCTCCGGTAGAAGCCCACATGTCCCAAAAAACTTCTCACACCTTTTACAGTGATGGGTGAAGGAAGTCTTTCTATAACCTCAACTTTTGCTTGATCAACCTCAATTCCCTTCTCTAAGATGCGATGACCCAATACTATACCTTCTTTCACCATAAAGTGATATTTTTCCCAATTTAGCACAAGATTGCAATGTTCATATCTTTTTAGAACCTCAGCCAAGTGACTCAAATGAAGATCAAAGGAATCACCAAAAACTGAAAAGTCATCCATAAACACCTTAATAGTGTCCTCCACCATATCGGAGAATATCGACATCATAAATCTCTGGAAATGGGTCGGTGCATTACATAAACCAAACGGCATCCTCTTGAATGTGAATGTCCCAAGGGAAAGTAAATGTGGTTTTCTCTTGATCCTCCGGTGCAATAGAGATCTGATTATAACCCGAATGTCCATAAAGAAAACAATAACATCCTTTTCCTGCAAGTCTATCTAACATCTGGTCCATGAAGGGCATAGGAAAATGGTCCTTCTCAGTCCATGTATTCAACTTCAAGTAATCCATATAAAGTCTCCATCCGGTCACCGTCCTCATTGGAACAAGCTAATTCTTCTCATTAGGTACTAGTGTCATTCCCCCCCTTTTTGGGCACACACTGAACAGGGCATACCCAACTACTATCTGGGATAGGATATATGACTCCGACATCCAAACACTTAATAATATACTTATTCACTACTTCTTGCATAGGTGGATTCAACCGTCTTTGGTGCTCAATAGATGGCTTGTGATCGGGCATGAATTGGATTTTCTGTGAACAAATATCGAGAGGGATCCCAATAATGTCCGCAATAGTCCAACCAATGGCTTGTTTGAACATATTCAAAACCTCCAATAAACACTCTACTTGTTGCACATTCAAATCTGATGCAATGGTTACGGCAAAGTGTCATCTCTTCCCAAGAATACATACCTCAAATGAGGTAGTAGAGCCTTGAGCTTTAATTTTGGGCCCTCCTCAATAGATGGTTTCTTGGGTGAAGACTCGCGATGCTTCATATCTAACTCCTATTTCTTTGTTTTGAACCGATACTAGCTTCGTTGAAGAGCAACCAAAGACCCCTACTCTTCAATGTCATCACTTTCAAAATTCATGATCACTTACTCTATTGCCTCAACACCTAGGCGCTCTTTGATTTGTACCTTAGACGTACTTTCAACCCTGTAGGATATGGCCGATACCGTTTGGAGTTCATCACTCTGCTTCATGGACCTACAAATGTTGAATGTTGCTTCTTCATTATTTAACCAAAACTTCATCTACCATTTCTCCATATCAACCAAGACGCGTCCAGAAACAAGGAACAGCCTCCCAGGAATAATAGGGATCTCAAAGTCCACCTCACAGTCAAGAAACACAAATCGGTCAGAAATATAAATGACTCCACCTTCACGAGCACATCATGGAGTATCCGAATGGGACTCTTCACTGTTCGATCGGCCATCAGTAACCGCATTGCAGTGGGCTTTGGTCACCCAAACCCAATTTCTTATAAAGGTAGAGAGGAATGAGATTAATGATTGCACCTAGATCACATAGTGCTTTAGCAAAGTGTAACCCGATGGTACATGGAATAGTGAAAGCTCTCGGACCTTCCTTCTTCTGCACAAGAGACCTTGTAGCAATAGCACTACAATGTTGCATTCGATCATCATCCTCAAAACTTACCGATCTCTTCATTATAACCATATCCTTGATGAACTTGGCATAACCGGGCATTTGCTCCAAAGCTTCTATGAAAGGGACATTAATGAAAAGCATGTTTCAACATAGTGATGAAACGACGGTATTTACCATCCTCAGTCTTCTTCTTATATCTCTGATGGAATGGTGGTGGTGGTCTAGAAATGAGGATCACTTTTTGGGGTACATCTGCTTCTTTTACCTCTTTGTCCACCAATTAACCACTAGTTCCAACTACCTCTTCATCATTTATCACCTCATCTTCTACTACAGACGACATATGTGGATCAATGGTTTGCTTACCTCCTCGAGTAGAGACTGTCATGCAATGTCCATCACTTTTCGAGTTTTGAGTGGTGTTGCTAAGAAGATTGCCTGGTTGACGTGGTTTTACAGTAGTAGACAATTGGGCCATTTGTAACTCAAGATGCTTGATAGAGACCGCATGTGCATCCACCTTTTGCCCGATATTAGACAAACCACCTCTCAATTCCTTGGCGTGCTCATCACTAGCATCAAACCTCCACATCATCTTCTGCAACATATCTTAAAATTGCGCCATACTACCTCCACCATCCCTAGGAGCAACTTCCCAATTTTGAGGCGGAACATAGGGCCCACTTTGAGTGTTTCTGTTACAATCGATACCCTGGTTGAAGTTGTTATCGCGTTTGTAGTTTCCATCTCGAACATAATGGCCTTATCTGTTGTAATTCCCAGAGTTCCGACCTTGATTTCCTTGATCTTAGCGCCCATTTTCCTTATTGGAGTCTTGGCTGTTTGGTCGGAAACCCCATGTCTGCTCATTCAATGCGTAAGTATCCTCTTCATAGTAGTAGTCATCCACTTGTAGTGGTGGTTTAGTCAACTAGTTCACCGCATTTACCTTCCCTGCACCTCTAGTGACATGTTTCAATAGCAACCAAAGCTCAGTACTCATTTGAGCCATCTCTTCATAGATCTCATCTGTGGCCGGATTGTGTGTACCTTGCACTGCAATGGTGTTTCTCCCAGTGTCCGAGATTCTACTGCTCAAAGACTTATTGTTGCAAGATATTTTCTCCAACTTCTCTGCGATCTCTGCGTATATGCACTCACCATAAGAACCACCCGCAATAGCATCAAGCACTTCTTTATTATTATCATCTTGACCCCGATAGAAGTACTCTTTCAATGACTCATCATCAATGCGGTTGTTTGGAACACCTCTCATGAACACAGTAAATCTGTCCCAAGAGCTACTCACCGACTCCCAAGGGAGTGCCACAAAGTTATTCACTCTATCTTTGTGGTTGAGCTTTTAGGACACAAGGTACTGTCATGATAGAATCACGTCCCTCAACTAATCCCAAGTATAGATACAATTATAAGGCAACTCGGTCAACCATATCTCTGCCACTCCTGCCAATGATATAGGGAACACTCTAAACCCGATGACGTTCATATCCAAGTTTGTCCTCCCTACACAACTCTTGCACACCAACCTCAGTTTGGCGATGTGAGCATGTGGATCCTTAGATGGTAGCCCTGAAAACAAATCCCTTGCGGTGAGCATCCGCATCAAGCTACTAGTTACCACGAATGTGTGACCCTGCGGTAGAGGAGGCAGGACAAGAGGCCCATCATAACCAGTGATATTAATGTTGACCCCATAGAACTCTTGAGGGTGTGGGATTGGAGGTTGCATCCTCAAAGCATCATCAACTGGGTTTTCCACAACCACTTGGTTGTGAACATCAACCGGAAGAAGAGGTTGACGATTGATCCCATCACCTAGATTGGTTGTGTTCTGTTGATTATTCATTCTTCGGAGTGTCTATTTAAGTTTAGGATCGAATGGAATTATTGGTTCTCCTCGGCTCCACGTACTTGGCATACACTAGAGCAAGACCTGAGAGAAACAAAAACAAAAGAAAAATGTAAAATCAGGACATTGTTGATTAAAATTTGGTAATGTTATTAAAGTTAATCTAAAAGCCACATTCCCTAGCAGCGAAGCCAAAATTTGGTACGCTCAAATTACACCTCCCTAAAGAAGTATAAGCGGTCGTATCAAGTAAAGAACCCAACTAGTAGGTTAAGGTCGATCCGATGTGTAAAATAGTTTAGTCTTAACTTCAATATACAATTACTTCTATTTAGTCAAGTCCTTTATGAATAGAGTAATGTTTAGGATTTGGGGATGAGATTTGGTTTTGGTTGGGAAACTTAAGACTCGGAAATTTTTGTCAAACTTTGTAGTTGGTGACTTGTATATATTCTTGGAGATATATGGAAAGGAGTTGGTTAGAAAAGCCCTAATTCAAAGCAACACATCATATAAAAAGTCAAAACACATATATCGAGTCCTAATCATGCATGTGGGCCTTTTGTGCCAAGGGTAGGCCTAACGATCTGAAGAATATATTGTGTCATTTACAATAGATTGTTGCACCCCCAAAATAGGCTTCAAAAATAATTATAGAATTCGTTAAAAAGTTTAAATTAAAACAGGAATATATTTTGCGGGAAGGGGAATACATTGCGAAAAAAAAATAGAAAACAATCCCACGCATGGGAATTAGAAAGTTGAAGGTCCTTCTTCTACTATTGCTTTTTCCACTTCATCGCGGGTGATGTACTTGCTTGTTACCATGTACAGCTCAGCAAACACATCTTTGGAAGACGGCAGAACGGCCCGGAGAGTGTTGATCTGCTCATCCAGGGTCATATCTAGACGCATCAAACAAGCCCTCGTATTGGTTAAGTGTTTTGATACTAAAGCTAAGGCCGTTTGGCTTTCAAATTCTTTGTATTGCTATTATTGCTCTCTTCGTCGAAATTCTTGTTCCCTTCGGTCCCACTTATGCCGAAAATGATATTTTCGGATCTAGATCCTCAATTGAAAATCTACGATTTCTCGGCCCACGCCTGGGGTCGGGTCACTATACCACGCAAATTATCCTGCAACCATTTTTTGTACTCATCAACATACCCAACTTAATACCTGTTTTCAAAAATACTTTCTTTCATGTTGACCCGTCCGGCCCATTCATGGAGAATGGCCTTGACGAAAGGTATCTAAACACACCCTTTGTAATTAATGACGGAAGAGTTATCATCCCCTTGGACAGTTTTGATTTGTCTTCTACCAAATTGTCACATCACCCTACATGGATTGTATGGTCGCATTCCTCTGATGCTGGGAAGGACCCAAAAAAGGTTGGCCCCCTGAGCCTCTATCTTCTCTAACATAAAGTTTTAAAATTTCCACTGTATGTCTCCTTCTCTCAGGTCATAAAATACTTTCGCCCATGCATCCCTCGTGGTGTGAATTGGGAACTTGCGGACGCTTAGATAAAACTCGTAGTTTTCAAGGGGACTCGCCTGGGTCGGCTTGGACAACTCCTATTGTTGGGTTCTGTCTTTTTCACATAGATTATCAGTCGTCCAGCACTCAAGAAAAATGTTGCACCCTTGGAAAAATGGAAATTCATTTTTACACAAACTCAATGATCGATATATGTTGGCCAAAACAATTAGGGCTAGATTGTAGTGTTTATTTGCTTCTTCTTCTTTACCAATCCCTTTAAATATAGTGTCTACAACCATCACAATGTGGGTATCGATCTTATTTCCTTCATCCTTAGGAAACACCATCATTCCTAAGAGGCACGCAGAGAACACGATAGTCTGAGTCTGTCTCCAAGTACTATGATCATGGAACTCATTCAGAAATTTTATGAAATAACAATCGTGTCCCCACCGTTCAAAGAATCTCATCAAAGGTACACTTGGAGTATCAAACTAGTCCGCGTCCACTAGCAGTAACATGTTCTTTAATTTTAGAATAGTCGGCTTATCCAGTAGCAGGATGTGATGATCTGGATGTTTTTTCTTCTTGCCACACGTTCCGATAGAGTATAAACAATCTTTTATCTCCCCTAGAATTGGCGTTTTCGACATCCTCAAAATGGAAAACCATCCTTTAGTCGTTCCAGAACCTAGTAATCACCTCGATAAACTCGGGCCAAACATTAAAATCCATTATCCAAGGTAGGTGTCCCAAGTGAATCAAGATTTCTCTGTTTTGACAAAATTTGAGGTTGTTCCACCATATACAAAGAAGATAGGGTGTCTCGGTGACCATTTTGTAACTTAGGAATTGGTTTTACATCTTCAAAAAGATACAAAGAGTTAGTTTCCACCCACCCCACCCACCCAAGACTCAACAATCCGTCAAACACGCAAACATCCTTCAAATAGCATATAAGTATGATCGTCCGATCGAATCGTGGGCTCTTTAGACTCATGGCGGTCTTTCTAATGGGCCCAAAACTCCTTGGGTGTTGGGTCATCTTAGGCTAATGAGTTATTTTGGAATTTTGTTTCGCTCTATCTTAATTTAACTAAGAGTGGGTTTCATTTATAGTGGAAAAGGTGACCCAAGCGGACTACTTGGGTTTGGACAGTTAACAACCACTGACTATTAAATAGCCAACTACATTCGTCAGTGTGCCCCGAGAATTTTTTCGTTAACTAACGAGTGCGAGCCTGCATAATTTTTCTTAAAGTGATAAATAAAACAATTGTCGTTTGATGGAGTAGGATATTCCATGAAATGCAATAGGTAAAATGTTATAATTAAAACAAGTAAACAATTAATTACACATAACCAAACAGGTTAGTTTTATGATTTGAATCCTCCAATTTCCCAGAAGAGTCACCATTCTATTTTATTAGGAAAAAATATTTTATATCATATTTTTTGAGACTTTTTTTAGATTCGCAACTTAATTTTTTAAAAAAAATCAACAAAACTTGGTTTCAAAAGATTTAAACAGAAACCTAGTGAAACTTTAAAGGGGTTCGGGGATTCATAGTTATATTTTAGAAAGGTTTTTATGGCACCTTAAAAATTTGCTAAATCGCAATTATCCAACAACTAACTTATTTGGCTAAAAAATGTCTAACTTAATTTTTTGAGATAAAAATTATTTAATGTTGTTTGAAAAAGGAAGTATTAATTCACTATATAAGAGATTTGCAAAATTTATAATACCTCTGTTTACTTTATTTATTTAATTAAGCTATTAAAACGAGATGACGGCTTGCGGGGTTTTAATTCTTTAACCCTAAAACTAAAGACAATTAACTAAAAAGTAAATAGGCGATAAAATAAGAGAGAGAGAGAGAGTTTAGGGTCCAAATCCAGTTTCTGTCCGCACCGGTATTTGAACCCATTTCGTTTGGGTTTTTTGACCCACTTCTCATGTACCTATCCTAGACTAATCAAATAATTAATACATAATAAGTACAAAAAATAAAAGACAACAAGGGGGATTAGCCCCAAAAAATAAAATAATACAATATTTCGAAAATAAATTTGGGCTAAGGCCCAATCTCTCCAACTCCTTTGCTTGTTTTGAATTCTTCAACTTCGAAACATGTACGCCTTTTTATGATGGTTGCTTATACTTGGTAAAGGATATTCAGTCTTAATGACTCTTCCCTAAATGCGAAAGAGTGAGGTAAGAGTTCTTAGAGAACTCAAACGGATTTCACATGCAAACAACAAATAAAATATGTAATTACAAAGTTATGGTAAGCGATGAGCAAAATAGACAAGACTATGGGCATGTGACAAAAAATTAATGAGTAGTAGATGAGTTAAAAGGTTAATGACACGGAATGGATAGACAATTGAGGCCTAACTTTTTCCTTCTCAAAAATTAAATAAAATTAACCAAGATAAGGACAACACTGCTAAACATTGATAAAACTCAAATTTATAGCAAGGGCACCACGTATTTCATAACTGCACATACAAAAAAATAAAAATTGAAATAACAAGATCGAGTGGATGCCTACAGAACATCATAATCTATGTTAAATAGATTCTCCTGCTTAAGCTAACTTTCAAATCACCAATGAATCATATCTTACAGTAACTAACGGAACATTTTCATACCAGATCAATTATGGAAAATACTTTTATTCCATAGCACCGATGGAAGTAACATTTTAAAAAAATCGACTAAGAATAAATGAAGTCCATCAAGAATTCAACTAATCCGAATAAAAAAAATACCTGATGTCACTTCTAGGCTAATTCACATGGTTATGAAAGAAAACATGAGCTATTATTTCAATCAAACATGTCAAACATAAACTAAGATAATCCTAAACAAATGCAACATCCATGATAAAAGATATTTACTGAGCAGTGATACTTAGTACAATGACAACTATGCTAGACTCGGACGGGAAGAAATAAACAAGAATTCGAACATAACAACAAAGAAACACCAACGGCATATTTGAACCTACAAAGTTGTGACTCAACCAAGTCATGGAGTCGCTAAGAACACAAGTATAACACTGCATGCTGCCGATATATGACATAAATAACAGCAGCACAACATTGAGGTAGTAGTCTCAGCTACAATAGAAATTCCATGAAACAGAAAGACATCTTCGAAAGGGAGAGAATACACCAATAAACAATTTCAATTCATACCCAAATGACAAATCGAAATAAAAGAGTCAGGATTTCGAATAAGTTTACCTTTGGTGGTGCAACGAGCTGAGACGACGGGTAGAGACGGCTATCTGTCACCACACGGAACTCGAACGAGAACGACCGACTATGGGCAAAAACTTGAACCCCAACACCAAAACTATTACTTCTCTGCTTTCAAAATGTAATTGGGTCTCTGTTTTAACTACCTTGATTGAATTGTTCTAAAAAAAATCTTTCCCACTTAGTTCAAGAACTTTCTAACTGAAATCTCAAACTTATTTTTATGATCCAAAAATCGCTCCCCAAAGCAGTGAACAAAAGAGAATATATAGAAGGGTTATTAGCGTTGGGTTTTGGGGGGGGGGGGCAACGGTTCAAAATCTAGATTAGAAGAAAACCCAAATTCAAAAATTTCTTCCTCCAGGATAGGAAGAGTTGGCGTTGGCAAGGATTTCAAAACGAAATTCCCAAATTCCGGACGCACAAGTCGAAGGAATAACTGGGATCGATCCTACCGTCCTTGGGGCGCAACGTGGATTTATATCACACCCCAAGGATGAACACGCGGACTGCTCCTACTGCAAATTGAAACGGATAGGAAGAAAGGAACAAAATTGCAATGTACTATTTCTGCTACTTTTTGTGCATTCTACCGTTAGAATCGCGTGACTTACCTAGTGAAGGGATGTTCTCTTCACGCGTTGGGTATTCTAATTTTTGGAAGAAGGCTTGGTAGGGTATTATTTAGCTGGGCTGGGCGATTTTGGGGCTGATAATTAAAGGGAGTTGAGGGGTGGTCTGTCTAGAATGTTAAATGGGGTTATTTGGAATTAAATGGGAGATGGGCTGCTGAAAGTTGAAATATAAGAATCCCAAAATGGTTTGTCCAAATGGATTTAAATTGGTAACTAGATGACTTGAGTTAATATATATTAATTAAATAAACTTCTTAATTTTAACGAAATAAAATTATCGACTTATTTGTAAGATAATTAATCAAAAATGTAAACTATTATACGACTCAACTAACTAGCAAAATATTTAAACAAATTGAATCTTTTTTTGAGACGACATTCGAATACTCATAAAATATACTAATCCTATACACAATTACTTATGATATATATATTATCTAAAAATTATAAAAAAAAACAAAGTGACAAAACTATTTAAAATACAATATGAACTTTTTATATTTTTTATTAAAATTTTATAAAACTAATTATTTTAAGTCGTTTGAAATAAAAGAAGCTTGAGTTGATTAATTTATATGGTGGAGTTACAAAATTGGGTGTCAACAAGAAGAAATACAAAGCGAAATTAAGAAAAATTCCGTTAGAATCCACCATCCTAGCTCCATACTGACCTTGAGCTTCCATGGGGGGTTTTGGGAGAGAACTTAGGAGCACAAGGGATTTGATTTAAATGCTATGGTCTAAAGAGAGTTTAATGACCTTAATACTCTTAAAATACCCAACTAAACCTAAAATAAGTGTCCTCACACTTTAAAAGACATGGGGTAAAATTACAAAAACACCCCAAGCTTGGCCAAAATGTTACACGTAAAACAGACCCAAACAACGCCCACCAGACGACAGGTCGTCGTTTGATTGACGCCCCTTTGATGGGGGTTATTCCTTTGGATCATAGACCGAATCTTGTGCATGCCTTGCATACCTTTCTAGGTAAATCGACGCCCACGTTCGACGGACCGTCGTTTGAACGACTGGCCGCCCCTTGTGGCCGTCGTTTGACACTGCCTAGTAGCATCCTGCCTTTGAGATGGGGTCCTCCTCTATCTCCCCTCATGGGTCCTAGTTAGAGTCATACCCAGACTTTAAACCCCTAAACATGCTTATCTATGTAATAAGGTCCCCTCCTATCAATTTAGACACCAAAAGAATCACAAAACATGCCAAGGCACACTAGAACACATACAAGCACATAGATGACTAGTCGTCAAACGTCTTGATCGTTCCATGACGTTTGACTTCAACCTTAACTGGATTAACTGAAAAACTCATTAACAGACTAATTTAACTTGTTAGAAGTCCTTAGAACACAAGTGAAGCTCTAGTTCAACCTAGTTCATTTTGAGGGTTGTTACATCGTTAACCCTCTCCTGGGCCTGACAATCCCTGACGATCAAATCTTAGACCTTGGAATTGCTGTGTTGGAGGTCGTAGTGGCTCAAAAGAATATTAGGGTCTGGGACCACCCTAATAATCTCCATGTGAACCAGCGGTCCTACCCCTTTTCCGTCTCTCTCGACCCTCTCACTCTTATACTGTAGATGTCAATGATACTCTATGCCTTGTGCAAATTCTTGAATTCATGAGACATACATATTATCATTAGTGGAATGGTAGAACAAGCGTTGATATAGTCTGAGTAAGGTCTTCCCGCAAATCTACGCACCTTGTCATGGATCCTATCAACAAATGACGGTGCATATATTTACAATGAATCAATACTCCACCCGTACTTTTGGACACTCATGTTGCCTTGTTGGAGGTTCAGAAACTGGTCCACTCAACCATCCCTAATCTTTTGAGGAAAAATAATGATCTTTGAAAGCTTCTCTAAAGCTATACCAAGTGGGTATACTTGTATATTTTTCTAACATCTTTCGTACCATAATACTGCAACATCGCGCAATAAAAATGCTGCTAACTCAACTAACTCAATCGTTGGGGTGTGCATGACTCTGAAGATCCTATGAAGTTGATAAACAACGTGTTGAGGTTCCTCTATGCGATCAGTCCGTGTAAACTTTGGAGGATTGAAGGCAAAAACTTCACAAACTCTTGAACTTCACGGCCTCTCAGAAGGTCCGGCAAGATCTGGCACAACTAGTTTGCGCTGTGTAGCTACTAAATTGGCTAACATACATACTACACTCTTGAAATCACGATCATATGGAATTGAGGGACTAGAGGATGTACTATTGGTGGAGGAGTGGGTCCTGTAGCCCATGGGGGTTCTTGAAACGATGGAGAAGTTATAGGACCCAGAGAAGATGTCTCCCCCAGGGTGTCACAATGGGCTACCTACAACTGTGGTAACTTTATGGTACACACTCCTGGAGGTGTATCTAGACCTTGTCTATTTGTAGTCATTCCAGTGTCAATCATCATTTAGCTGCATACAAATATAAGTTATAAGCCTTAAACCTCAACCCTTAAGACACCGCTCTATAACACGAGGTGAGAAAAAGAAGGATAGTCATTCTAACATGACCGGTAGCTTCTGGCATATCGAGTATGGTGCATAACCAATATATAAATAAAAATGTACTAGATACGACTTGCAGACTCCATCAGATACGATATTTCTCTAATACCCAGTTTGCCCCACCCCAAAATCAAGCGGCACAACTGGCTCCTGATGCCAAACTCATGACCGAGAAGACCCTCTTGAATCACTAGCTATTAAAGCATGCCAGCCACACGAAATAAAGAAAACAAACAAGTATGTATCGGCTTAAAACTAAGCCCTCGCTTGCCTAGACACCTGTCAACAATTATAAAAACGAATAAATTATTCCCAAGTATTCATAAAATGAAATAGCTAACTAGCACAGAACTCTAGATTGGTTCGTTAAGGCCATCATGATCTTTATAACAAAACTTAAAGAATGTGTATATCAAGACAATACATGAAACAACTCACAATGTTCAGAAAATAAAAATCTAGGCCACCATGGACATAACAACCTATACACCCCACACACTAGTCTGCAAACCTCTAAGAATAGTAAAGATTTGTGGGACAAGTCTAGACCACCAATTAAAATATATACAATACAACCTAGCAAACCTCTAAACTCTGGTAGCTGTAGAGGAAAGGATCTAGACAACTAGATAGAAGTCAATCCTTTTGTTGTGGAGGTATATTGGGTTGTCTATCGGGACCTGCATGAATGAATGCAGCGCCTCCATGCAATGGGGTGTTTGTAAAAAATAATGTATAGAGTATGTTAGGCAATAGACTATGATTAGATTTCCTAATAAACTAGAATAATCGATAAACAAATCAAGGATAAGATAAGTGTACTTATCTTCTCCTAAACCTAAACATATCGAATATAATAAAACAAACAACAAAAAGATCACCTACTAAGGCCACCATAAGCCCGGAAGGTGCGAATCAGTCTATATATCCCTAGAAGTAGTCCCCTAGCCCCGTAAGCAATCACATATCTATCCTAGGCATTAATATAGTCCCGTAAGAAGCACATAGCTGTCTTAGGCATGAACATAGATTATAGACAACTCATAGCTCTCTTAGGTACCAACATGTCCCTATAGGAAGCACATCGCCTTCTTAGGCGTCAATATAGCCCTGGAGGCAACTCATAGCCTTTCTAGGCATCAATACAGCCCCGTAGGTACTCATAGCCCTTTTAGGCATTCTCATAGCCCCTAGACAGAACATAACCCTTCTAAGCATAGATCACATTCCTGCAGCTAACCACAACAGCCCCACGGGCAATAATTAGAGTCCAATCTCTAAAAGCGAACAATTTAGGTATAAGAAACCTATAGAATTAGCCTCTAAGTCGTGTCCAATATAGGGACTCTACTAATTGAATACGTATCCCGACAAGGGTGGATTATATCAACTCGAGCAGACAACAATTATGAATAATTGTTACAAGTATAACAAGGATAACAACCCAATTATATAGCTCCTAAGATTTGTGTAAACATTTCATCAGTAAGTAATAACCTTAACATATCTTCTTCGCTGAATTAACGTTTCCTAAAAAAAATTTAATCATAACCCCCTCGATTCTACAAAAATGTAGGACCATAATCAAAATAAAAGAATAGAGGATACCACGATAATCCGATAAAATATGTCTTTCCATTGAAAATTTCTATTTATGGCTTATTAAAGCTAGAATCGATGACAAAAGGATCTTATTTGATCTTAAGTTCATATCCACATGAACACCTGAAAATATGCCAAAGGCTTGTTGTCTCAACACAAAAGAATGATATGCCACGAAATCAATCAAACAAATTATACCATGTTGATGAGGTTAACGTAGTAGAACAACCTCCGTCAAGAACTTAAGTCAAACAAATTTGTAACTTGGATGATCCCAGAAGTGGGTTTTGTGTTTTTTTGGATTGTGCAATTAGAAAAATGAAGAAAAATCGAAAAAGATAATATATTAAAATTTCTAGACCTAGGTTACCCACGTCACGTTCATGCTTGTGTAGTCTTTAAGAACATTAATATCTCTCTATTCTGAAGTTCTATGAACAAACGGTTTGATCCTCTAGACTCATAGACCTTCAATTTCATAGGTTGTGAGCCCCATAATTCTTTATAGATTGGAAGAAAACTTTGGTGACGTTTGATACAAATTTAAGAGAAATCATTAACATGGAACTTACGTGAACTATCACCAATTATAATTCTACCACTTACCTAACTTAAATACATGAGATACAACCCTTGAGAATATAAAATATATCATACCACACAATTCTTAATTAATTACCACCCTCTAGTCTTTCCATGAAGATACTAATAATTTTATACGTTCCGAAAAGGCGGGGTCTTGCATCCTTCCTTCCGTAGAATCTTTCGTCGTCGAATGAAAAATTTGAGTAACCTGGTTAAGTCCTTAGGTTTGCAAAAATTAGAAATGAATATCGTTTGGCATTGTCACTATACAGGAACCTAAAATTCAAATATTCTAAGTTAGGAATCTCACATGATGACATAAATAGCTCAAAACTATAGCTCCGCTATAATAATGCGAGCAAATGTACAATGTCAATAATAATAATAATAAGCAACAATATAAAAAATGAGATAGGTATCTTACCTCAATGCACCAATATAAACTTATATTTTATCACCCTGGGGTATGAAATAAGTGAGGTATTTGGACCTCATGCCATCCACATCTTCCTAGGTCACCTCTTCTCTGTTATTGTTTCTCCACAATACATTAACCAAAGCCACCTCGTTGGTCCTCCATTTATGGACTTGCCAATCTAATATGGCAACTGGAGATTCCTCATAGTTCAACTCGTTTCTGATCTGAACAGCATCCACTAATACAACCTGAGAAGGGTCTGTTACGCACTTTTGTAGCACCGATTAATGTAAAAATAGATGAACAGATTCTAGACCCATAGGAAATTCTAATTAATAATGCACTCGTCCTACCCTCCGAAAGATCCGATCTGGCAGAATAAATCTTGGACTAACCTTTCCCTTTTATCAAAATCTCATAACTCCCTTCATAGGTGATATTTTTAATAATACCCACTCATCGATGCAAAACTCTAAGTTTCTTCGTCGCATATCTGAGTATGACATTTGTTGGCTTTGAGATATTAGAAACCTCTCTTGAATTATCTTGACTTGCTCCAATGTGTGTTATACTAAGTCGGGTCGAGTAATCCCTGACTCACTTATGTCAAACCATACAATGAGGGATCTATATTTTCAACCATACAAAGCCTCATTAGGTGTCATCCCGATGTTGGAATAATAACTATTATTTTATGCGAACTCAATAAAAGACATGTGCTCATCCTAACTTCCCTCGTATTCTAGCACACACGCCCTTAACATATACTCGACTATCAAAATTGAGCGCTTATCATAAACATCAATCTGATGTTTCACGGTTGTACTAAGATTAACTTTTGTCCCCAGTCTTTAATGGAATGACTTCAAGAAGTTTGAGGTGAATTGTGATCCTCTATCAGAGATAATAGAAACTGGGACACCGTGTAGCCTAAAAATCTCTCTAATATAAATCAATGCATAGTCTTTTGGTGTAAAAGTATCCTTGACTAGTAAGAAGTGGGCTGATTTTGTTCGTCTATCAAAAATTACCAAAATTGAGTTAAACTAGTGATGCAATCGAGGTAACCCTGTAGTAAAATACATATTATTTTCCCCACTTCCACAAATAAGTGGCTATCTCTTGAACTAGACATGTGGGCTTTGGTTCTCAGCCTTAACCAGTTGGCATTTAGGACACTCTGCCACACACTCATCAACGTCCTTCTTCATCATGTGCCACCAATAGATCTCCTTAACATCACGGTACATCTTTATTTAACCAAAGTGAATAGAATAACGGGAATGATGTGTCTCTTCCATAATCTAATGTCAAAGCCTTGCAAAATTCAAAACGCACAATCGACCACTATATCTATGGACTCCATCTCCTGATATATCAAATATTAAAGTCTGTGGATTCTGATCCTTGGCTCTGAGCTGGAATAATCTAGCATCCTATTGTTGCCATTATTTTACTTCTACAACTTGTGATGATATGAATGTGTCTTGAATTGTTACCCCACCATCGTCTGCCTCTAGAGATATGGCTCCCCAGCTAGCTAATTTATGAATCTCTCACGCTAGCTCGCGCTTCTCAACACCTATATTGGATAAGTTACCCATGGATCTTCAACTAAGGGAATTAACCACCACAATCCTCTTTCTTGGACGACAGAAAATATCCACGTCGTATTCTTTCAATAACTTAAGCCATCAATGTGGTCGTATCATTAAATCCTTATTTCTAAAGATATATTGAAGTCTACTATAATCTACGAATACGTCAACATAAACACCATACAAATAGTGTCTCAAGATCTTTAATGCATGCACAACTACAGTCAACTCTAAATTGTGGGTCAGATAGTTCTTACCATGCTTTCTCAACTGGCTTAAAGCATATGCAAAAACCTTAACATGTTGCATTAGAACACATCTCAACCAAACACAAAAAGCATCACAGTACACCGCATAGGCTTGTGTACACTCTGGCGATGCTAGATCTATTGTTGATGTCAACCTGTTCTTCAACTCCTTAAGACTATGCTCGCAAGTTTCAGTCCACTAGAACTTAGCTACTTTTTGAGCCATCTTTGTTAATGGTGCTGAAAGTGCAAAAAACCTGACTACAAACCTTTTTTAGTACCAACTATCCTTATGAAATTACGAACCTCAATCGGAGTTATGGTTAAGGGCTACGTCTCTACGATCTCAATAGTTTGTGTACAAATCCCAATGCTTGTATCAAATATAATATGGCCTAAAAAAGTTACAGAGTCCAACCATAACTCACACATAGAAAACTTTGCATAATGTTCTCGGTCTCAAAAAACCTAAAGGACTTCTCGTAGATTATTTGCATGCTCAACTTTTGAATGTGAATATACCAAATTATCATCAATAAATACAATCAACAAACAAATCTATATACGACCTGAATATAATATTTATCAGGTCCATTAACACTACTGGGGCATTAGTTAATCCAAAAGATATTTCCAAGAACTCAAAGTGTCCATATCTAGTTTTAAAATCTGTCTTTAGAACTTCTTTCTCCCAGACTCATATGTGGTGGTACAATGATCTTAGATAAATCTTTGAGAAACACTTCGAACCTTGTAACTGATCAAACAAGTCATCATTCCTAAGAAGGGGATACTTATTCTTTAAGTTGCCTTATTCAGCTATCGTAATCAATATATATTCTTAGTGAGCCATCTTTCTTCATTAAAACTAAAGTTGGCACACCCCATGGTGAGGAAATACGCCTGACAAAGACTTTATACTGCATGTCTTTCAGCTGATCCTTCAACTACTTTAGCTCAGCGAGTCATTTTATAAGAAGAGATAGATATGGGTTTTGTACCTAGTACCATATCGATAGTGAAATCAATTTCCCATTCTAGGGGTATACTAGGGAGCTCATCTTCAAATACATCTAGAAACTCATTAACTATTGTATCAGACTGAAGATTCCATAGTTCTTAACCTATATCATGAACGGGAACAAGATGATAAATATAACCCTTTAAAATCGTACTCCTGATCTCCTTAAGATATAAAATAAACCTACCTTTTATCTTTGTTGTATCGCATTTATATTTCTCAACTACCAATGATGGAAAGTTGAATCTTACAATATTCATCAGGCACTCAACATTATTATAAGAAGACGTTAACCACTCCATACCCATAATAACATCGAGATAAACAATTCTTAACTCTACCAAGTCTACAGAGATCTGACCGTCTGTAATTTCTACCGTGCAACCTGATACACGCTCTTGGCAATGATAGACTCACCAAATGGTGTAGATAGAATAAAGAATCAATCTAATAACTCTTCTACTATACATAACTTCCCAAAATAAATGGAGCAACATAAGACAGAGTTGATTCAGGATCTATCAAAAGATAAACAGAATGGAGAAAATGATTAATGCACCTGTCGCGACACATTGTGATGACTATGAGTCCTGTATGACGTCTAGTGAATATGTATGGTCCGTGACACATCCAAAACTAAATTATCTCTCCATTCCTCACCTCTGCCTCTACCTGCTGAAGTCTGGGGTCGACGCCCTGTACAATATGCTGATGAGGAGGAACATACTACTGATACGGCCGACTAACCTATACCACCATGACCTATGGTTTCACAATTCCTCCACCTGTTCCCCTTGAATCCACAAGAATAAAAAAGTGTGGAAATCTGCCTACACCTCCCCAAATTCATCCTACCAAAAGTAGCGTAACGCTACAGTGATATCCTTGGCATGCTTGAAACCCTCTGCTACTGAGAGTCTAATGCTAATGAAATCTTTCTTGGGTGTGACAGTCCCTTACGATCAAATCTTTTACCCTGGAACTGTTGTGGTGGAGGTCTAGTTGGCCCAATAGAATACTAAGGTTTGGTACCACATTGAAAATCTCCCTATGAACAAGCGGGCCATGCCCTCTTCTATCATTCTGTTTCTCGACCCTCTAATTCATATACTTTAGCTGTCCACAATCTATTAAGCCTTGTTCAAAGGCCTTAATTCGCGAGATATCCCAATTATCATGACGTCTAGCAGTAGAATAAGAATCGATATAGTCTGAGTCAAGCCCTCCCACAAATCCACGACATTTTCATACATCATATCAGAAAATGATGGTCCATATCTAGCCAATGAATCAAATCTTAAACCTTATTCTTAGACACTCATGCCGCTATGTCGGAGGTTGAAAAACTGGTCACTCAACCATCCCTAATCTCTGAATGAAAAAAAGATCTATTAAAGGTTATATCAATTTATTCAAAGTGGATAGACCTACATCTAATCCACTAGATCTTTCCCAACTTTTGTACCACAATACTGCAACAACGCGCATTTGAAATACTTCTATGTCAAACCACTTAGTCGTTGAGGTATGAATGACTCTTAAAATCCTATCAAGCTAATAAACAAAGTGTTGAGGGTCCTCTCTATGATATGTTCTTATCAACTGTAGAGGATTCAAAGAACGAAGTCCACAAAATCTCAAACATTTAGGTCCCTCAGAAGGTCCAGCAACATCTACGGTAACTGGTCGGCGTGGTGCAACTACTAACTTGGATAACATACATATTGTACTCTTCAAATCATGATCAGATTAAATAAGAGGGGCTATAGGTTGTACTGTTGGTGGAGTACGGGGTCCTATAGCCCTCGGGGGCTCCCGAAGAAATAGAAAAGCTATAGAGGCCTGAGAATATGTCTCCCCTTATGTCTCACAATGGTCTAACTTTACTTGTGGTAACTTTCAAGTACCCTCGCCTACAAATGTATCTAGCCCTTGGCTAGCTGTAATTTTTCCATTGTTAGTCATCTCTATCTGCATACAAATATCAGTTATAAGCTTGAAACCTCAACCCTTAACACATTGCCCTATAACACGAGCTAAGCAAAAGAAGAATAGTCATTCTAACATGTGTGATAGCTTCTTTCTTATCGAATGTGGAGCACAACACATTTATTAAGAAGAATCGAATAGACACAACATGAAAACTCCATAGGATACAATATTTTTTTATACCCTGTTTTTCATGCCCCAAAATCAAGGGCCGCAACTTGCTCCAAATGCCAAACTCAGGCCCAAGCCGACCCATAGACCCGTAGGCAGCTCATATCCCTTTTAAGCATCCTTATAGCCCTTAGGAAAAACATAGACCTTCTAGGCATAGATCACATTCTTATAGTTAACCATAATAGCACTTAGGGAAACAATAACATTCCAATCTCTAAAAGCTAACAATTTAGTTATACGCAACCTATACAAATTGCCTCTAAGTCGTGTCCATCATCGTGACGCTACTAACTGGATAATAATCTCGACAAGGAAGGATTATATCAACTCTAGCATCCAACAATAAACAATCATTGCTACAAGTATAACAAGGATAACTATCCAATTACATTGCTCCTAAGCTTTCAGAAAACATGTCGTAAGTAGGAAATAGACTTAAAAAACATTTTTTTGATGAATTGACGCATCCAAACTAATTTTAATCAGAACCCCCTCGATACTACAACATACAGGACCACAATTAACACACCAGAATCGAGGATACCATGATAATCTAATCAAAGATTTGTATTTCAATTGCAAATTTTTATTTGCAGCTTATTAAATCTAGAATCATTGAAAAAGAGTGTCACATTGATTTTAAGTTAGTAATCCACCTCAAAACCTAAAAATATTCACAAACCCTTTTTTCCCAACACTAAAGTATGATATGATAAGAAATTGATAAAACAAATTATACCATGTTAATGCACTTAACGCGTAAAACAACTTCTGTCAAGAACTTAAGTCTACAAAATCTATAACTTTGTTGATACTAGAAGTGGGTTTTGTTATTTTTCTGGTTCTTCACTAAGAAAAATGAAGAAAATTTGAAGAAGATAATACATAAAAAGTTCCACTGACCTAGGGTACCCACCTCACGTGCCTTTTTGCACAGTCTCGCAAAAACATGAATATCTCTATATTCTGAAGTCGTAGAACAAATGATTTGCTATGTTGGAAACTAGACTCTTTGAACTTCAATTTAATAGGTTTTGGGCCCCATGAATCTTTACATACTAGTAGAAAACTTGCGAGAAATTTGACCCTAATTTCAAAGAAATTCTTAAAAAGGAACTTACGGTAAAGTTAATCAACTTTAATTTTGCCACTCACTTAACTTCATGATTTGAGAAACAACCCTTGAGCACTTAAAATATGACATAACATATCATTCTTAATTTATTACCACCCTCCTGGTCTTTCTATGAAGATACGAGTTATTTTATACGTTCTAAAAATAAGGGGTGTTACATGTATTCTATTTTTGCACATGATGATATGGTTGTGTTTAATCATATAGGTTCAACTTAATGGTTGTATATTGGGATGGTTTATGCTGATTTTCCTTGTGTTGAGAAAACTTGTGGGGTATAGTTGAGGGCAAAGTTTTGATTGACGAGTAATGGATAGCGAGGTTTGTTAGTGTGTTGTAACTACTGAAAGAGAAGTAGAGGTAGCGTATTTGATTAAATATGCATAGGTGGGTTTCACATTGGGGAAAGAGATTGGGTTTAGTGGTAGTGAAGTTTGTTGTAGTGTACTATGAGACCAAAATTGACGAATATGACTAGGAAGTAGACTACATAGTGAGCATTTAGTTGGAGTGCTTGTGGGTGGAATAGGGGTCGTTAATGAGTTAGATTAGTTAGGGTATGATCAAGAACCTGATGAGTAAGTTGATGCGAAGGTGGAGAAGCGGGTGGCTTATTTTGTGATCTCACTAGGTTATTTCTTATGTTATGTGGTGGGTATTGGGTTGACCGATGATGCCTACCAATAAGTGTTTTTGTACTGGTGTACTTTTGACATGTCTTTTAGACATAACGTGAATACATGTGGATAATTTTTCCTTAGATGAAAGACGAAGAAATTGTCTGGCAGCTTCCATTCTTCCTTCCGCCTTGTGGGAGTTGTATCTGTTATTTACCTAGTCCAGTGGTACTCTTACTAGCCCTTGTACCTTTTTAGACTAGATCTCTTGATGTTTTAATTACTTTACAAGTATTAAGTGGAAATTGTGTAAAGGCTTTTTCATGAGAATTTTGTTATTATATTATTTCCTCTTATTGAGATTTCCACATGTGATAAATTGTTGAGATACGAGGGCTCTCTTGCTTAGGTTGTAGTATGTAGGCACCCGCACGAACCGGTGAATTGGGTTGTGACAATCTACAATGTGTATTTAATTCCAATTATGATTCTTGGAGGCAACTTAACCTAGTCCATTCATATATTAAAGGTACTATGTTCCCTTGAAAAATCATCACAAATATTTCATAAATTCACAGATTATTCATACAAAGATAAAATCTAGATCATCCAAGTTCTGGAAATATGTCACTAACGACCTTCGAATCTTGAAGAAATCTTATGAGAGAGGAACCAATGGAGTAATACAATTATACCCCACACTATTTGTCAATAAATCTATGTTTCTTCATATTTTATTGGTAATTGTAATTTATTTTTTATCTCTTTAATGTTTATGGTAAAAAAAATTCATATGTCTAGTGGTATTAAATTTTCCCTTCATCTCTCCTTTTGCAGATCAATTTTTGTAAATCTGAAATGACAAAACTGCAAAGGTAGAACAATGAGTACTTCAAGCCTCATCTTTGAGTTTCAAAAAATCTACACTCCAACAAGCGTTAAAGCACTGGGAATTTGTAGGCATTGTAATTTTGTAGGAATCTAAAAGGCGTATTCAATTCGAATTGTGGGTGTACAAGGTTTATTCAATTTCGATTAAAACTTTTGGAGGTTACTCAACTCTAAAACTGTAGTTCATGCATGTAAAAATGTTATTATACGCCCTTGAAAACACATTTAAAATATCCCACAAATTCATGTTATATTCATAAGTAGATAAAATTCGATTCACCCTAGCTTGAGAAATACGCCACACACGACCATCGAATCATGAATAAGTACCATGTGAGAGAAGAATCAAGGGTGAAACAAAATTGTATTTGAGCTATTTATCAATAAAGGTATGTTTCTTTACATTTATTTGTTATTGCAATTTATTTTCAGTCATTTTAAAGTTTATTGCAAGAAAAATCGAAAACCTAGTGGACCAAATTTTCCCTTCAACTTTTCTCTCAATGATCTGCAAAATCAGATGTCACAAAACTTCAAACATTGAAAAATAAGTACTTCTAGTCTTGTGTTGTAGTTTCATCAAGTCTACACTTTGACAAGCCTTGAAGCATGGGTATTTGTAGACTATGAAATATTTTGGGACTCTACATAATGTGTTCATTTCGAGTTGGGACTCCACTAGGGTGTTCATTCCAATTAGGAACATTAGTTCATATATCACGACCCAAAAAGGACATGATTGCACATGTCTACTCCCACCACAAGACAAGTTTGTCTCATCCCAACTAAACGAAAGAAATGCGGAAATATAAAGCAAATCAAGTAATGTGAAAAACATATTCTTTTGATAAGAAAAACCCTAAAATCTTGTTGTCAAGTGTACAAGTGCATCTAAATACTTAAAGTGCGGAATTTAAATAATTACAAGTATCTAACTTTGTTTGTCAAATAGAACAAAGTATAAAGAAAATGAAAAGAGGGCATGCGTAAGTAACCAAAAATTACTTGTCCAATCCTTTAAAATCTTCAAACTTAAAAGAGGAGAAAGAAGAGGAAGGTGAGGGGGAGGGGAGTGGGATGAGGAGGAGGAGGTGGTAGGGGGAGGGGAGGGGAGGAGGAGGAGGAGGAGGAGGAGTTGGAGGAGTTGGAGGAGATCACACAAATTGGGATCGGAACCTAGACAAATGTAGAAGCAAGGGGTGAGTACAACCACACATTACCCAACAAGAAACCTAATAAACGTGCCATCTATCTAGATATCGAATACCACTTGCACTCAAACTAAACCTCCTCAAACAAAAACCTAAATAAAAATCACCACAACCTAATAAATCTACAATACACATATCACAATGCTCAAAATACACAACTCAATTGTCACATTTCAACAACAAACTAGATCAAGTCAATCTTATTTTCAAATAAATCCATCAAAGACAATAAGTGTATCAATAAAAACTAACAACTAAATAATACATAAGCATCAAAATGTATCAAATCAGAATAATTGATATTGCATCAAAGCCATTTCCCATCGGCAAAACATCACTAGCAAGAACAATGACCCATTGGAATTATATTAAATAACATGCCGGAACCATTTATCATGTGCACATTATCACTAGTCGGAATCATTTCCCATCGACTATATGTCAAGTCGCTAGATTGAACAATTTTCGATAGGCCTTAATATCAAATAACTAGTCGGCAATGACCTTGACATCATAAGAATCACAAATATCATCACTTCTCAATAATCAATGCAAACAAGTAATATAATAACACATGGAAGAAACAATAATTCATACAATTCAAGTGCACTTTTATGCGATTAAACATTTCATCAATTAATCAATAAGGGTAACAAAAAGAAAATTCACACTATAATATTTATCACATAGCCTTTTAATTTAAATAGCTTTTTATTTATTATGATTTATCAACTAGAAAATTAATCCTTCACTTCATCCCTATTATTCCAAACACACAAATAATAAAGGGAATACATGAGTTCCACTAGAATACATGTTTGGGAGATCACTTTCCTTAAGTCAAAGAATTAGTTACACTAATATTACTTGATGCTACCTTTCCAAATCTTTGAAAATCCTCAAACTCAAAAGAAGAAGAAACAAATAACACAGATCCGAGCTCGAAACCTAGGAAAGTGAAGAACAAAGGGGTGAGTAAAAAAAACACGGTACAACGGAAGAAACCTAATAAACATGACATCTATCAAGAAATAGAATACATCTTACACTCCAACTGAACATCCTCAAACTAAAACCTACACAAGAATTAGCACAACCTTACAAATCTACAATACACATATCAAAAGGTTAAAACTGCACAACTCAATTGTCCCAATTCAACAACAAAAAAGATCAAGTCAATCTAAATTTTAAGTAGATCAATCACATGGAATGTGTGTATAAATCAAAATTAACAAGTAAATCACACATAAGCATCAAAATGCATTAAATCAGAATAATCGATCTCTTACCTAACCCATTTCGCATAGTCACAATATGACTGGCAAAACCATTACACATTGGATTAATATTATTTAACTTGTTGTAAACAATTAACATGTACACAATATCACTAGCTGAAATCATTTTCTATCGACTTTATGTCAGTTCACTAGATGAAACCATTTCCCATCAACCTTAATATCAATTAACTAGTCGATAATGACCTAGACATCATAAGAATCACAAATATCATCATTGTGCTCAATAATCAATGCGTACAAGTAATATCATACCTCATGGAAGAAATAACAATTCATACAATACAAGTTCAGAATAATGGTATAAACGATTTCATCAATCCATCAATAAGGGTCCCAACAAGAAAATTCACACTCTCATGTTCATCACATAGCCTTTTCATTTCAACCACTTTTTATTTATTAAGATTTATCAACTGGAAAATTAACCATTTACTTAATCCCTTTTACTCCCAATACATAACTAATAAAGGAAATACATGAGTTCTACAAGAATGAAAGGGTTGGGATATCACTTGCCTTACGTGAAAGAATTCATTACTCCCTGAGTTGATTCTTCCCTTTTTGAAGCCACACAATTTATAACAATCAATTATTCACAATAAATCTTTGAGAACAATAATGCCCATATCAATTACTTTTAATTAAAATGAGCCAATCAACTCAAAACCCAATTCAAAAAAAAAATTGTAAGTCACAAATTTAATTCTATTAAATATTATTCAATGATTCGGGAACTCATTGGATAAAATCATTTTGAAAAAAGACACAAAAAATGTAAAAATCTCCATTTTAGTTGAAAACATGAGTTCTTGAAAAACTTTACCATTTGCCCATAAAAATCCCAATTTATTATGTTACAATTAACAAAAGACCAGAGGGATGAAGATTTATGATCATGAATGTTTACCCAATTAATTTAGCACAAAAAAGACTTTTCAAAATTGCCACAAAAGGCTTCCCAAGCTCAAAAATTGAAAATGGGGCTCAAACCCTAATAATGGAAAAAAACCTTCATGGTATCTCAAAAGCTATCATGGGTTCGCGTCTTGCTTAATAGAATAATGTTTCGCTAAAGAGAATGTCTCTTATGCGGCAGGAACTTTGCATCCACAAAAGCAATGATAGTAGCACCAAAAAACACAGCTAAGAACAAAATATCAAATAGACCATTGAGATTCGATCTGTACACCGTGAACACAAACCATAGATAAAAATTTAATGTACTCGAAGTTCCACACTCAATGGAATCGTCAAAACATGAATCTCGGGTCTCTTATAAACAACATCTAGGAAAACGAAAACAAACTAACTTAAGGCCTAAATGACTAAAAAAAGCTCGTGACCTCTAAAAATCAAGCAAGACCTAACCTAGTCATAAAACCATTTCCCTAATCCAAAGACACTTTCGGAACTCTCATATGAGAATCTAAACCTCGAATTATGTCAAAGTCAACACAAAGGCTAAATTTCCATAATTTTACAACTTACGACCTTAAATCCTCGAAAACGTCTTTGAATCTGAAGATGTGAAAATTGTCAAAGCTCCAATTTCATATTCTAAATTTCATGGAATAAAAAAAAAATCATCTTGACACTTGAAACTTTAAAAGCAAAAACTTTTGAGAAACTTAGCCTTCGAAAAGAACATACCAAATTCTCAACTAACTCAAAGTTCGAAGTAACTTTTAAAATCAATCATAAATGATGCTGGTTAATATCATGAGGGGGGGGGATCATAAATTCATAGAACAATCAAAAAATGACCTATCGGGTCATTTCAATTAATGTATATATAAAAGGTACTATATTGTCTTAAAGAAGCATATAGAATATTCCACAAATTGATGAAATATTCATAGAGAGATAGAAATAAATCATGCTAATTCGAGAAATATTTCACAAATTAACGGACATCGAATCATGGATAAATATCTTATGAGAGAAGAATCAAGGGAGAAACAAAATTATAACTACAATGTTTATCAATAAACTTATTCTTCTTCATATTATATTTATGTTTACAATTTATGTTTTTTTTTACTTTGAAATTTGTTGCAAACAATGGACAAAGAGGAGGGTTTTTATTGTTTCATTGAAGAGGACTTCCTAGAGATAAAATCAATTCAAAACTAATACACGGAAAGCTTGAAAATAACTTATTATAGTTGTTTATCATAAAATTTCGAAATTTTAAAGTTATATTTTACCATTTAATAACAAACTAAACACTTAAATTTTATTTAGAAAATACACTTTCTTCTAGGATTACAAATTATTTTGTTTCGATATGACTATTCTAGTCAAAAGAATATAATCCTTAAATTTATTTCCTTATCGATCTTCATATGCTTTCAATTGCTTACAAAACTTGTTCTTGATAAATATAATAGAATAATTTTTTTGAATAATTACCTAAAAACACATATTATTTAATCATCATTTCTAAAACATTCTATCATTTAAAAATAATTCAAAAATTCCCTCACGGATACATCTCTCTCCTCTCGCTAATACATCCATGTACCCCTCTCAGATACATCTCTCACCTATATAGTTGGATGTCAACTCATTTATCTTGATGCCCTAACCCTTCTCTTTTACATCCCTTACATATGTATCTGAATGTTTGCTAAGATATTCAGAATGTCTAGTAATGTATCCAAAAGTCAAGTTATGTATCCGGAATCCATAAATCTTAAGGGATTTTTTGAATATGGAAAAGAGGAGGGAAATAATGTGATTAGATCTTAACACGAAGCGATTTCAGTAAATTATACTAAAAGTTTGGGCATATTATTCTATTTTAATGTTCTTATTACATGACTGAATTACTATATTTTATTCTATTTTTTTTATCATATCTTTGTATTGAGAACTCTTTCTAAAACTGTGTTTGTTTTCAACTCATAAACTATAAGACGTAAGGATCTTGGGCGTATTTATATGTCCATTTACTACGATTTGCCTGTATTTATCATATGTTTAGAGAGCATTCCCAATTCTAATTGATACGTTTAGATCATTATTACAATGATTGCACATTAACCAACATGATTATGACTTTATCGGTTTGGTGGGTTTTATTTTTCTTTGGTGATTGATCGGTTTTGTTGGTTGGTAGTTGAAGCATGGCAGTTAGCAAAATCTTTGAGGAAGAAACAACTTAGAATTTTGGGATTTTAATGGGCAAGAAGGTGAAAGAAGAAAAAGAAAATTTTGAGAGTTGAGTGAATTTTAGAGAAATGGGCGGCAATTTGAGTTTGGGATTTAGAGAACTAATAGTTAATTATGGTACGTATATGATTTAAGGGGAAATTTTTTAGTGGGTCTAATGAATTTTTGAAATATTTTTGGAAGAAGGGGAGGCAGGCATGCGACGTCGCCAGTACGCTCGAAATGGGTTGCTGTAAAATGGCACCTCCCATGATGTGCCTGGCCAGCTATTCAATGTTGTAGTTGTTACACGCATAATGTGGTACACCCGAGGGTTCGCACATCCATTTTATACATTTTTTCATGCAACTTCTCTTCCTTTTTTGTGGTACATCTTCCAATTCATATGCATCAACCAAATTACGTTAAAATAGTGGTGGGTTTCTTCCCACACAGTGCCTTAGTTTTGGCATGCATGACTCATCTATTTGTATTTTTCTAATTTTGGCTTCATCTTTTCTTGAATAGTTCCTAAATAATAAAAGCAATTGAAATTTAACTATATCCTACAAAAGAAAGAAAATACAAATTAACAAAATATAATTATTTCTTAAATAATTTCACAAGTTGCATTCCATGGAGCGCCTTGTTTATCATCGTGGCTTGACTCAACTTTGGATCATCACTCAGTTAGATCAAGAGCTTACCGATCTCGGTCGGCATTTTACAAAAATAATGATTGGCCCGTTGCTCTTCACCAAGAATGTTGTTGCATCTTTTCCTTTAAAGTATGCCACATAATTTTGCGGCATCCTGAACACTTTGAAGGGCCAACTCTATTTTGACCTTGGTATTTTGGGGAATAATCTAAGTGTAGAGTTTAGGAGTAATACATTTTTGTCCTGGAGAAGAAGTGTGTTGTACAATGTCCTTTTCATGCTATCTTTTGGTCTTCTCTTTGTACAACTTAGCATTCTCATAAGCATGGATCCTGACATCCTAAATTTCGTGCAATCGTCCTATTATTTTCCTACAAACGAGCTCTAGGTAAAAATTTAACTTCTTTATCCCCCAATATGCTTGATGATGAAATTCTGCAGGAAGATGAAATACTTTCCAAGCACCATGTGGTAGGGAGAAGTCATTATGGGTGTTTTATATGATGTCCTATACATCTATGAAGCATCATCAAGTTTCCCACATCAATCTTTTCATTGGTCATTCACTGTTTTCTATAAGATTTTCTTTGCCTCTCGATTAAACAATACAAGTTGGCCACTAGTTTGTGGGTGGTATTTTATATCTACCTTATGACACATACCACACCTAGCAAGAAAGTTCTTCACTAAATGGTTTATCAAGTACTTTCCTCCATAACTTATGATCCCCCTTGGAGTACCAAAACAAGTGAAATGTTCTTCTTTATTATTAAATCACCACATTTGAATCATTCACGAGAAGATCTACAACCTTTACAAATTTGGACACATAATCAACTGTCACTAGAATGTATTGGATTCTATCTAATGGTGGTAAGGCAACAATGAAGTCAATACACCACACATCAACGATTTCTACCACAAGAGTATTGTTAATGGCATCTCATGTCTTCTAGATATAGTACAAATTTTTTTAACCCAATGACATATGCTCTTTCAAATAAGATATACAATCTTTGAATAAAGATGGCCACAAGACGCAAAATTGCAATACCTTGCGCGTCCTAAGCTCTCCTACATAATCCCCTCCATATGGACTTGCATTACTACTCTCGGGCACTTACTTGACCTCGTTTTCCGGAATGCATCTTCTGAAAACTTGATTCACTTCTTGTTCAATCAATAATGATTCATCCCAGATGTAAAATTTAGTTTCATCCTACAACTGTATTTTTTTATTTTTTTATTTGCACCAGGTGGGAACACTCCACACACTAATAAATTTACTATATCAGGATACTGCAACACTTGGAAATGTTTCAGGTCATCAAATCCTAATCCGTAGACTTTTTATGTAGTTTTTCCTCTTTGAGAACATGAGAGATGTCTTATCACGTCGAATCTGGACCTTTTTGGTGTTTGATTTGAAGATCAAATTCTTGAAGAAGAAATATCTATCAAATGAGACTTGGGTTAGCATCCTTCTTGTTTAATAGGTAATTTTATGTGCATGGTCACTCTAAACAATCACTTTTTTACCTACAAAATATGATCTGAACTTGTCGAAGGTAAGCACTAGAGAAAAATCTCCTTCTCAATCGCTTTCGAATTAGCTTGAGAAGAATCAAGGGTCTTTCTAGTAGAATATATCGAATGCAACACCTTCTCTTTCCTTTGTCCTAATACTGCAACTGCTAATGCATTGCTTGAATCACATATGACTTCAAGTTGTAACCCCCAATTAGAAGGAATCAAGATTGGAGCTGCAATTAAATTCCTCTCTAGCACCTTAAATGCATTGACGCAATTTTCATCGAACTCAAATTTCACCTCTTTGTCCAAGAGATACCTTATAAGTCTAGCAGTCTGGAAACTTATTTTTTCTCAAATCTAACCATTCATGAATAAGTTAATAGACCTCTTGTTTTCGTCTCATATGCAAGTTGCAAGAAACACCCAACATTCATACATAGGTCATAGCATCCACGACGATGTCCTTCAATCAAATGTTTGGTAAACTCCTCTCCAGTTAAAGTACACATTTTTCTAGAAAGGAAAGACATGAAATGATCTTCCTTTGCGAAGAATATGAATTTATTTTAGAACTATAATGACTTAAGAAAGAGCGTAATATTTATATTATTACTATTTGGAACAAAAATGAAATGTAATTTGAAAAAAAGAATGGATAATTAATATTATCTACAAGGACATCAAGATTTGTAAAGTCCATTCATCATTAGGAGTAGGTGTGGTAACTTTTTTAGGATCTATATAATCATCAGTGAATTCACTTTAAAAATCCTCTACATCATTAATTTCACACTCATTCCTGACATCAATGAGTGTATAGGAAAGTTCCTCATCCTATATTGAGAATCTTTTGGGCAGGCATATTATATTATCAATAGTCTCAAGTCAGAAAAATGAGTAACATAGATATAAAATACATCAAAAAGAAAACAAATATATCAATATATATATATATATATATATATATATATATATATATATATATATATATATATACACACACGGAGGCAACCACGAGTTGTGGTGGGTAACATTGTCCGTCATTTCCTTCGTGACCATGAAGCAATGTGTGGCAGTTCATTGGTGAAGCTACAATAGAGGATATCATGGTCCGTGCTAAGGACCACGGCCTGTTAAGACCTTCGTGATAGACTTCATGTTCCTCAACAACACCCAAGTGTGGTTCAAGATGGGTCTCATGGTTTGTGCTTCCTTGTACGACCCGTGAAGCATTTCGTGTACTTAATCTTGGTCATGGGTTTGACCTATTGCTACCCAATCAAAATCGATCGCGTCCAAAACATGGTTACTAACAAGCTTAGAACATCAACATCTTTTTAGACACAAATCATTCATCTTAGGCACGCACATAATGATTTAGCCTCAAAAGATATAAATCCGCCTATGCCCACATATAAATACTCCCACTTTTCCACAATTAGAATATTTTATCCCTTAAATCCACACGAGCACAATTCAATTAATTAATTCAGACTTAATTTCACGTCTACATTATCATTAACAACAATCCCCTCACAAATCTAACATACCCACAAACGAGAATTTACGATATCAACTAAATTCAATATACCCACAACCATTACTACTAACAACAATAATATATCACACAATAATCCTCATATTTGATAAACCAAAGTAATTCTAACATGCAAGGCGATGAGATGAAACTCATAGTAAATTAATGGATAAATTTACTTCAAATTCGGTAAAAATATTTTACCCAAAAGAGAAAAGATGAACTTCACTTTGATTTCTTGACAATGGAGCACTATGGTTTCTAATTCCTTATTGATGTAGGTATATATGGTATTTGGGGCCTTCGAAGATTGTATAATACGTTTCAAATCATTAAGTTTGGGCGGGTTGGGTCGGGTCAACTAGGCACTGCTTGCTTAATCATGAAGGACCATTAAGAAGCTTTAGAAGATCACCACTGTCCGTGGGAGTACACGTGAACAAAAATTGGGCAGGAACACTAGCCTGATGTTTAAGAGAAGCTAAAATACTCGTACAAAGTCTAATGGACCATAAACCCTATCGTGAACCCATTGTTGAAATTTTTAGTGGACCTTTTAGGGAAGTTGAGGGCCCTTGACATACTGTGATTATGCTCGTGAAGAGAACCATGGTATGTTCTATAGCTCACGACGTCTTCAACCTACCAGCTCTTCAGTTCTTTTGTCAAAGTTTCTCCTGCACACACGAACATACAGTGATACTATAAAACATTGAAACTATACAAAAATATAAACTGTCTAATATATCTACAATAATGGTTTCAATCCAAAGTAGTGTAATATTTAACGTCACGGCGCGACGCAAGTTACTTAATTATTTAATCTTCATAAAATTTGCATTCCTCCACTATTGACACTTCATGTAGGACTCCATTATGCCTTGATTTGCTGACCATTGAACTTGAACCTCTCGCCCTTTTCCTTCTCAATCTTAATTGATTCTGATTGAAATACTTGAGTTACCATAAATGACCTAGAACATTTGTATCTCAATTTACCATAAAATAGATGAAGCATGGACTTGAAAAGTAACACCAAGTCACCAGGATGGAAGGTCCATTTCATAATGTGCTTGTCATGATACCATTTCATCCTTTCCTTATATGGAGAAGTGCTCTCATAAGACTTCAGAGCATCAATGTGATTTATCGAATCCAATATCTGGTTTTTTGTTTCACTCCAACTAAGATTCAACTTCTTTAGTGCCCAGAGTGCCTTATGCTCCAACTCAACAGACAAATGAAATTCCTTTAAAACACCAACTAATATGGAGACATACCAATAAATGTCTTGAAAGTTGTCTGATTTGCGCATAAAGCATCATCCAAAATTCTAGCCTAATATGTTCGATTGGCATTCACTGTGTTTGCCAAAGTTGATTTGATCTTCCAATTCGATACGTCAACTTTTGCAATTACTTTTGGATGATATTGTGTTGCCACCTTGTGTTATTTTACCCCATATTTTACTAAAGGTTCACTTATCACATTATTACAGAAATGAGAGTCTCCATCTCTGATTTAGGTGTACCAGACCATTAGAATATATTCTTTTCAGAAAACCAGCAACATTTTTACAATAATTTCCAGGAAGGCCAACTGCCTCAATTCATTTTGACACAACTTCCACAACCACCAGTATATCCTTTCGCTCATAGGAGTGTAACACTCCAAAAATTCAAGACCTAATCTAGAGGATAACATGATTGTCTAAAGGTTAAAATACTATTTTATGACCTAAAATAATGTTTACAATTCATCCGAGAGGTTTTACATCCAAGACGCCAAAGGACGTCCATGACGTCCGGAAACTAGCCTAATTAAACTAGTTGACGTCGCTATTTTTGGGGATTATTTAGGAGGGTCAAATGAAGTCTAAAACTTGTAAAAAATACTTTGGTTAGGTAAAGTGTAGTATATAGGGTCTGAATGTCCGAAAACGACACCCCAAAGACCACCCGAAGGGTCATGGAGCAGGACCCCAACATGGGTGGGAAGGCTGCCAAAGCAGCCTCCGAAGGATAAAGAATCAGTGAGCTGCTGCGCGACGCGCAGCCAACACGGACCTCACGGGTTCATTTCACTTTTCAAAAATTAAAAATTCATTTTGTCCCCGCGACGCGGAGTCACTTCCCAAATACGGTAAAATCGTATTATTTATATTTTGACTTCACTAAGAGACCATTTTAAGTGAGGGGTGTTTTGGGTAATTTAGGGGGTGACTATATATTTACTTAGGGTCAGTTTTAATACATTTTAACTAACTCCAAATCCAAATCGCAAAAGAAACCCAAAAACCTCTCACCTTTCTCTAGTTTCTCTCTCCCCTATTCCTTCATTGAAGAAGGAAGAAAGCTGTAAGAAAAGGTCATTTTTTATAGAATTTCACTTCAATTTAGTGTATTAATCATCATTAAGGTATGGGTTCTTCACTCATGGGATTTCTTTCCCCAAGAGGTCCTCTAAAAGTTGATTTTCAAAATAACCAATTCCATGGGGTTTTCCAATTCTAATGGGTTTTCTTCTGATCTTCAAATTGATGATAAATTGTGATTTCCTTTGACTAATTGAGTGTAGTTTGTTGATTAATTGATGTTAATTGATGCAATTTCATGTTGATCATGCTCTCTTCCCCAAATTCCCAAATCTTGGATCTTGGTTATAAATTGATGGGAATTGAATTATGAATTTATTATTAGACTTATTTTATCTAGTCTAATTCATGTATGGATTAACTAGGGTGATGTGTTGTTGGGATTGGATCTAATTCTTGATGAATTCATTCTGAAACCTAATTCACCTAATCCTAGGTTATAAATTAATTTTAATTGGGATAGTGATGATGCAATTGACCTAGTTCTTGTATTAATTACTATTGATTGATTTTACTACACCTATTATTGGATGTAATTGGTTCGTTGATGGTAAGACCATGATGATGGATTTTGAAGGAGATTTGGTGAGTCTTCATGATCCTAACGTTTACTTCATGTACGATGGTTTGTGATTGGTGATGTAATTCAAGTGAAGTATACCTTGTGAATAAACATAGGTTTTGGTATGATGTTGAATTGAAATGTCTTGACTATGTGATTGTGAGATTATGCTTAAGATGAAATGATATAAGGTTGGTGATGACTTGCCTATGTGCCTTGTTATGAAATAATGATGATGATATGCTAATCTCACATATGAGGGTTGCCATGAAAGGATATTCTCATGCAATACCTATTGAGATAAATGACTATGATTATACAAGGGATTAGACCCTATGACCTAAACTAAGTGATGATTAGTAAATAAATGCATTTCAAAATGGACTTAGCTTAGCACCGAGTGAACATGAGAATGGGATGTGTTGACTTCCCATAGAGGAAGATTCACCCTATAGTTCCATATGAGGTGTTGACTCCCCTATGAGGGACACTCACCCAATGGATTCTCATGAGAGGAGGCTCCAATTGCCAAATGGCATGTGGAGAGATCATACCTATCTCTTAGTTCTTGAACTATGTTGCCACCATAGGAAGACTAGCTAGTGGATCCACCTACAAAGCTACATTTAATTTTGGCTCTACTTTGGTCCGTAGATCACCTTCCATCGGAGTAAGGTTTTTCAACACCGGATCCCACACTTATCTCTTGTAGTCTATGTTGGTTAAGGAAAATTTCCCAAAAGTAAAATAAAGTAATGATGTGAACTCTAGATTGGGTTATTTGAGAGGTTGGCTTAGTCTAGGTAGGGTTATGCGACTCTACCTAGGCATTGCACTAGTTGGCTTTGAGGGAACTCCTAGAAAGATGTTCTTATGACTTCTTATGAGACTATCTTATACTATGTATGTGCAATAAAAGAAGAAGACTATGTAATCTTCTTATATGAAGGGTCTATGTATACTCGATATAAATATATTATGTGTATGTAGAGGTCTATGTAAACCTCAATGCAGAAAAATCAAATTTAAAATTTTCTGTATTTTAACCTATGAATGTAATGATATAAGCTAAGACGCTAGTTTTAGTTCTATTCGAGGACGACGATGCCGGTTATGTTTGGGGGGTGCTCCCTGGATGTGACAAGGAGCTTACAAATGGTCCTATGAAGTCAACTCCCAACAGATCAAATAGTTTCACCTCCAAAACATGTGTCATTGGAAATTCATGGCGACAAGATATGAATCCTTTCCTCTGGCAGACATAACACCCCTTGACAAGATCAATTGAGTCGTGATGGATTGTAGACCAATATTACCTACTTTGAAGTACCTTGTGGGCTGGACGAGACCCTCTATGATGAAAACTTATTAGAGTCCATGATTTGGACTCATTTAGGGCTACATTTTATTATGTTTGGTGTCCTCAAAAGCATATTTTTTCCCTATTACTAATACAAACCTTTGATTTTCGTGGATTTATAATTAAGGAACAAAGAATGGACACTAAGGAGCGAAAACAAATAAGACAGATGAAAGAGTTAAGAAAAGAAGTCCTGAGGATTGCCTAACCCATTAGGCTTGTCTTCGTATGGCCTTTGTCTCGCCTTATGTTCCAGTGTCCTAACCCCTGAAGGAGAAAACCATGTTGGGTATTTAAAGGAGCAGTCGGCGAATCGCTGAACATTTCCGTGATGCACTGATATATCGCCCAAAGTTACAAAACCTCAAGGATACTGAAGGCAAAAGCAAAACGGTGATACAAATGACAAAAATTGGATCACCGACTAGATCAACGATCCCGACTTATTACACTGATTGATCCTTTGAAACACAATTTTTGGAAATTATAAATACCTTTTCAGATTCTTAGTTTACTATTTATATATTAAGTATTCAGATAGAGAATTATCATTCTAGATTTGAACATTGTTTTACTTTACAAGTTTGGAGACATTTTTCCTTGGCTTTGGACGATTTGAACATTTACAATTTGAAGAAATTAAAAGTGGGAGTCGAAGCTTCTTAATTGTTGAGTTGTGTAAACACAATATCAATCATACCCAGTTGATTGAAACACAATTTGGTATTGATTTCTTTCGTTTTTACTATGTCTAACTAAACCCTCAATTCTTGGGGTGTCATTATGTGATTATGAGTTGAAATAATTGTTGGGTGTTGCTAATTGATAGTTTATATGTTTTTTAAAGTTATTTCATTCAGTTGATGTGGTTGAAATTAATAGGTAGTAGTTGTATACAATCTTAGCTTAGTGTTTTTGGCTTGCTCGAGAGAGAGGATTTGAAACCAAAACTACTTAATGGATGGTTTGTAGGTAGTGGGTTTTCATGGGTTCATCTCCAACAAGTGAATCCTAAACCCTCTTTCACACATTCAGCTCTAGATATTGAATATACTAAGGGGGAGGTTGTGATTAGTTGTTGCTTGTAGGTGTTTGATAGAAACCAATTTGCTTCGGGGTAAATTTCTAGAGAGAGAGTTTACCCCCCACTAAAGTCTAGATTAAATACTAATATGCAACTATTTACTATTAATTTTAATTTACCCGGTTGTTGATCCTAGACCAAAATCCTATCACATCTTAAGAATCCATGCTTCCTACGTGCATATTCGTGTATTTACTTTTTTAGTTGATAATTAACGATAAACTCCCCCTTTTTTTAATAGACACTTGTGTCCCTATTAATTTTGTATGTTTTCATTCGTAAATGTCTTTTAGCTATGACTGATTTGAATTTATTTGAACTTAGCTACTAATTCTCGAAACTAGTCCTTGTGGGAACGATCCCATCCCTTGGTTGGGTTATATTATTACTCGCGACCGTTGGCACATTCATTGGAAGTAGTTTCATTATTCTTGAAGTAAAAACGGCGTCATTGCCCGAGAGTGGTCCTATTTTACAATTCTTTGTTCTATAGAATTTTGTTCCTGTTAGTTATACTGCTACTTAATTTTTAGTTTGCTTTTATTGTTTGTCTGTTCATATAGGAAGTATGATTGTGAACGGCAACAACGGCAGCCAACTAATCAATTAAGATGACATGAGAAACCATAACAATGTTAATGACCCTCATCTCATGGGTTGTATTGTTGCCATTCGCTTTGCCTTCGGCCGGAGGGAATGCAGTGTTCCACATCACGAGCACTATATTTAAACTCTTGCAACTTAAAGGAATTTTCAGTGGGTTGGTTCATGAGAATCCCCATGAGATTATTAAAAATATCGTAGATGTATGGGGACCGTTCTTCTTCAACAATATATCCGAAGAATCTGTCAGGTTGAGGTTGTTCCATCTCTCTTTGATGGGAGAAACAAGAAAGTGGCTGGGTTAATCGACACGTGAATCAGACACTTCCTCCGAGGAGTTGGTTACACCATTTAATGTACAATTTTCCCTCCTTAAAAGATGATGACTCTTCGGGACAACATCCAACCTTTAAACATTTAGAGGGTGAGCCAATTCATGATAATGGTTGTGATTCAATAAGTTGGTGTTCCAATGCCCAACTTATGCTTTGCTTGACAATGTATTGTTGCAATGCTTTTACCGTAGCCTTGACTTGGTAAACAAGGGTGTTTCCGACAAACTTTTTTAGGGAGGTTTATTGTAGCAACCTGATACGATAGCAGCTCAGCTTATAGATAGCATGGACAAAATTAACATGGCTTGGTACACACACGAAGATCGGATATTTCCTTTCACATTCGAATTGATCAAGGAGGAGATGGAGAAAGACCAAGAGAAGGACGAAAAGATGCCCTAGATCATGACACAACCTGACATTTTATCAAAAAATGTTGTGGGAGATGGTGCTCAAATTGTTCATGTCGTGGGTATCGGGTGTACTAATAGTGAAGAGGCTAAGTTTGAAGCATTGTATAGTGAGGAGGTAAATTATCTAGCCAACCAAGGTGGTGGTTATCGTTCAAACTACCGAGGTAGGATGGTAACAAAGGTTGGAATAGAGATGAAGGCTAGAAATAATGAGACCGTGAATGGATGCCCACATAAACGGGAGGTCTTGTAAAACTCGGCGAGTTAAGTGACTACTCGGTGTGTCATCAAATTGGCGAGAGCTAGACGGTAATTAAAAGGCCAAAGGTTTAAATATTTTAAATATTTTTACATTATCTAAGTGTTTAGTCATGTGTTCCGATTTGGAGACTTTGTTTCCTAGCGTCCCAATTTTATATTGTCGGCATAAAAGGTAGGTTTTCTAAACCACCTGCTTATTATTATCGCATTTCGTACTCTTTTGAAAATGTTTTTTTCTTAGTGATGTGTGCTGGGCCTCTTTGATACTAGTTGTTTTGAGTATCGCTATTTATGCATTAGAAACTCTTGCTCGTATTGTTGTGATTCTTGAAATAATGCATTATTGTGCTTTGAAATGAATAAGAATTTGTGGGGTTGTGATTGCATATCATTAGTACTAGTTTTGTGATGTCTGAGTAGCTTATATTTGCACCAAATGATGTGATTTTCCTAACTATAGAATGGGTTACACAATTCATAAGGGAAACATTTGTCAAAATCGGGAGAATTTTAAGTATTCGGGGGAAATCAATGTTACGGGTCTTGATTAAATTTGACTCATGCATGTTTTGATTTTTTTTAAGGGTTGCGGTGTTGAATTAGAGAATAAGGGTACAAAATAGACATGTTGGGTCATTTGGCGAGCTAGGGAGAGCTCGCTGAAGTTCCCCATATCGCCTTTAATTTCATACTTTACTTGTAGTAGCTTTTTATAACTTTCGATCAGAACATTGAGGTCGCCGAAGGCACTTGGTGTAAGACCCCCATAATGAGTTAGAGTTTATAGATCCTCACATGCATGTCTTAAGGTTCTAAAGTACTAAAATGTATTATAATATAGAATTGAGGCAGTGTGTAAAGTTTGAGGTGATTTGGAAGTCAAACGTCAAGGGACGATCAAGACGTTCGACAACTAGTCACCTGAGGGACCTTATGTTTTTTATGTGCTTATGTGTTTGTCATGAGCCTATGAGGTCCTTAAATGAGTAAAACTGATGTTTGTAAGCATTATATGAAGTTTCATGAGGTTTGGAGGTCAAACGTCCAAGAACGTCTAAGACGTTCAAAAGTTAGCCCTTGAGACGTTCTTGTGTGCCTTGATGGGCCTAGCATGTTTGGATGTGTTGCGTGTAATTGTTTTGAGTGAACCTGATGTTGAAGGTCCTTGACTTTTTAATGTTCATATTAACATTGTAAACGTACGAGTACGACTTCCAAAGGGCCCCGCTAAAGGGACCAGAAGAAGAACTGAAGGGCTATCGTGACACTGCCTTGGCAGTGTCAATCGACTTAACCAAATGACGCCCCGTTTGTTTACAAACGGACAGTTGGTGAGGTGTAGTCTATGGACAATTAGCATGGTCAAGGGTCAACCAAATAAAAACCCAAGGTCCAATCGAGTGAAGCCACATACGACCCGTCGATGGACCTACTGGCCGTCGATGGTGGCCGTCGATGGTGGCCTGCAACTGCTTCCATGCGACTGCCTGATTAAAGGGGTGAATGGGAAATTCACCCTACGTCCTAACCTTACCCTACTTGATAATGGGAAATTCACCCTACGTCCTAACCTTACCCTACTTGATTTATTTTGCTATTTTTTGGTGTATATAAGTGATAAAAAACGTGATCAACCCATTACCAAACCAATTCACACAAAATAGACTTTCCCTCCAAAACAAATTCTCCTTATAAACCTCCATTATTAGTGAAGCTCAAGAACTTTCACACCCGTAGAGCATACCCAAGATGAGGGCGTCGTCTTCGTCCTCTCAGAGGACTCAGACAAGCCCTTAGAATTCTTCATAACATGTGATCTATAAAAATTTCGGAAAATTTAAAACTTTTACATTCTATTTGAAGTATACTTAGACTTCATACTTAAAATTCATATAGACATACAAAATTCTAAAAACTTCTTGTCTCACATATATTAAAATCATCTAAGAGTACAAATCTGGACTTAGCCAATAAATAGTCATTATGCCATATAGGCCTTAGTAAAAAATAATCCAAAGAACATAAATGGAAGTGGAATATTCTTAAAACTACTAAGTCTTCATAAGCTAGAATACGATAGATAGCATCCCCGAACATGAGGACCTACCAAGACTTGGAGAAAGAGTTCCAAGCTTTTTCAAATCGACCTCCTTAAACATCAACGACAGTTGTACTAGTATAATGTAATGGGGTTAGTACGCCACATGTACTAAGTATGTGTATATGCACAAAACACTTAAGGACATTCATGAAAAGCATCATTTATCATTTCTTTAGAAACATGCTAAGTCATGTGAATGTCTTCAATGCACATACCATAGAACATATACAAGTTAAGGATTCCATCCACTTAAAGCATGATCATAATCAAAGACATATTATCATAGAGTCATATTAACATTTCATATTCAATATATCATATAAACATAACCTACCAACACCTACAAATGATCTCATCCCCAACCTACAAGTGCAATGGTCGTGTGAAGCCCCATAACCCCACACAACCAAGTAGATAAGATAGGAGACCATAAGTAAAGATTTGGTTCATGTAGCTTGTAACATAAGTAGTCATCACTTCATATAACAATATAACCAATAACATATTCATCATAATGACCAACATTCATATAAGAGTAACATCATGTATCATAGACATATCACATTCATGTTATCATATTAAATAAGAACAATCTCCTATGATTTCCCTTAGATTCAACTTGTGCAATGTCTAGGTAGAGTCTCATACCCCTAACTATACTAAGTAGACAGTTACCCTAGTTAATGTTCATTTACTTGTCTTTCATTTTACATGAGGGAACACTCGCCTTAACTGAGATAGACCATGTGAGCTAAACATGGAATCCGGTGTCATAAACCCCTACACCGAAGAAAGGTGGTCTACCGGCCAAAGTAGAGCCTAACATGGCATAGCTTTCTAGGTGGATCCACTAGCTAGTATCCTATGGTGGAAACATAGTTCAAGAACTAGGAGATGTATTAGAGACCCATAGTTCCACATTACATGGCAGACTCAATCTCATGAGAGTCATTGTGAACCTACCTTCCAACTAGGGAAGGGACACCTCTCATATCTAGTTCATCCGTTCTTAACTTAAGTCTCTTTCTTGAATAATATTTAAGTTCACTTTTATGATAAACTTATCATTGGTAGTAGGAGATTAACTCCTTGTATAAACATGATCATGAACTCTGATTAGATTAAAATTTCCTTTCATCGTAACCTTTCGTGTGTGAGATTAACATAGCATAATCATATTGTGTAAAGCATACAAAAGACTATCATAACTTGCATTTTCGTATTCTTATCATGATCTCACAAGTAACATGTTTATAACCCAACATATACACATAGCAACATCATACATAATTCCATAACATAGCATCATTATTTATAGTCTAACATAAACATGGTAGAGTAATTACAACTTTAGAAGACTTACCTCTTGCTTCCAAGAATCTTATTCAAGAGCATAGTTCAACTTACAAGATTCATAACCATAACATAGTGAAATACTCATTATCATAATCAAGAACAACTCTTCAAATCAAGAAATTTCATTTTATGTGATTTGGGACGTGTAAAAGTGGTCTAAAACTGACCTAATATCCATATATAATCTTCCTATGAATTATCCAAAGACCCTCCACTTTAATGGGTCTTTTAAGAAGTTAAATTACAGAAAATACGATTTTAACAATTTTGGGATATGGCTGGGCGTCGCGGGGCCAAATCCTTTATTTTAATTAAAATTTGGGTTGAGGAAGTGAGGTGCGTGTCGGCATTGCATCGCGAGGCTGCCTCTTAAATTTTGAGACAGTGACCGGCGTGTCAAGCTCGCGTTGCACACCTTGCATCCAATTCTGCCTGCTCGTAGATTGCTAGGCAGCCTGCCCACCCATGTTTGGGTCCTCCCCAAGGACCCTTCGGCTGGTACTTGGGGTGTCGTTACCGGATGTTTGGACCCTTTGTACTACATACTACTTGTACAAGGCCTCTTTACAAGTTTTGGACTTAATTTGACACCTCAAAAACTTCCCCAAATATAGAGACGTCAACTAGTTCAATTTAGCTAGTTTCCGACGTCAAGGTCTTTCTTTGTTGTTTTGGTACTAACCTTTTCCAAATGAGTTTATTACATTAATATAGGTCTGGAAACATCATTTTAAGCATTATTTAATAGATTAATATCTAGTTTAAGTCATGACATTTCTGGAGTGTTACATTATCCCCCCCTTAGGAACATTCGTCCCCGAATGACACTAAAATCTTTTGGAGGGTAGGAAAGACTCAATACTAGCAGCTTAATCAATCAACAACATAAATCATAATGATTCACAACTCATAGGATTTCATCACAACTCCTTACAACACATACCATAACATTACACATAGCACTCAATTCATGACGCACAACATATAAGAGCAACATAATCATAACACATAGTGAGGAATTTTTCCTTATCAACCTTATCATAAGCTCAAAATGCATCAAAGAGTTACCATGCTATCATTATTCTAAAGACAACAACAAAATAGCAAAATCTCAAGAAGACACATGCATACATATTTAACATAAGTGCAAGAATATAGTATGAAGGCATTTTCTTAAAACACTAGTTGGTACTATCTTTTAGCAAAACATGCACCTATTTAGAAAAAAAGTCAATTTCATGATTATGAATTACTTTCTCTATTAATAAGAATGTATAACCTCAACGATTAAATAGATTAGTGCAGCGGGACTTCATGTTCGCTTCAGCCTCCCATGTTGCACCTCCATAGAACTTTTACAGAGGCAACCTCTTTGTTTCTCAACTTCTTGACTTGGCGATCTAGGATCTCTACGGAAGCCTCTTAATAGGAGAGGTTCTCATCCACTCCTAAACCTTCTATAGGCTGAATGGATATCGTGTCGCCGATGCATTTCTTGAGCATATAAACATGAAACACTGGATGAACCGAAGCTAATTCACTAGGTAGTTTCAACTCATAGGCAACCTTTCCAACCTGTTGTAAAACCTCATAATGACCAACATACCGGGGACTTAACTTCCCCTTTCTACCGAATCTCATCACCCCTTTCATAGGTGAAATCTTCAAGTAGACATGATCACCTTTTTCAAACTCAAGATCTCTTCTTCTATTGTCGGCTTAATACTTTTGCCAAATATATGCTATCTTCAACCTATGTCTTATGATTCAAACCTTCTTTATAGTCTCATAGATAATATGTGGACCAAGGATTGAGTACTCACCAACCTCAAACTGTCCAACCAGAGATCTAAACCCTCTACCATAAAGAGCTTCAAAAGGTGACATGGAGATACCCAAATGATAGCTATTGTTGTAAGAGAAGTCAATCAAAGGTAAGTGATCATCCCATCTTCCCTTGTAATCAATGACACAGGCTCTTAGCATGTCCTCAAGGGTCTAAATAGTACGTTCCTTTTGACCAACCGCCCGAGGATGAATAGTTGTACTAAGTTTAACTTGAGTACCTAAACCCTTCTGAAAAGCCTTTTCAAAATGAGAAGTGAATTGGGCACCTCTATCCGAAATGATGAACAAAGAAATCCCATGAACACTCATAATCTCACTAGTGTAGATTCTTGCATAATCTTCAGCAGTATATGTAGACTTAAAAGGAATAAAATGGGCAGATTTGGTCAACCTGTCCACAATAACCCATATAGAATATTTTTGCTTTCACGTTTGAGGCAACCCAACGACAAAGTTCATAGTGATGGCTTCCCACTTCCATGTAGGTACATCCATGATTTGGGTTAAACCACCCAGTTTAAGATGCTCAGCTTTAACGTGTTGCAGGATTCGACAATTAGCAACAAACTGTGCTATGTCCCTTTTTAAACCATCCACCAATAGACCTCTCTAAGGTCATGATACATTTTGGTGGTACCCAGATAAAAAGAATAGCGAGAACCATAGGCTTCTTCTTGAATCTGATTTCTCAAATCCTCGACATCGGTACACATAATCTCCCTTGCTACCTAAGAACACCAACCCCCCCTTGTGATATTGGAAATATAATTTCTGTGAGAGAATTTGATGTGTTTGTTGAGCTTGATCTTGCATTTGAAGAAAGGATTGCGAGCTGAAGAACTTTAGTAATGTTGTGTCACAACGTGAATCTTTGGGTACAAAATCCATCCTTGCATAAGTAAATTGTGTATTGTTGTGTACATGCATGATTGAATCATGTGTAGCACTGTTTGTGACATCCTTCATGAAATGTTGAACTTCAGTTTTCTCGAGAACAAGCAAAAGAGTAAGTTGGGGGTGTTGATGACTCCAAAGATTAGGATCATTTAAGGCTATATTTTGATAGAATAGTGTCCTTAAATGCTTGTTTTGTCTCAATTAATTATTGATAGCCTTGAATTTCATGTATTTTTAGTTTGAGGCAAAGAATTGACACTAATTGGGAAAAGGGAGAAAAAATGTTGAAAAGAACCAAAAAAATTAAAGTCGTGAGGATTGTCGAGTCAAAATGGCGAAGAGCCGATATTCTTGAAGATATCCTTTTTTTCAAGTATGATGAGCCTTGATGTAAAGGAACAAATCACCGGTAAACGGGAGTAGTCGGCGCATCGCCGAGCAGTTACGTGAAGTAGTACATTATTGTTATACCCTCAAAATGAAATAGGTTGAATTAGATCCTAACATGTTGGTTATTAGTTTACTAAGTTCTTAAATGACTAATTATAGTGTTAAAAGGTAGTGTGTTAAGTTTGGAGGAGTTTGGAGGTCAAGCGTCCAAGAACGTCCAAGACGTTCGAAAGTTGGTCTTTAGACGTGCTAGCGAGTCCTTGTATGTTTGCCTTTTTTTATGTGTTGTTTGGAGTTGAATGACAGTTTAGTTGACCCTAGTATCCTAATAATTATGTTAAGGTTCAAAACTCGAGGTCCGACCCTCCAAGGATCGCCGTAGGGGTCCACGAACGAACCCCATACTTTGGCCAAGCAAGATTCCCAAGGAAGCTGGGTTTGTGACTTGGTGAAACACAGGCACGTCGCGCCCTGTTTGCGTACTTCACTGTCCAAGAATTTATTTCCAAAACTGATGTGGGAAAAACTCCACGTCGCGGACCTATTCCCCGATGAAGATTGCAAAACTGAAAGTTGAGTTTGACATGTCTAAAAGTACAAATAAGTATGGGGGTGTTTTGGTAACTTAGGGGGACGTTTATTAACTATTTTTAGGACCTTTTTAAACCCTTTCCCAAGTCAAAAACCCAACACCCGATAAGAAAAATCAAAACCCCAAAAATGTCATCTCTTCCAAATTCTCCAAAAACCTCCATTGTAGACCAAGCTCAAGAACAAGTTATGGAGGTGGATTCTTGGAGCTTTCTTATGATATTTTCGTGGGTTTTCTAATGTAAAATGTATGGTGATCCTTCATCCATAAATAACCATTCATCTATGGAGTCCTTTAGAAGATTCTCCAAATTTGATTCTAAGTCAAAAATCCAAATATTCAATCTAGCAATGGGTTCATTATAAAATTGATTTCAATGTCATTCTAATGATGGATTTATGTTTAATTGATGTTTTAATTATGACTTTCAATCCAATTTCATAAAGAACCCATGATCCTCCTAAATTCTCAAATTGACCTATAATGTGGGTCTTGTGATCTTGATTTTATGTTTATAGAATAGTCATTACATTGTATTGAATTGTTTGTTGCTATTAATATCTATATCAACTGAATATGAATTGTGGAGGAATGATCAATGATGATCATTAGCTTGGTTATTTGGTAATTTGACCTATTTCTTCTAATTAGCTTAGAATGTATATTGAATTGTGTTGATTGGTATGGTCCACTAATCGTGGGGGTGTTTAAATTCTTGTACATTATTCGGTATTATGATCAGAGAATTGAAGGAATTAGTTGCAAGATAAATTAATATAATGATTCCATGTTTAGGAAGTTGAACGATTTACCCTTGATTCTAATATCATGTTTTAAGTGAATTGTTGTTATGTGAAGTATATGAGTAGCCTCTCACACTAGTTTCATGATTTAGGTGTGTGGATGATGTTATGTGTAACATTCCGGAAAATTATACGTTTAATAAAAATCCCAATAGGTTCTTAAGAATGTGTATTAGGGGTAAATAGGCATCCCAATGCCCAATATTTAGAAATATTGGGCATATTAGAAAATTATGGGCATAGTAGAAAATGTTGGCTTAGAGGGTGTTAGCCAATTTCTATGTATGCACAAGTAATTAAAATAACAATATCATTCATATATAATCACATTGATTTAATAAGTAACCTAATGCCCATTATTGAGAAATATTGGGCATGGTATAGAAAAATTGGCTAAGGGATATTAGCCAATTTCTGTATAATACCCAAATAAGCAAAATATTGGGCATATTAGAAATATTGGCTTAAAGGGGTGTTAGCCAATTTTCTAACATTAATGATGATTGTTTAAGAATTGTACCTGCAATAAAGACCCTAAGCTAAAAACATAGATTTCCAAGTATTCATTGAGGTATGAGGCATCCAAGTGTCAAGCCTAGATACCATAGCACATGACCATTTAAAATGATCATGTAAATTAAGCAGTGTCCAAGGACATAGTGAGGATCCTTGGGACAATAAGTAAAAATTCCCAAAGGAACCATAAATAATAGTTAGTTAGGAAAGTACAACCAACCCATGTGCAAGCACATGTGCAAGACATGTGAAGAAGTGGCCAAGGAGGGGACCACCCTAACCGAATTTGGTTAGGGTAGCTAGGGGGGGAAACGTGCACAAGGGACCCCTCCATGTGGGGACTAACTTCCTAACTAATTATATACTCTAACCTACTGCCCTAAATAGCTAACTAACCTAGGACCAAACTAAATAAACTAATTAGTGCACCCGACAACCTAGGACCAAAATCGGGTTGACACTAACCTAGTACTAGTTAAAGAGACAACCTAGTACCTAACCTAGGATGGTCCAAAAGGTTAGTTATGGTCCTATAAACTTAGGGGTACTTTAGTAATTCCCCTAGGTTACCTAATTAATTAATTTAGCAAATTAATTAATTAATTTAAAAGGGCTAAAACCGAAACTAAAAAGGAAATTTTCAGATTTCGGTTAAGACAAGAAAGGGAGAACCTAGTACCTAACCTACGATGGTCCAAAGAGTTAGTTAAGATCCTAAAGACTTAAGGTTACTTTATTAATTACCCTAGGCTACTTAATTAATTAATTTATCAACTTAATTAATTAATTTAAAGGGGCAAAACCGAAATCACAAAGCAATTTCCAGATTTCGGTTAAAACAAGAAAAAGACAACCTAGTACCTAACCTAAGATGGTTCAAAGGATTGGTTATGGTCCTAACTACTTAAGGGTACTTTAGTAATTACCTTAGGTCACATAATTAATTAAATTAGCAATTTAATTAATTAGTTTAAATGATCAAAACGAAATTCTTACACTAACCTAGTACTAGTTAAAGAGACAACCTAGTACCTAACCTAGGATGGACCAAAGAGTTAGTTAAGGTCCTAAAAACCTAGGGATACTTTAGTAATTACCCTAGGCTACTTAATTAATTAAATTATCAACTTAAATAATTGATTTAAAGGGGCAAAACCGAAATCACAAAGCAATTTTCAGATTTCGGTTAAAACAAGAAAAAGACAACCTAGTACCTAACCTAGGATGGTTCAAAGGATTGATTATGGTCCTAACGACTTAAGGGTACTTTAGTAATTACCTTAGGTCACCTAATTAATTTAATTTTCAATTTAATTAGTTAGTTTAAATGATCAAAATAAAATTCTTACACTAACCTAGTACAACTCAATAAACATCCTAGTACTTGACCTAGGATGGTCCAAAAGGGTTAATTTTGGTTCCAATGACTTAGGGGTACTTTGGTACTTACCCTAGGTACCTAAATTAATTAAATTAAGGATTTAATTAATTAATATAAAGTCAAAACGTTGACCAAAACCATAGTCAACACCAATTTCCAGATTTAACTAAGTGTTATGTTCTCCTATGTTTAGTCAACTTAGGAGGGGCTTTTTGGTAATTGGTTAATTAGTTTATTAAATTAACTTATTAAACCTAAGTTTTATAATTTAATATCAGTTAATAAACCTAAAAATCAAGTTCAAACTCATAGAAAAGGCGACACAAAAACAGCAAGCAACGAACGAAAGAAAAACAGAAAATTTATCGATTTCTCTTGGGCTATTTCAAGGTTTCTTCAAGGTTTCGTTCAAGGTGGTCTTCGTACATTAAGTTCTACATAAGGTATGGGTTTCTCTCCTGGAATTCTTTCTCCAAGAGTATTTTCCTTCGAACGATTCAAAGATCTTGAAACTAGGGTTGTTCCCATTCTCGTCGAACTCCTTTCCCTAGTATCCTTATTACGATTTCAATGTTGAATAGGTTAGAAATCATGTTGTTGGTATGTGGTGTTGACTGATCTTAATGTGTAGGTTTTTGATTAAATAATGATTGAATGAACCTATTAATTGGACTTGTTTGATGCTAAGTGTTATTACGTGAATTAAAAGAATGATACTATGTTAACGATATGTCCGAAAATGTTATGTATGAAGATGCACGCTTGCTGTTAATATGATGTTATGAAGATGATATATTCATCAAATTATAATATGATGCTGTCCAAGATGTTTAAAAACGTTATGCCTAAAGTTATGTTATAAGGTTGGCTAAAAAGATCTCCATGAAATCATAATTTGAGTGATTGTTGGCTTATGCCAATAAAATGGCTAACAATACATTTTCCAAAAGGGATGCATGCAAATGGCTATAATGTTATGATTAATAATTGAATTGGCTAATGAATAAAGTTATAATAATGTAAGCATGAATGAATATAATTTTGGCTTATGCCAACAAAGAAGTTATGAAGCCTATAGCCAATTGTTTATGCCAATACTAATCTTATGCCAATAAATTGGCTGACACTACATTGTCAAACAAGTTGTAGGGAATTGGCTATAATATTATATTAAATAGCTAAAAGATTGGCTAATGTATAATGTATAAAAACTTAAGCATGTTGAACATGAAAATTGGCTTATGACAACAAATATGGTTATGAAATCTATGCCCAATTGTTTATGCCAATAAAATGGCTAAGGATACATTGTCTAAAAGTGATGCATGTAAATTGCTATAATATTATATTAAATAATTAAAAAATTGGCTAATGGTTCATACATATTAAATTAAATATGAACACACGTAAAATTGGCACATGCCAACAAAAATGGTTATGTAGTTTAATATTAAAAGGTTGAGGCCAATACTAATCATATGCCAATCTTATGTAGTTAGAGTATGAAATGATAATATAAGCACTTCTAAGCTAATTCAATGAACCCATAACCAAGGGCATGCCACTCATTGGGACAACTCCCAACATGCTCTAAAAGAATGACGTATGAACTCATGAAACTCATTGAATGAAGTGCTCATCGTCCATAAACGATGATATGAATCTACTACACTAAAGTAAGTAAGTAACGTGAGTTCTAACATAATTAAAGGGGTCTAAATTAAGTAAGTGACCAGAATGGGGTGTTAAAGGAAGTGAGACAAGTCTTACTTACACCAAAGCTAATTTGTTAAAAGAATATAATACTCACGAATGAAGGTGTTAGAATGTGTGAGACTAGTCTCATTAACACCTAAGGATGATATGTAAGGACAATTCACATTCATCAATGTAAAGTAAGGATGATATGTAAGGACAATTCACATTCATCAATGTAAAGTAAGGATGATATGTAAGGACAATTCACATTCATCAATGTAAAGTAAGGATGATATGTAAGGACAATTCACATTTCATCAATTTAAAGTAAGGATGACAAGTCATCAAAAGAGTAAATAAGTCTCAATCATACTCTATATGTAAGTGTAAGGACAATTCACACTTAATACTAATGATGAGATGAGAAATCATCTAATGAGCTATGATGTCCTCATGCTAGAAGCCAGCTTCCATGATGTATGAGTTGAATGTAATGGAACTTTATACTGAGCACCGATAGGCTAGCTATGAGCGGTGATGCCTTTCTTCGGGAAGGGCGGAGGTTCACGTAACTCTCATGAGATGAGACTGTACGGCATGCCGGGTATGGGTCTCCTTATATTCCTAGTCTTTGAACCTATACTGCCAATATAGGGATCTAGCAGGGTTCAATTCCCTATCTACGCTAGCATGTTTTGGTTTCACCTTGGCCAGTGACTCCACCTCTTTTCGGTGTGGGGAAGACACCGGATTTCATGATGCTCACATGATATATGTCGGTTAAGGTTGGAGTTCCTCAAAGTATGAAAGATAAAGAAATGAACGATACCGAAGGTGTTTGTGCAAGACAATCAGGAGGTGAAATCAAATTCAAGTAATGACATTAGGTCATTCTTGGTCATTGCACTTCATGATCCCGATGAGAGTCTTAAACTTTATCCTAGGTATGGCTGGTATTTACATCAGCATACGAATGAATGAAATGAATAATGTGAAGTACGAATGAACGAATGAAGTAGACTCTGTGTTTGCTAAAGAAGGCCCTCGGGTTGAGGTCCCATATGTTGGGCCCTCACTTGAGATGTCTTAATGCTATATCAATGATTCCAAGGTCTCGTGTATATGAAATGTATAATTATAAAACATGAAAGTAATGAAATCAATGGCATAATCAATAGAGAATGGCTTATGAAATGTAATGAATACTTGATGTAATGAATAACTTGTTGTAAGGATAGTCAAATCGTGTCCAATAAAGTTTACAATAAGTAAAGGGCATAGCCAATAATGAATCCTCATGTTATGAAAATAATAAAGCCAAATAAATTGTCTTATGATGACTTTATATAATTGACAAAAGATGTTAGCCAAATAAAATTGGCTTATAATGACTTCTTTTATTATGAAAATGATCATAGCCAATAATGAGTTCAAATATACTTATCCAAATTGATCAACTAATGTATTTAGCCAATAAAAATTGGTTTATAAAGAATTCATGCCCAAAGTAAGCAAGAACATGAGTTTTAATGATATGCCCCAAGAACTATGCACATTATGCAATCAACTAAAGAATGAGCATAGTCAATAACTATTGACTTATAAATATATTCATGCCCAAATTATAGTTAAGTCAAATTTCTTAATCTCTTGAATTACTTACTTGATTCGTTGTGGGTATGAGACTACAATGAATCATTGCACTTGTAAGTAAAATATAGGACTAAAGGAGTTATAGAACTACACAACAAAAAGAAGAAAAAGACTGAAAAATAATCTAAGTGTACAAAGAGGAGCTCTCGGCCTAAGAGGATCAAAATCTCAAATCTTCGCTCGAGTTGTTCTAAAATTATGTTAATGATACTAATGTCTTGTGATCATATAGAAAATGAATTGTGTGCTTTGAATGCATTAAAATACATCATATTCATACCACAATTCACAACTAACGAATTAGGAAAGTCTAATGACTAGACTTTCCAGAAATGGCATGTTGCTTAGGAAGAGCTTTCCTTGATCATGCATAGCTTTATGTGTATGTGTGCACACACCCATACTTAGTACAAGTGGTGTACTACCCCCCTACTATTTACTATTTTTAAAGGTGCAGGTCTGAGGACAGATTGACGACACTTGCAGCGGTTTGGACTTCAGCGTTTCTCCAAACCAATTGGTAGGTCCTCATGATTTCGAGGATGCTACAGATTTAGTCTAGCCTTAGTTTTAGACATAGCTAGTTGATGTTGTCCCTAGCGTTTCTTTCGTACCTTCATTGTGAAGCTTTGTAATAAGGCCGTGTTTGGCAAACTATTTATGATATATTCATCTTCAGTTTCGAATTGATTCTTTATGTTAGATGGTTGTTTTCTTATGTTGAGCTTAGTATATGATGTATCTAATGAATAATTATATGAAGTCTATGTATACTTCATACATATAAAAAAATTTAAATTTTCTGCAAATTTAACTAGATGAATGTGATGAATGCAAGATGAGGCTTGTCTGCGACCTCTGAGAGGTCAACGACGCCGGTTGCGATCCGGATTCCAGAATCCGAGTCGTGACATTATGTATATATGTGATGATCATGTTAGGGTTAGGTGTGGTCTAAGATGGATAATGTTAATGAGTACTCTTATAGCATGACCCTGGCCTATATAAACCCTACATGAATGTGTGATCAAAGTATGCTAGGAGTTTTCTATTTTAATGTTGAATATGTTCTTGTCTCCTATGATGTAATGTGAGTGTGTGTAGTCTATATTCCTTAATACTCTATACGTGCGTACGACTTGAGACTTGAGGAATGTTGCACATGTGTGGTGATCTTTAGAGGGTGGCTTCCTCAAGGTTATGTTAAAGAGACTTAGACTCTACTTATGTATTATGAAATTTTATATATATATATGACGTAATGTTCTAGCATATGATGTGCTCTGAAAAGTATAAAATTTTCTGCTATTTTTACGATAATGCAATGACAGATGTCTAAGGGCTTGTCTTAGACCTACGAGAGGTCGACGACGACGTCTTAAGATTCGAGGATACCATAACTTCTAGGGTATACCCTCGAGTCGTATCAATTATCGTCTAGTGACCCAGAACAAGAAGCTACTTGGACTAAACACAAGACGGTGATGAAGTTACCAATGGGAAAATCACCGTCTTGATCGGCAATTCCGACTAACTGCGCCAATTGATCCGATGTTGCAATAATCATAAAAAAAATTATCATCAAACTATTGTCGTGAATTATTAGACTTGTATCAAAATTATATCATATTTTATTAGTGTTTGAGCTCTAAGTTTCAGAGGGTTTTTGGAGAAGAACTGGAAGAACAAAAGGCTTTCATCTCCAAATATTTGGACTTGGGTCTCTTGGATTCATCATTCTTGTCCTGTAACAAGATATAAATCTTCATACCCATTTGAATGCAAGATTATTTTAGTATTAATTTCTATCTTTTATTCATGTCTAGCTAAAACCCCAATTCTTGGGGTGTGATTTTGTGAACATAGGTTAAATTAGTTGTTTGTTGATAATTTATTCATAGTTTAATTGTGATTTTGTTTACTAGTTGTGGATTAATCTAATAAGGTTGTAGTTTAAAATATAATCTCATATGTGTTTCTTGCTTTCTCGAGAGAGAGATAGAGATACAAAGCCTACTAATTGATGGCCGATGGGAGTGGGTCGACATGAGGTTCGACTCGAGATAGTGAACTCTAGTCTACACCACACATTCAGCTCGACAGAGTGAGTGCTTTAGGCGGAGGTTGTGCTTCATGTTGTAAGTTGAGTCCGAGAAGAACACATTTTAATTGGGGAAAATTGCTCGAGAGAGATCTTATCCCCCTTAAAGTATAGCCTAGTCGCATTTACCCTATGAATATTCTATCAAAAACATGTGCCCAATAATCTCGTTTATCCTATTTTCCTATCACATCCCAAGAGTTCCCCCTCTCATTGAATTAGAACTGCTTGTTAATTTCATTGGTTTTACTTATTAATTGTGACAAACCCCCTTTTGTATTTGACGCCTGCGATGTCCCTTTAATTTAATATGTTATTGTATGATAATGTCTTTAGCTATGACTACATAGAACATAATTTTAATTTTCTATTAATTCTCACAACCACTTGTTGTGGAAACAACCCCAACCCTTGGTTGGGTTAGTATACTATGGTATGATCGTCGATACTTGCATTGGAAGTTGTGTCTTTCATGACGTTACGTATCAGCTACCACTGTCATACCACCCTTCTTGAAAGACAATACATTGGACTAACCCAATGACTAAATAAAAATGGGGTACACCACCCTGCATCCAATCACTTTATTATTTCCTTTATGACCACCTCTTGAATCTAGTTGAATTTTATAAGTACAAATACATGTAGGTGTCCCAATGATATCAGGAATAGTCCATTGTATTGCCTTATTGTACCTTGTCAAGACATTGACAACAATTTTGCTGGAGGAGTTGGCCTTCTTTTCAAATCCACGTCTAATTTATTTGGAGCATAACAAAGTGACCCCATGCCCTTCAGTGTATTCATAGTCTCCACATATTAATTCCTAAAGTGTTCTTCAAAATTTATTAGCACGGTTGCCAATGTTTCTGCCAGGACCTAGGGGTACTCCATAAATGTCACAAGACGTACAAGACCCTCAGAGGCCTCATACAATCAACTTAGCATGTCATAACATAAAGTAAAATATATGATTGGAAATCTAAAATATTTCAATATAGTCAAATTCTTTGTAAAACGATGCGGAAGTCTAATACAACTCTCTAAACCCCTGTAAAAATAATGAGTAAAGTCTTGTGACACATCCCATACAATAATGCAACACATAAAATGAAAGAACTTAAAAGAAAGTGGTGATCACATCCTTAAATAGAATGAGGACTCACCAAATATTCACTTCCTTTATCAACAAAGAGGCTATCCACAAATGTGAGAATTTATGTCGCCGAACAATACATTTTATAAGAATATAGGCAAAAATGTACGTTAGTACAATCATCTGCAAATATTATAACTATAATAAACAACATAAATATAATGGTTATTCAATACAAACCACAAACATAATCAATTCACATAAATCACCATCAAAATAAGAAAAGAATATTTCTGAAGCAACCTTACTCATCGTTAGTCAAGTAATCTGCCTCTAGTCAAGCCTACCTTATGGAAGGTAGTTCTAGCAACAATCCAAGTTATTCATTATTTATATTATAGTTATCATTATTCATACTTACTAATTAAAGACATGGGGATTAGCCTTTTTGCCTAAATTACACAGGCTAATGGGTATTTTCCTATGCCTTACATACTTTTAGATCATGGACACTCGCCTCCACAATCTCATCATATGTGTGGGTAGTCGCCTCCACACCATTCCATATTATGCGGGTACTCACCTTCACACCATTTCGTAAGGATCATGGTTACTTTCCTCCATGTCCATTCATTATAATAAAGACATGGGGACTCACCTCTTAATCAATTGTAAAGGGTAATTTCTTTTAGCCTCATCATTTACATAATCTTGTAGTGTAGATTTTAATTAAGTGATCTATTCATTCAACCTAGAATCATTTATGTGTGAAAACCCTTCACATTCATGCATTCATACTTAGTCAATTCATGTGGGAACTATCCATTCCTCAACATTAACATAAATTACCAACAATTCATATCATAAGATTTACTCTCAAAGCCCTAGGTCTCATTATCATCATTTAATATCTGTTCCAAAGCAATTCTAAGCATAATTCATCAATCATGTAAGGATATATCTAAACCCACAAAATTTTCCTTCATGACATCAACCCAACTATATCAGTTTTTATTAGAATAATGGAAAAGGCATGGGTACATGCAAAATCATTCTAAAAACATGTAATTATATCTATTCAAGCTTAAGAAACTATATTGTAGAAATTCTAAGGTAATCCATGGTATGAAGGATTCCATGGATGAAAATCCATTATACCTTGATTACAAATCCCTCACAAGCTTGAAGATTGGATACTTAAACATGTCCTAGCTTCAATTTTTTCCTTCTGCTTCCAACATCTAGAGAGAGAATTGTTTAGAGGATTTTTGGATTATTTTTTTGAGATTTTGAGAGAAAGACTAAATTTAGGGGTTTTGGGGTTAAAAAATACTCAAGTATGTGTCCTAAACTTAGAAAAAATAACAACACTTCAATTTGATTAAGCCTAGAAAAGACCCTTAAGTCGTCAACTTAATTGTCCCCAAAACCACCCATGAGACCCTGCCGACGGGCAGTGGATGGACCTACAGTCCTTCCTGCTTGGGTGTGGTCTTGATAGAGTGTTTGGGACATCTATGTACCCTAACTACAAGTTGTGGACCCATACACGGGGCATGGGTCCTGGTCACGGTTCATTGGCTCAGGTTGTTTTCTTGGGGCCTCTTCATAGGCCTATGATTGGTCCTTGTGGGGTGGCACCTTGATGTTCTAACATGTTATCCTCTATTTTTAATATGGGGTGTTAAATTATCTCCCATTGGGATCATTCTTCCTCGAATAATGTTCTAGATGCCTCTTAGAGTAAGTGACTCTAGACTAGAACCCCATCATGCACGCAACACCTAAAAATTTAGACCACTAATGAGGAAACTTCATCTCCAAGGTAAACAAGCTAAATGCATCACAAAGGAGTATAAACTACATCTAACAATCTAATATGCATAAGAATTTAATATTTCATATATTCAATGAGGAACTACCTTCTCCAAATTTAAAATAATGATCAACACAATCAAATGGAGCTCATATGCAATTCAATATGAAAAAGCATATCTAAAACATGTTCATCAATTCATCTCATGATGTCTATATGCAACTCATACTCAACGCACTACAACATGAAGAAAATCAATAATCAAAATCAAAACACAAGTTTTCATGAACATGCATAACATAAGGAAATTATGGGGACATCTAAAACACACATGACTTCAAATCGTAAAGCAAGAAAAGTGGAAACTCATTACCTCAAGCTAGAGTAGAAGGAAAGATATGAGGATATCTTGACTTCATATTATCCTCGGCCTCCCAAGTAGCATCGTCAACTAAGTGGTTTCTCCACAATACCTTCACGAAGCAACTTCCTTCTTTATCAATATTTTAACTTTCCGGTCTAGGATCTCGACCGGAACTTCTTCATAAAGGAGACTTTCATCAACTACCAAGCCTTCTAGTTGAAATATGGATATCGGATGTCAAAGACACTTCTTAAGTATAGAGACACGGAACACCGGATGCACCATTTCCAAATCATGTTTATAAGAAACATTACCAATACGTATCAAAATTTGATATTTGCCTACGTATCTGTGACTAACTTTTCCTTTCGTCCCAAATCTCATCTTACACTTCATGAGCGAGATTTTCAAATCGACCCAATCACTATATATGTATGTGTATATATATATATATATATATATATATATATATATATATTATAATGAGCGGGTTCTGTCGCCATAGAAATACCAAAGAGGGGAAGTTGGGGCCGGAAAAACTTTTTTAGAATATTTGAATTTTTCTGACCTTGTTAAGATTTGGAAGAAATCATAGTAGTTGAGCTGTAGGAAAATATCTTAGAAAACTAGTAATTCTTTTATTTTCTTGATTGCACTGTTATTTAGATAACTTGTTAATGAACCAATACGTTAGTAAGGAATTGAATTTGAGTGATAAATCTCTGGGAATTAGTCTTAGCTTAAAAGATATTACGTGTAGTTGGTTAAGATTGTGTGGTAAAAAGGGGAAATTGAAATTCGTCTAAGGAGCCCTCTGTCTCACTCTGGACCGCTGTAGCAGGACAATGGACGTTGTAGAGAGGCCGCAATAGAGACATAGTGACCGCTATGGCGGACAAGAGGGGACTTAAGATTGTAGATGAAAGAGGGGAGCTCATTGTTTCGAAATTGTCATTGTAGCTGGACTTTAGGCCGTTGTTCCACCACTGATATAACAAGATGAGTGTCATTGTAGCGGGACAAGGCCGAATTGAGTCGTTAAAAAGAATAATAAATGACCTTATTTTGCACTTTTCCACTTTTAAACCTAAGGAACTATTCCAAAGAGATTCGAACTCGCTTTCCACCATTCTTGAAGCCAAAGATAAGATTTTTACTCCCCGGATGCATTTTTTGATCCGTAGAACGTAATAGAATGGTAGAATAATGATAGGGGAGGGTTTTTATAAGTAATCTACGGTGAAAACAACTCTAATTTTGATATTTGGTATCATTCAATGATCTGGAGTTTGTTAGAATTGTTATTAATTAGGTTAATTAGGGATTGATTATTGATTCCCTTATGTTATTAATTGATTGTAGACCAAGACCAAGCAGAACGAATCCGCAAAGGGATGAATCATGTTTTTACGGATTCAACTTTGTTTCGAGGTAGGTGATAGTTTTGATTCAATGATTATGTGATGTATCTCAATTCGTTCTCCATAATGATACTTTTATATGTATGAATGTTGATATATCGATCACAGTTCTTGTAAATTAGATACATGAATTGTCATTGTCATAAAATCATGACTACGATCCTGATGATGTAATTGTGATTGTGATTATGGTGCGTGAATTGGGGATCATATTACCACATTCGGAAAGCTAATGTTAATCAGGTTTCCACGTTCCCATAAAATTATTGGATCAGATTGCCACGTTATGGCACAACTATGTCACCGGATTCCCATGTTCCAGAAGCTAGCTGTTTTGGTTTGGGTTCCATAAGAGAACAGATGGTGTGTGGTAATTGTATTTGATGATCATGTTAATACTATGTATTTTAGATGCTGATATATTATGCATGCGATTATGATATTGTTTTGTTTACGTATGTTGCACGAGTAGGATAGCCGTGTGATCCTACCTGTACATTGTTGTTGTGTACTGATTCTGCACTTGCTCTTATTTTTGTTGAGTACACGGCATCTTTAAGTGGCTATGGACAAATATCTCTTAGAAGATTAAAGATCATCGTATCGAATTCAAAGCTCAGCCAAATCTTTCAGGCTTCCATGGGATTCTCTTTCACCTATGTCAACCATTTCCGACCTTAGACCTTTTCTTTAGATTAGTCAATTAGTTCATTATTATTTCTTGTTTAGACTTCAATAATTAATAGATCTTTTGGTAAAATACACAACAAAACTCAATAATCTTGACGAACTTCTTGAATTCCCTCCTTTTCTTCTATTCTTAAACTCATCTCAAAACCCTCAGTGGAAATATGATTTGTAGAAACATAACAAAATCAGTCTAGACCCCTAAATATTACAAAAATACGTTTTAATAAGATAGGGCAGAAAAAGACCAAAATACCCCTTAGTTTTTAGATAACTTTCCTTAAATGGAAAACCTGATGTCAACAAGCATCTCCCTTATATGAGCTTGAAAATTAGCAAATTTGTTGGCTTTGTAAAGAGGTTTCCAAGACCTTTCATTGGAATAATAAGGGTCTCGCCTAACTCATCCTATACCAAAAGTTATTGTCGTTTGAACTTGACCCACAACTCATAACTTATGTCTAACTTGGAAAATGTGAGATTTTGCTATTTCCAATTTAGTTCTTACTATTATTAGCTCATTAAAATGTTGAGGTTCGAAAATATCTCCCCCGTGGGAACATCGGTCCTCGAATGAGATTCCTCTAAGTAGACTATGGGTGTTAACATCTAACACCTAGCTCAAACACTCAATATGCAAAGTAACATAACATTTAAACTACAATAAATGCCAAGAAGAGTATTACTACCTTAATTTGCAATTTCTCTAGACTCAAATAGATGTGGTATCTCTTCTTCATATCCTACTCAGTCTCCCAAGAAGCTTTCGCAACAAACAATTTCTCCACAGGACTTTGACTGATTGAAAAGAACTCGAATTCTCAACACAAATATCCAAACATTATATAATAGGATTTCAAAATTACAATAACAATACTTGAATTACAAGGAGAAATACTGAAATATGAAGTTACTAGAGATAGAGATAAGCATGGGGATGAGAAGTTAATAATAATGACAAAAAGTGAGAGCACATACAGTTTTTTCATAATACGCATACGTCTTTTGTCTAACCCATAGTCCTATTATACCAATTGAAAATTGATCCTCGATCCCAAATAAAATTCTATAATATGTTATTCCGCCCAATAATTCCAAATTAATCAGTCTCATTAACAATTCCTAACACATCAGCCCATACAAAGTCGATTTGATTCACAATAATACCATCCTGAATAAGAGTCTTGTCCTCAAGGTTCGGGTAGAACAATATTGGTATCATTACGATAAACTTTTTAAGACATAGATATGTGATAATAGTTGTTTTAACAAGTATTGCATCTTCTTTATCTTCCTGATCAATCCTTTGGAGGGAATATATACTTAGCCATTTTACTAAGGAATTATCAAAATGGAATTCTCATCAATATTTGCATGGGCTGTAATTGAAATTACATCAATACAAACTGACAGGAATTTCAATGATAAAATTGCTTCCATTTCGTTTTTAGTCAATAAACTGATGTACTGGTTAATGTGGTTCATCATTGTATCAACATTAGAATACGCAACTTCAAGCTGAGACTAGAAATGTAACATAGGTCCACCGAAACGCATTAACACTAGCCATTAATATATCACAAGGGATTTCATAAAAACAATAACCTTTTTCAGATTCAAGTTTTGCACATGGTAGATAGAACAATGAAGTAAGATTCTAAGCATTGCTCAGTCCTTGAAATTCTTGATGGAAAACTATGCGACACATATTGCATTTTATTTACCATTACAATCGAAATCTTCAACCCATATATATTTACCACATCTCTTTGTCGTCCACTAACAAAGAACATGCTCATGTTCTTGTTCGAATATTTCAAAAAACTTTTGGTGATCTACTGTCTGAGAAATCCATCGTCGCACCATTAACTTTTAAATTTCACCACCAACAAGTAAGGATTCTCGCCGATGCATAGTTAATACACAAATTGGTCTCTTAAGTTGCTTTATATTCACAAGAACATCTTGAGTTTTGATGTGGAACAAAATTCCACTATTCAAATGGTTTAACTTCACGTACAACCTATGTACTCCAGGATCCCATACATGTAAAATTATACCCTTTCCCTCTAAATTGCTTTGAGACCCCAAACATTTAAGATAATAACCCTCACATTCGACAAGTTCAGGATGCATGTCCAAGGATAAAATAATAATGCAACCAACATGGTTGTAGTTTCGACAATCATTAGTAGTTTTACTCCTAAGTTTGACATTATTTAAAGTGTAAAGAATATAATGTATGTGCACCCAACATTGAGTAATCCCGAACAGGTAATCAAATAATTGATTCTAACGATTATTTAAAGCTTTGCAGATATAAAACAAGGAAAGGTCACATGTAGTTGATATTATAGAATTTATCCACAATGAAATCTTTTTTGCATTTGCAATCACACATCCATATGTTTGTTTCTGATGGTTACTGTTAGAAATTTGCTTTTTCAACTATAGTTACTTTTACTTTTACAGATTTATATTAGATAAGACTTAGTTAATTAGTTGTTAGTCATCTATTCCTATTATTTAGAAGTGAGTTAGTGAGTTAGGATTATGCAAGTAGTGGGTTTAGTTCTTTCTATTTTCCATTCACTCTTATAAATGTAATCTGAAGATATCAATAAAAATGTTCACTAATATTCTTCTTGTCTTCTTTGCATTCTAATAACTCATACAACTAAAATTTACAAACAATTGGTATCTAGAGATTTTTCATATTGCAGGGTGTAAGGATATTTCTGTGAGTGATTGTTTCAAGTGACTCAAGCACCACGAAAAGAAAGAACAAAAAATTCAAAATGGAAGAAAGCTCAGGTTTCTCTGTAATACCACCTCCTGTTTTCAATGGTGAAAATTTTCACATGTGGGCAGTGAAGATGGAAGCATATATTGAAGCCTTAGATCTTTGGGAGGCAATTGAGGAATACTATGAAGTTCTTCTGCTACCCGGAAACAAACCAATGGCTCAACTGAAAAATCACAAGGATAAGAAAACTAGAAAATCTAAGGCAAAGCCATGTCTTTTTTTAGTAGTCTCTTCAAGAACTTTCACTCGTATCATGTCTCTAAAATCAGCAAAAGCCGTCTGAGATTATCTCAAGGCAGAATACGCGAGATGATCGTATCAAAGTTTTGCATGTGCTGAAACTCATTAGAGACTTTGAGTTACATAAGATTAAACAATTGAAAACCATCAAATAATTCTCTGACAGGCTTAGGAGCATAGAAAACAAAGTAAGACTACTGGGTTCTGAGTTTAAAGAATCGCGCATTGTTGAAAAGATTCTTGTTACTGTAACCGAAAGATTTGAAGCCACCATTACCACATTGGAGAATACCAAGGATTTGTCAAAAATCACTTTGGTAGAATAATTGAATTCCTTGCAGGCTCAAGAAAAAAGAAGGGTTATGAGAAAAGATGGGATTAGAGAGGGAGCATTGGCAGCTAATAATGAAGAGAGTGGAAGATACAAAAAGAAAACAATAAGAAGAAGCACCCAACAAATGGAGAAGGAGAAGCTCTCTACAAAAACAAAAGCAAAGTAGGTAGAGCTAAAGGAAACTATCATCCTTGTAAGCATTGTGGAATGAATGGGCATGCGCCGTATAAGTGTTGGAAATAGTCGGATGCTAAGTGAAGTAAATCCAACCAACTCAGGCATGAAGCAATTATCTGCAAGATTAAATTGCAGTAGCAAGACGCAGACGCTCGAGTTGTTAATGAATAAGAAGAGGATCAACTCTTAGTGGCATCGTGTTTTGCAAACAATGCTTCAGCTGAGGCTTGGCCGATTGATAGCGGATGCACGAACCATATGACTCATGACAAAGAGATATTTAAAGACTTGAAGCCTAATGGAGTTACAAAAGTTAGAATAGGTCATGGCGGTTATATTCCTACAAAAGGAATGGGAACTATTACAATTGAAACACAATCAGCTACTAAAGCAATTTCCGATGTTCTTTATGTACCAGATTTAGATCAGAACTTGTTGAGTGTTGGTCAATTGTTAGAAAAAGGTTTCAAATTGTATTTCGAAAATAAACATTACTTGAGTCGGAGGTATACTAATTTTCTGATCAAATCAACCCAAAAAAGATGTCTGAGAAGGGATGCCGAAAAAGGCTTCAATTTAATCTGGTGCAAAGTCAATAGTACTAGGGCCTTCGAGTTGGAACTTCCAACTATAAACATGCAGAGTTCCCCAAAATCATAGAGCTTGGGAAGCTCGGATCCGGTCAAGCATCGGGTCTTGGAGAAGAATAAAATCACAGAGCACAGCAAACCGCTAAACCTTTACAATTTTCTAGATTCCCCGTGTTATTATTATTCAGATAAGAATCCTGATAATCATAAATTGGACTATTACTAGTATTAATATTGTTATAGCCTGTCTCTGTAAGGTGAGAGTGGAATTTATCCTTTATTTTGTCCTTTCCATTGCTAGATTTTGCTGTATGCTCTGCTACCAAAATGCAGAGAGACTTGTGAAGGCAAATCCGGGTTGGTTGGTACGGAAAGTCATGGGAGAGGCAGGCTAAGTAAAATAAGGAATGCTCTCGAAACCAATTCACTTGAGTGAGATAGAGGAGAGTGGAATTTCAAGCCCTGTCCTGGTATTTATTTTTGACCGGCAGAAGCCGAACCAAACCCTAAGCAAAACTCCACTTCATAAAGAGTGAATAGACATTCTATACCCATATCCCTGGAACAACTATAAAATAAACGCCATCTTAGTCTACCCGACTTTGACTCTTATTAGAAAGAGTAAGTTTTCACCTCTATTTTGAAAAGTCAAGACCCGTTGGGGAATCTATTCTAGACACGCCTGCAGGCCCTAAACCTATCTTACTCTTCCTCATTCCGGCTATACTCTAGTTGGACAGTCTTATCCTTACCCGCCTTTATTTGTAAAGAAGATATCTAAAGGTTGGACATCCATCGCTGCCGTGATGACGCGGTTGAGTGTTCATTTGATCTATCTTTGCTCTTGCGCTTGTACCTCCTTTTTTCCTATCTGAAACCGGTGAAGCCGCATCAAAAATCCCCTCACAAGATGGGATGAAGTCCCACAATAGTAAGAAGGTAATCGACAACAAGGCAAGGTAAGTGCATTCGAGAGCACAGATCTGCAACAATAAAAAAGCCGATTAGATCGTTTATCAAAAAAAGGCAACATTTATCGCAAATATTTAACTCGTGATTGAACTAAGAATAAAATAAGGTTTTTCTCACTACACGAGTAAGAAGTGATTACCCGCCTACCTACTCAATATCTATCTCATTATCTATAAAGAGGGACGGATTCTACAATAGATCCAGTGCGTTTGAAAATATCTCCATATTTAATAGCAGTATCACTACCAAAGACAACAATCCCTACATTCTCATTCTCAAGATTAAAGGCTATTCTTTAACACCGCTGGCAAATTCAACCATTTCCCCAAATTGAATCTCGTTCAATCCATAAACACGTGCAATCCATCCCCAACTGAGACCACTCGACCGATTTCATCGAATTTTCTGACCTCTCAGAAATTTCATAAAAAGGGCTTTCTAGAGATCCCCTAAAACACGGAAGAATTGAAATCATAGATCAAAACACTATGTATGGATGGTATGAACTGCCTAAACAAGAATTCTTAAACAGCAAACACCCAGTTGCATCAACTCCGTTCCTGTGGGCTTTTGAGGAGTGGGAGAAATTGTTGGAATTCTATGAAAGGGTCTCGGGAGCCCGGATGCATGACAGTTTCATACGACCAAGTGGAGTGGCACAAGATGTGCCTCTTGGCTTATGTATAGATAATGATTCATTCACACAACAATTTTCCTTCCCTTTTTTTTACTTTACCCTAGTGGAAATTCTTTTTTCAAAGTTACTAGGTAATTAGTGAAGATGTTTATGCGAGATCCAGTAAGGAATTGTCGCGGCTGCTCCACTCCGCTGTGCTGCGATCTCATGAACTGAAATTCGTTGCCTTCCCGTGCGCGAAGCGAATGGGCGCTGTGTCGTGGGTTAGTTTCGGGGGGGGGGGGAGTGGGTAGGCGGGCTCCTTTCATTTGACTGGTTAGTTAGGACTTATTTCTACGATGTTTGATATCTTTGTCTCGCAGAGGGACAAATGATATCTTCTTGGAAAAAGCTCAGAGATGGACGATTGCTTCCATTAATCACCAGAAAGACACCAAATTCTCCTTTAGGTGCTTCAACTGCGATATAGGTAGAAGGAGCTGGTACGGAAAAACCTTTGCATCCACTGTATTACCGCGGCTGCTGGCACAGAGTTAGCCGATGCACAAGCGGTGGAGCATGTTGTTTAATTTGATACAACGCGCAAAACCTTACCAGCCCTTGACATATGAACAAGAAAAACTGTCCTTAACGACAAACGAAGGCTAACCCGTTCTGGTTGCTATGACTGGCAAGAATCGGTAGGTTTTTTCAGTGCTCTTTTTACTGCAGTCACGATACTGTAGGGGAGGTCCTGCGGAAAAATAGCTTGACGCCAGGATGATAAAAAGCTTAACACCTCTCATTCTCATTACTTTTTCAATATCAATGAAAATTCAATAATAAGAGTCTGATCTTCTCGCTTAAGAATATGTGATTCCTTCGCAGTGAAGTTGTTGGGGGGGAAGAGAAGATGATAAAGCTAGTTTAATTGAGGAAGCCGTATCAACTGGATGAAGTGATAGGGGAGATTCCGTTCAGTCTATCCAGCTGAGGCTCCTAGACAAATACTCATATACTCCCCCTATCGGGATCATGTACCTGGCCGAAATAGAGGCAAAAGACCTATTCTAGATTCACTCATGGCAGATACAAAGGCTGGAGCAAACAGCTAAGTAAAAGCAGCAGAGAGTCTCTATACGGGGGCAATAGTCTCCCTAACAAAAGAATGAGGAGAGTGCTTCCGAAACGAGAGAAATACTTGAGAAATCCCTTCCGTTACCGATAGAGAATGAATGATGGACTGCTAAAGATCTTGAATAAAGAATTGATATCTTTGCAGAGGAGAAAAACTTTGATTCTTCCCGAAGGTGTTCCTTGCATGCTAAAGTGAACAGGGGCGGTACCAACTCCTAGATGCTATCGAAGCTCCATCTACAAATGGATAAGATCTCTCGCTTTGCCTCACTGTGCTTTGAATAGCCCTACTTTCGAACCTCTCCTGGGGGCAATGATAAACCACCTAAGACCGCTAATGTACCATCTAATTCAAAGGGATACCTTCCTTAAATATGAAAATAAGGGCTCTATCATATACCAGAGTGTGCTAGATGTGTTCTTGGTTGATGTGCAACGAGCCCGTTATAAAGATTTTATACTAGATATTGCTTCAGCTTACGCGGGGTATGAATTTTATCTGCCAGACTTCGTTGACTTTCGTGGTAGGATTTACCGCTCTGGTGTATTACATTTCCATGAACGTGATATAGCGCAAGGAAGCTTCAGGACATGACTTGTTTAAAGTCAAAATGAGAGGTAGAAGTTTCTCATTAAATCCATTAGAGGAAGAACAAGTGGTGTATTAGGCAAGAGATAATGCTTCCGTGTTATGGCATAAAAGGATCGGACACTATCATTATCAAGGACTTCTAAATGCAAGAATTGGTGACAGTCGAGAACCTTTCTAAACAGGGAGCGATTTCTAAAAAGTTTTGGGCTTGTCAATTTGGAAAACAAAGTAGACTACCATTCCCAAGGGAAACTTGGAGAGCAACAAGAAAGTTGCAGCTGGTAATTCACACCGATATTGAAGGACCCCAAAGGATTCCTTCACTTAATGGTAGTCTTTATTATGTCATTTTTATTGATGATCTGACCCGAATATGCTGGATTTATTGTTTAAAGTACAAATCATAGGTAAAAAGAATTTTTTGAAGGTTGAAAGAGAAGTTGGAAAATGGAAGTTGCTGCAAAATTTAAATTTTAAAGTCTTACAATGGCAAGGAGTTCACTTCTGATCAGTTTGATGTATTTGGTGAAGAACCAGGGATTGAACGTCAACTTACTGCTCCTTCTACTCAAGAACAAAATGGAGTTAGTGAAAGATGATTTATCATGGAGCTGGCAAGATGTATGTTGAACGAAAAGAAATTGCCGAAGATGTTTTGGGTAGAGGCAACAAATACACCTGTGTTCCGACAAAATCTACTTCCCTCAAAAGCTATGAAAGATCAAACTCCTTTTGAAGCATGGTATGCCTACAAACCTCCACTCAATTTTCTTAAAGTTTTTTGTCGTCTTTTTTTTAGCTATGTACCTTAGGTTAATGGGATAAACTAGATAAGAAGGTTTCCCCGGGCATTTTTTTTGGGTACAGTAATGTTTCAAAACAATAAAAAATCTTCCAACCTTAAGGTGAGAAATAGTTATCATCGGAGATATCCACTTCATGGAGAATGAAGAATCGGATTGGGATGACTCAAGGAATTCCGTCCAAAAAACAAGATTGTGATTAAATTAAAGGGACGATGATCCACCTGTTCGGGGAACTCAATTTCTCTCTGATATATAGGAGAGATGTAATGTTGCGATTTGTGAACCTGCTAAACCTAAAGATGCTTTCAAAGACCCCAAGTGGAGAAATGCAATGGCGGAGCAGCTATTTATGATTAAAAAAAATGATACGTGGCAGCTTGTTGAAAAACCTCAAGGCAGAAAAGTAATTGGGGTAAAGTGTGTGTTCCGAAAAAAGCTAAATGCTGTCGAATTAATCAACAAGCATACAACAAGTCTTGTAGTCAAAGGTTATGCGTAGTTTTTTGTGTACATTATTCTGACACTTTTGCTCGTGTTTCTAGGATTGACACAATAAGATTGCTTATAACTGTTTCTGCACAACGGGGTTGGAAAGTGCATCAGAAGGATGTCAAATAAGCATATCCTAATGGCATTCTTGAAGAAGAAATTTCTGTTGGAAAACCTGAAGGGTTTGTTATAGATGGAAAGGAAGATAAAGTCTATCGACTACATAAAGCTCTTTATGGATTAAAATAGGCAGCAAAAGCTTAGTATAGTCGAATAAATGATTATTTGCTCGGTCTCTATTTAGAAAAGAGTCTTTCAAAATTCACAATGTATTTTAAAAATAATAGTAGTGATTTTCTTGTTGTTTCTCGCTATGTGGATTACCTTCTGATAATAGGGAGCAGCGAAAAGCTAATTGATGATTTCATGCAAGATATGATGCAAGCTTTTGAAATGTCTGATCTTGAACTTATGACACATAACCTTGGAATGGAGATTACACAAGGAAAAATGTGTTTTTTGCTTGCCAAAAAAGTATGCAAAGGAAATTCTAAAGAAATTCAAAATGGAAAATTGCAAATAGATTAGCACTCCCATGAACAAAAAGGAGAAATTAGGTAAAGTTGTTGTAGCCGAAAAGGTGGATGAGACATACTTCAGAGGTTTAATTGGGTGTTTAATGAATCTTAAAACAAAAAGACCTGATGTATTGTATGATGTAAGTGTTTTATCAAGATTCATGCAATGTCCTATTTTGTAGGCAGCCAAAAGAGTTGTGTGATACATCAATGGAATAATCACCTATGGAGTCAAGTTTTAGAAGAGTCAACCCGTGAAGCTTTGTGGCAATTCCGACAGTGATTGGGGCAGTTCTGAGGATGATGCAAAGAGTACTTAGGGTATTGTTTTAGTCTTGGTTTTGGAATTTTCTTACGGAGTTGTAAGAAACAAGATATTGTAGCTCAATTTACTGCCGAAGCTGAGTTTGTGCCAGCTACAGCAGCAGAGAATCAAGCATTGTGGCTGGAAAAAATTATGGTAGATTTTCATATGGAACCAACTGGAAGCATCAAAGTGTTCGTCTACAATGAAACAACAATAGCTATATCTCACAATCCTTTGTTTCATGGAAGAACTAAGCACTTCAAAATCAAGTTATTTTCCTTGCAAGAAGTGGAAAAAGATTGAGATATAACCCTTGTCTACTGCAAGAACGAAGAACAATTGGCTGATATATTAACTAAGCCTTTACCAGTCAGCAAAGTTTCAGCTTCTCAGACAGAAAATTGGAGTTTGCATTTTCAAAGCAAGGAGGAGTGTTAGGAATTTGTTTTTTCAACTGAAATTGCTTTTACTTAAACTGATTTATTTAAGATAAGACTTAGTAAATTAGTTGTTAGCTATCTATTCCTATTATTTAGGAGTAAGTTAGTAGTTAGGAATATGCTTGTAGTGGGTTTACTGCATTCTGTTTTCCATTCTGTCTTATAAATATAATATGAAGTATCAATAAAATTGTTCTTCTACCAATATTTTTCTTGACTTCTCTGCTTTCTAATAACTCATACTACAAAAATTTACCAACAATTACTATTTCCTCTTAATCATTCTTGTCTTCATGTTCAACATCATCACCATAACTATTTTCAATTTTGGAAAAAGAACTTACCAGAAATGACAAATGCAATAGGTTTACTGGATGTACAGTGAGAATTTGCATCTTTGTGCCTATCTAACCATTCACCAAACACTTTGTGCGCATTCGTATTGCTTTTGAATTCTGATTGTTCATCGTTATATTGCAATAAAAGTGAATTGGTTATCCTTCTCAATTGTGGATTAACATATGTGTGACTGGGGAATAGTAGACATAACTCACCCAGGCTATCCTCACAACAATTTTTGTACTACATCACATATGTTACCTGTTAAACATTAGAGAATCTTCGTCCAGCGGAGTCAAATATTTTTTGTTTAAATCGAATTATCAACTTATTAGCAAAATCCGGCAAATCAGTTAGTTGATTATTCCTAAATAGCCATTGATACCACTTCAATGCTTCACCATCAAGGTCGAACGACATCACATTAATCTTCTTATCTTCATTAATTTTATGCAAATCGAAATAATTCTCTCCTTGTACTATCAAAGCCTCCGGATAATTGCCTCGTAACATCGAACGAAATTCTGTGAGATATTTACGGATAGAATCCATTACTTGTCGTATTGAATCATCAACGAAATCCTTGAGCACTCTATGGTTCTCTATTTTACAGACCTCTGGATGAAAGCACAAATAAAACAAGCTTGAATTCTGAACACATATATCCAAACATTAAATAATAAGATAACCAAATTACAATATCAATACTTGAATTACAAGGAGAAATACTGAAATATCATGTAACTAGAGATAGAGATAAGAATGGGATGAGAAGTTAAGAATCTAAAAATAAAATGAGAGGAACATACGGTTTTGTCATAATACGCATAACTCCTTTGTCTAACCCATAATCCTATTTGACCAATTGATAATTGGTCCTGGATCCCCAATAAAACTCCCTAATATGTTGCTCGGAAAAATAATTCCCTATAAGTCAGTCTTATTCACAATTCCTAAAAAACACGCCCGTACAAAGTCGACTTTATTCACAACACTGATACTACTTCCTTGGTTCTTAACCTGCGATCCTGGAAATCCACAATTTGAACTAGATTATCCTCATAAGATAATTTATCCTTAATACTGCTACGACTATAGAGTACCCCCTTGTCGTAACACGGCGTACTCGACCTCTCGGAGGTATTATAGAAGGGCTTAGAATTCATTCATCGCATTTTCATAAAATAGTGTTGAAATTAAAACCTTTTTTAAGGAAATCATAAGGCATATGAGCCAACAATTTTCAAAGAAGTCTTTATACCAACGTAATCACTAGTCTAATATTTTCCAACATCAACCCAAAACATTAAGTATATCAAAGAAGGGACACGGCCCTTTACATTTAAAGAAAACTACAATGTCATATACAAATGTCTAAATGGAAAAGAAATTGGAATAAGAAGAATTGTCCTTGACATATGAGGACAAACCCAGATCTTGAGAGAATATCTAAGTCCCAAGCTTCAACTTCTAGAGATCACCTCATTTTCCCACACCTACACTTTGTAGAAATAAAGGAAAACATGGAATTAGTATAATTAACCACTAAATATGATGACCATGCAAGAAATCATTTGAAAATGGACATTTTAGTTAAATTATTATTTTCATGCTATTTTGATAAAGTCTTACAAACCAAGCATAAAAGACATCATACAAGTAAATCATCAACATAGAAGATAATACTCCCATAATTCACAAGATATGATCATATTCATTAATTAACCCATTTAACCACTTAGACCGTTTACATAAGGTTATCCTAAGACCCACCTAAGTAAGACATGAGCGGCCGCCCATACAACCACTTCATACACACCAACATGATCCTTAAGACTACCCTAAGTAAGGATATTTCCTTTCAAACACAACCCAACAAGTCAACAATAATTACTAGAGGTACTAAAGGAGACAATCATACATTTAAGGTACTTAACATAATGGTCTTGGAAGACCTAGGAAACCCACTCTAGTACCTTCAAATCCTACTCGTTCCATATGTATATATCATCCCATTCTACTACCTACACGTTGTAGAACCTCTACAATAGCTAAAGTGTACATCTCACATGATGAGAATACGCATTAACCGATATAGACTATACTAGCTAGGTATAGAATCCCATGTAGAAGGTGTTTTAGTTTCCAAGGTTAGAACTTGGATACATCATATGTAGTCATATGGTTTAAGGAATATCGAAACGTTTCTTTGTACTCAAGTCTCATTTCAAGTAGAGCTACTACCTTAAGCATATCACTCGGTGCTTTGCCTTGGTTCTGGTAGAGTAAGTTCATTCACATAAAAGTATTAGAGAAGGTTTTATCCCTAATCCTACAAACTCATAATACCACTACAAAGAAGGGATCCACAAGGGTCTACCGATCAAGGTTCCATGAAACGGGTACCAAGCTAGGTCTATCCGATTCAATTCATTATAAATCAAGGTTTTCATATTCACTAAGGGTTCTAGACACATTAGGAAGATGCACAATTCTTAGGTCTAACGGCTGAAGACATACTCTAGAATACCTTATTTATCATTCATGTATTAAGTAGCGAAAACTAGGTCTACCTAGACAGGACACAATATAAACATATATAGATTGTTCATAGTCTATCATCATCACATACCAACATTTAGAGGAACATGCTTTCAATCACAATATCACATAACTTTATACAAGTTCATCTTAACATCATATAGCAACTTCAAAATATGCCTATCTTCTACATAACAACATAACAAACTTTCAATTCACCTCATAAAGCCGTCAGCATCACAATCATAATAAGAACACTAAGTAAGCACCTCAACTAGAAGTGGATCAAACCATACAAAGCAAACCTACTATACGAAGCAATCGAATCAACTCACCATTCTCAATTATCACAATTTACAATTTATCAACTTCTAATCATAACAACAGAACTTACCCATCATCATGCCCATATGGCCAAGATCACCAACTCATCCTTACATTCACATTTCATCATCATATATATATATATATATATATATATATATATATATATATATATATATATAGAGAGAGAGAGAGAGAGAGAGATAACAACAAGGATCAATGTTATAAAGCAATCTAAATACAATTTAATCCATAGACAATCACAATTATCAAACCGAATTTACAAACCAAAATTATGGAATTAGAGATATCATGGATTCATGGAGCTTTTCACTTGAAATTACCGATTAAACAATAACATAGTCATAAAAATTCGTTTGAAACCATTCAATGCAAGAATCCATGAGTTTGAGGAAGAATTGGGGTTTTGATCATATTTTGGAAACTTGAAAACTACTTGAGAATTGTCTCTAGAGTGAAATATAACTCTAGATAAATAGTCACCATAACTTAGAATTGAGAAGCCCACAAAAATTTAAGAAGAATGCAATGCAAACCTTCAATCCAAGCTTCAATTTTACTCTAAGCTTCATGGAGTTTTGAGTGAACTTTTGGGAGGGAAGGGTTTTGAATTTTGAAGAAGAAGTTTAATTCTAGGTTTTAGATTTTAATATACCTTAAATTAGCCTAAATAAACTAAAATAAACTTCCCCCCATTTATTTAGCCATTGTTTTAATTTACAAAGGCAACCTTGGGTTTGGCCGAATTTTTGACAGATTAGAGGTTACCATTGACGGCCACCTTTCATTGTCCGTCAATAAATTAACACCCATCCTGGATGTTCATCAATGTTGAGTGAAGGTGCTCAACATGGAGCTAAGTTTCAAAATTCTAAGTGTCAGTTGATCGAGGCCATTGACGCACCTTCAATGTATTAATGGTCCGTCGATTGGATCCTCAATGGTGCTACTTGTAAGCTTCTTGGCCAATGTTTGTGTCCTCCTCAAGGACATTTAGGGTTGTCCTTGGGGAGTCATACCCGGATGACTGTTTAGATTCTAGGGCCACCACCCATCATTATAGACTCAAAACGACACACCAAAACACATACAACATGCAGGAGCACACTGGCACACAAAAGACTAGTTTTCAAACGTCTAGGTCATTTCTTGACGTGACCTAAAAGACACTCATTCCATCCCTTGGATACTATTTCTCATTAATTTAGCAAGTTATTAACTCAAGAAACTCATGTGAAGCTCTATTTCATCCTAGTTCATTTTGAGAGTTGTAACATTCTTACCTATTTGGGAACATTAATCCTCGAATGATACTAAAATACTTAAAACACTTTCAAGAGGTAAAGACTCCAGACTAGCAGTCCACCATCATACATTCAACAATTACATTCAATATATCATGCTAGAAGAAAACTCAACTACAGATAGACTCAAAACACAACAAGAAGGTAGCAACAACATCTACAAGTCATCATGCATCAAGACTTCACATTTCTCATTTCACTTTTTTGGACGAACTTCCTTCTCAACATTATATCATGCTACTACAACATTTTCAAGATCACACTTAAGCATGCTCATAAATCAACCTATGCAACATTTATGCAACTTGTTATAGAGACATACCAACATGAAGGACAAGGTCAATAAAGCTCATTTTATCATATAAACATAACCTCATAAAAAATGTGCACAATATAAGAAGATAAAGAAAACTAATTTTCACAAAGACTCCCAAAAATATGCAACATGCCACTAAGAAATGCTAACTCTCAAGCTTGAATAGAGTAGAAGTAAAAAGATAAATATCTAATTAACCCAATTATTCACCATACTCCCCCACTTGAGAGAAACCCAATTAAAAAACAAAAGGGAAACTATACCTTACCAGCGCCTTCGTCCGGATTTGCTTCCATGTTAGCTTGGAGAGCATAGAAATGATTCATCTTTTGTTCACTAACAATGGGACCATTATAAGGAGCTTTCTTTACATCTCTTCCTCTAGACGCAATAGTATGTAAATCTCTCACCTTGTGATCACTCTTCCCACATCCATAACATCCACTACCACTGGCTAGACACTTCCCAAAATGTTTCTTCCCATAATTTGAGCATGTTGTCTTATCAAGTTGAGAACTACCACATCTTTCATAGTTAGCCTTAGGAGCACTAGGAACATCTTGATTTGGAGCCATCTTCTTAAACCTAGGTTGACCTTGCTCATCGGTTCTTCCCATATTCACATTTCTACCCCTCGTCTGAAGCGTAGATTCCTCAATGATGATTGAGCATACACAATAAGCCTTGACAATGTCTTGTCATTATGGAGCATTGTTATATGACACTCTTCTTTCACAATATCGGAAACACCGATCAAGACCCTACTCATCTCATCTGATTAGACACCAAAGACGGAGCATATTTAGACAACAAGGTAAATTTAAACGAATACTCCTCCACACTCATATTACCTAATCTGTAGTTTTAAACTCTTCAATCTTAAACTCCTTCTTCTCACAGGGAAAGTACATCCCTAAGAATGCTTCCTTAAACTCTTCCAACTTTATAGGACAAGATTTAACCGACCTAGTATCCTTCCATTGTGTGTACCACACTTGAGCAACTTTTTATATTGGTATGAAGCCAACTCCGCCTTCTCCCTAGAAGATACACCCATAACAAGGACTATCTTATAAACCTCATCAAAGAATTCTTGGGGATCCACACAAACCTTAGAGACATATTGCTCTCAAGAGAATTTACCCTAGGTCCCCTTAACCTAGAGGTCATATTACTCTCAAGAGCATTTACCCTAGGTCCCTTAACCTAGAGGTCATATTACTCTCAAGAGCATTTACCCTAGGTCCCACATCTATATTTGCTTGAGTCGTTATGGCTCGGGCTAGGGTAAAAAGAGACCATCTAACCTCCTCATTGGATATTTCCATATAAACTACCGAAACCTCATTCCCTTGATTGACTATAGGGGCTTGTTCACCTTGGGAAGGAACTCCCTCATTCACTACTTCCTCATCCACTCTTTTTGTGGCTGTTATCTTGTATTCATATCCTATAAAACAATAGAAGGTATTAGTAAAAGACACTTATAGAACTCAACTCTCTGGCACGACTTACATAATATCAAGAAAGTGTAACTTCTAACATCCTATAGACACCCTCTCATAGATTTGTTGTAACTCACACCGATGAATAAGACTCTGCTAGATGTGGCCTCATCATACTTTGAACCCTATGGACCATTTCACAACCTTATGCTATGATACCAAGTTTGTTACGACTCGAGGGTACCCCTAGGGGTAACACATCGTATTCGACCTATAGGAGGTCTTGTACAAGCCCTTAGCATTCATTGATCGTATTGTCATAAAATAGTGCGGAAATTAAAACATTTTTTTAAATAAATCACAAGTCTTAGGAGCAAATACATTTCAAAGAAGCCTTTATAGCAACATAATCACAAGTCTTATGATGGCCAACATAGACCCAAAACATTATGAATCTCAAACCAGGGACTCATCCCTTTATATTGAAAGAAAAGTACAATATCTTATACTAATGTTTAAATGGAAAATAAACTAATAATCCCTCCGTTTAAAAAAGAATGACCCTATTTCCTTTTTAGTTTGTACGAAAAAGAATGACCCCTTTCCTTTTTTGGCAACACTTTAACTTTAACTTTCCACCTGGCATGTTTAAGACCACAAGATTAAAGGGCATTTTGGTACATTTGACATAACTTTAATTTAGAACCACAAGATTAAAAAGTCTTCTTTCTTTTCTTAAACTGTCACAACCCGAGACCCCACCTTAGAAGTTGGGCATAATCTCGGATTGTGGCACGACGTACTCGACCTCTCGAGGTCTCATACAAGTCTATCATATCATTCATTACATATACATAATGAAAAGTAGTGCGGAATTAAAACTTTTCATAAAAAACAATAACATAGTCTTAAAACTCTTTCATATATAGTAATAGGAAATGCTAAGTCTCGAATAATCATCTTAGGACACAAGAATACTTGGGACACAACTCATACGAATTTAAAAACATACTACTATATAGTCTATTACAATACTTCATAAAACGTGACATAAAATGACATATATGCCCTCAAGTCAAGTGAGGACATACTTCAAACTTCTTCTTGAACGATCTCCTAGTCGAAGTCTTCTTCCCAAAACTCTTCACCTACGAAGAACTATATAGATAGATAAAAGCATGGAATTAGTACAACCATATGTACTAAGTATGACTTATGCATAAAAATCATGAAAACGGACATTTATTGAAAATATGCATCTTTTTCTTTAAACACAATAATATCATCATAAGATCAATATTTATCAACTTAGAATCACATAAGAAAATAATTAATCAATTATGACGTTTTAAAGGGGCACTTAACAGTGACCTCACTTCACTGTTACAGTAAGCTATCTTATTTCATTTTTCAACATATTCTAGCATGTAGTCTTCTCATTAAAGTCATCCTAAGATTTACTTAAGTCACACAAAAAGAGACCGCCCATACACCCTATCTAGATGTGCCTAAACGATCCTTAAGATTACACATAATGAGACACAAATACACCTACAATACATCAACATACAAGACATACATAATATGACAATCTGCCCTACTAAGGCTATCAAAAAGACTTACTTAAGTACTCCTAGAAGAGAACGCACATACATCCACTTAAAGGCTACCTAAATAATCCTTAAGACTTCCTAGGTTTAGATCATGTCAACATATCAAGCAACTTCGCTAACTAGACTCATTCTCAAGACTTCCATTGATAAGACATGAAGAGATCATCCTTTATGCCTGATGTACCGTGGTTTCACGGTACTTTCAATGCTTTTTCATTAAGTTTAGTGTGTGTCTAAGGCCTTTTTGTAGTATTTTTAATGTATTTTTATCTGTGTTTGCAGGAAAACTGTCCATAACGGAAACGCTGAAGACTTGCTGCAATCAATGTAGAAGTGATGACCCACGGAGCCACCGACGGTCCGTCGACCCATCGACGGTACGTTGGTGATGATCGTTGACTGGAGGTTCAAGCTACTGAAACTAAATCGGGGAATTTTGACCAAGTGTGGGGCTACGGAAGGATCGACGGTCTATCGATTGACTGACGGATCATCCTGGAAAATCATTGATTGTAACAGAAAGTAGTCCCAGTACCCGATTTGAAGAAACCACTAAGGATGGAGGAACGGAGGCCATCGACGGACCGTGTTGTTGGTCCGTCAATGGTAACAGAAAGTAGGCAAAAGTGGAGGCTGAAAAAGATTTCAATTGTGGACCAACGGAAGCTGTCGACTGTCCGTCGTTCCATTGACGGACCGTCAGTTGGGCCGTCGACTGAAGACGCGTTTTGGACAGATTTTTCCTTATTTAGAACAACTTTTTATTTAGGATTTTATTATTATAAATAGGACTAAAAACCTCATTTTTGGGGTTAGACTTTTTACTAATTTTTCATACTCTTGGTATTGGAAGTTGAACTTTAGATTTTGGAATTACTTCAATTTTTCGGAATCGATTCTTACTATATTTTCATTAATTCAAGTGATATTTCTGGATTTTCTTCAAACTTGTCAAAGTAAATATATGAATTCTTGTTTAATAACCATGAATTGTATAATGCTAAGCATGGGTAACTAAATCCACAACTAGGGTTATGGGAACCATGGGTAATTAACAAGATTAAACTAGCTAAATAATAATTCTAGAATAGGATCTTGCATGTATTGATAATTCTTTCGTTTAGAATTCTTTTTAACGAGTGCACGTGTTAGAACTTTCCCTAATTCTACTTGCTGAACCAAGGAGGTAGTTAATAGGAAAAGAATTATCAACATAGATTTAGTATACACTATGTAATAGGCTAGTTTCAATTGGTGCGAAGTAGTAACTTAGCCATACATTGAATATGATGCTTAATATGAGGTAAGGGTAAGGCTTAGTAATTCAACACATGTAGCTGGACCAAGGTACGGGGTGAAATTCTTTAGTTGCCGGACCAAGGAATTTGAGATACATAATTTACCACTTTGCATGCAAGACACTAGGAAAGAATTATTATATCTAGGGTTATCGCGTTATGAACCTATGGGGAACACTTAAGCCCTAGTTTCCCTCAGCACTTGATAAACACTAAAGTTTTAATCTTTCTACTTGTTTACTTAGGAATAATAGAACAATTTTTGTTTCACAAAACCCCCCCTTTAATTTAACTGTTTTCGAAAAGGACTTGACTAAATAGACGTAATCATAGATTAAAGTTAAGTCTAAATCATTTTTCTCGTGGGATCGACCCCAACCTAACAATTGGGTTCTCTACTTGATACGACCGCTTATACTTCTTTAGGGAAGTATAATTTGAATGTATCAAATTTTGGCGTCGCTGCCGGGGAAAGTGGCTTTTAGATTAACTTTAAGCACATTACTGAATTTTAGTCAACAATTTCCTAATTTTACTTTTTCTTTTCGTTTTTGTCTCTCGCAAGTCTAACTTTTGTGTATGCCAAGTACACGGAGTCGAGGAGAACCCATACTCTCACCCGATCTAGAACTAAACTGTACACTTTACAGAATGAACAATCCATGCAACCCGGCTAATCTTGAGGATGAGTTCAACGAACAACTTCCACCGACAGTTGAAGCTGATAATCAAGTGTTGGTTGAGAATCCTAGTGAAGGTGATGTGAGGAGGCAACCTCCCGCCCCACGCCCTCAAGAGCACTATAGGGGAAATATTAACATCACTGACTCTGATGGGACACTTGTCCTACCTCCTCTACCACCAGGTCATACTTTTGTGGTAACTAGTAGCTTGATGCAGATGCTCACCGCTAGAGGTTTGTTTTCGGGGCTACCATATGATGATCCTCATGCTCACATCCCCAAACTAAGGTCGGTGTGTAAGAGTTGTGTAGGGAGGCCAGACTTAGACATGGATGTAATTGGAATAAGGGTGTTCCTCAATTACTGACGGGGGAGGCCTCATTTGGTTTACTGAGTTGCCCTACAATTCAATCTATACTTGGGAGCAGTTGAGGGATGTGTTCCTAGCAAGGTATTACCCGGTTTCTAAAAAGCTTAACCACAAAGATAGTGTCAACAATTTTGTGGCATTGCCTGGGGAGTCGGTAAGTAGTTCTTGGGATAAGTTCACCTCATTTTTTAGAGGTGTCCCAAACCACCGTATTGATGATGAATCGTTGAAAGAGTACTTCTATAGGGGGCAAGATGATGACAATAAGGCGGTGCTTGATACTATTGCGGGTGGTTCCTATGGGGAGTGTACTTATGCAGAGATCGCTAAGAAGTTAGAGAAAATCTCCCGAAATAATAAAGCTTGGAGCACTAGGAAGTCGAATACTGGGAGAAAAACTTTTGCGGTGCAATCTACACACAACCCAGCCGCAGATGAGATTCGTGAATAGATGGCTCAAATGAGAACTGATCTTGGGTTAGTGTTGAAACATGTAACTGGGTGTGCAGAGAAATTGAATGCGGTGAATTATTTGACTAAGCCACCACCGCCGGTAGATGAATTTTACTATGAGGAAGATTCTTATGTAGTGAATGAGCAGACGGGGGGTTTCCGATCGAACGCCCAAGTCTCCAATCAGGAGAGTTGGCACCAAGGTCAAGGAAATCAAGGTCATAACTATGGGAATTACAACCGAGAGGGTCACTATGTTCGTGAAGGAAACTATAACCGCGATAACAACTTCAACCGGGGTAACTATGGAAACAGAAACGATCAAAGTGGGCCTATGTTCCACATCAAAATCGGGAAGTTGCTCCTAGGGATGGTGGAGGTAGTATGGCGCGAGTTGAAGACATGTTGCAAAAGATGAGGAGGAGGTTTGACACAAGTGATGAGCATGCCAAGGAATTGAGAGGTGATTTGGCTAACATTAGGCAAAAAGTTGATGCACATGCAGTCTCAATCAAGCATCTTGAGATGCAAATGGCCCCATTGTCTTCTACTGTGAACCCTCATCAACCGGGTACTCTTCCTAGCAATACCGTCCAAAATCTGAAAAATAATGGACATTGTATGGCAGTCATGACTCGAGGGGATAAGCAAACCATTGATCCACCTATGCCGTCTGGTTTTGAAGATGAGGTGAGAAGAGAAGATGCGGCAGTAGAAGCTAGTGGTGAGTTGGTAAATGGAGCGGTAAAAGAATTAGAGATGCCCCAAAAGGTGACCCCCTTTCCTAGACCACCACCACCATTTCCATAAATATTGGTGAAGAAGACCGAGGATGGCAAATACCGATGTTTTATTACTATGTTGAAACAACTTTCCATCAATGTAACTTTGATAGAAGCTCTTGAACAAATACCCGGTTATGCCAAGTTTATGAAAGACATGGTACCTAAGAATAGGTCGGTGAGTTTTGAGGATGATGATCGGATGCAACATTGTAGTGTTATTGCTACAAGGTCTCTTGTGCAAAAGAAATAAGATTTGGGTGCTTTCACTATTCCATGTACAATCGGGTTATAACACTTTGCTAAAGCATTATGTGATCTTGGGGCAAGCATAAATATCATGCGTCTCTCCATTTACAAGAGGTTAGGTTTGGGTGACCCACAGCCCACTACGATGCGGTTATTGATGGTCGATCGAACAATGAAATACTCCACGATGTGCTAGTGAAGGTGGAGTCATTTATATTTTCGGCCGATTTTGTCATTCTTGACTGTTAGGTGGATTTTGAGGTGCCTATTATTCTTTGGAGGCCGATTCTTGCTACCGGTCGCGCCTTGGTTGACACGGAGAAAGGGCAGATGAAGTGTCGGTTGAACAATTAAAAAGCGACTTTCAACATTTATAAGTCCATGAGGCAGAGTGGTGAGACCCAAACAGTATCTCTATATCATACAGGGTTGAGAGTACGTCTAAGGTTCAAATTGAAGAGCTCCTTGGTGTTGAGGCACTAGTGGCAGTGATCATTAATTTTTAGAGTGATGGTTTTGAAGAGTATGAGACATTGGTTGCAGCACTTGATCGAGGTTATTTTCGGTTCAAACCAAAGAAATTGGAGTTAGATATGAAACATCGCGAGTCTCCACCCACGAAACCATCTATTGAAGAGGCTCTAAAATTAGAGCTTAATGCTCTAACACCTCATATGAGGTATGTATTCTTTGGGAAAGATGATATTTTGCCGGTAATTATTTCTTCAGATTTGAAGGTGCAACAAGTATAGTGTTTGGTTGAAGTGTTGAAGAGGTTCATGAGAGATATTGGGTGGACTATTGCGGATATTATTGGGATCCCTCCCGGTATTTGTTCACATAAAATCCAACTCATGCCTGATCATAAGCCAAGTATTGAGCACCAAATACGTTTAAATCCACCTATGCAAGAGGTATTGAAGAAGGAAATTATTAAGTAGTTAGATGCCAGAGTCATATATCCGATCACTGATAGTAGTTGGGTATGCCCTGTTCAGTGTGTGCCCAAGAAATGGGGAATGACTGTCGTCCCTAATGAAAAAATGAGCTTGTTCCAATGAGGTCGGTGACCGGATGGAGAGTGTGTATGGATTACCGGAAATTGAATGGATGGACTGAGAATGACCATTTTCCTATGCCCTTCATGGATCAGATGTTGGATAGATTTGCAGGAAAGGGGTGGTATTGTTTTCTTGATTGTTATTCGGGTTACAACCGAATCTCTATTGCGCTGGAAGATCAAGAGAAAACCACTTTTACTTGTCTTTATGTAACTTTCCCGTTCAAGAGGATGCCCTTCGGATTGTGCAATGCACCGGCTACTTTTCAAAGATGTATGATGTCCATATTCTATGATATGGTGGATGACACCATTGAGGTATTTATGGATGATTTTTTGGTTGTTGGTGACTCGTTTGATCATTGTTTGAGTCAGCTGGCCGAAGTTCTCAAAAGATGTGAAGATTGCAACTTTGTGCTAAATTAGGGAAAATGTAACTTTATGGTTAAAGAGGGTATTGTATTGGGCCATCGCATCTCAGAGAAGGGTATAGAGATTGATCGAGCCAAAGTTGAGGTAATAGAGAGACTTCCTCCACCCATCTTTGTAAAAGGTGTGAGGAGTTTTCTTGGGCATGCGGGCTTCTATTGGAGGTTCATCAAGGATTTTTCAAAAATTGCACATCCTCTGTGTAAGTTACTTGAGAAAGAGTGTAAATTTTATTTTGATGAATCTGTCTGAAGGCATTTGGAGAGTTGAAGGAGAAGTTGGTGTCTGCGCCCATTATTATTTCTCCGGATTGGAGCAAACCATTTGTGGTTATGTGTGATGATAGTGGGGTTGCTCTTGGTGTAGTATTGGGACAAAGAAGGGATAAAATCCTTCACCCCATTTATTATGCCAGTAAGGCCCTTAATGACGCTCAGAAGAATTATACTGTGACTGAACAAGAGCTACTTGCGGTAGTATTTGCCTACAAAAAATTTTGCTCATATTTGCTTGGCACGAAAGTTATAGAGCTTACTGATCATTCTGCCTTAGAGATATTTGATGGCAAATAAGGATGCAAAACCGAGGTTTATTAGATGGGTATTACTGTTGCAAGAATTTGACTTTGAAGTGAAAGATAGAAAAGGGACCAAAAACCAAGTTGCCGATCACTTGTCCAGATTAGAGGATGAAACTATTCGAAATTTGGGTGAAAAGGCTGAAATTGATGATACTTTCCCTGATGAGAATGTATTGGCCGCTTCTCATGACTTGATTCCATGATTCGCGGATTTTGCAAATTACTTGGCTAGTGATATCGTCCCATCGGACTTGTCCTTTCATCAAAGGAAAAAGTTCATGCATGATGTGAAAAAGTTCTTTTGGGATAAGCCATATCTGTATAGGAGTTGTGCCGATGGGCTTATTCGGCGTTGTGTACCGGAAGTTGAGATGTTGAGTGTTTTGGAGGCATGCCACTCCTCGCCTGTGGGTGGGCATCATAGTGGTATCCGGACTGCCCATAAAATCTTGCAATGTGGCTACTAATTGCCAACCATCCACCAAGATGCTCATGAGTTTGCCAAGGCATGTGATAGGTGCCAAAGAGATGGAGGTGTTTCTAGACAGCAAGAGCTCCCTTTAAATCCCATTCTTGTAATTGAGTTGTTTGATGTGTGGGGCATTGAATTTATGGGCCCTTTTGTAAGTTCTCATGGGATGAAGTATATTCTTGTGGCGGTTGATTATGTGTCAAAATGGGTGGAAGCCATATCACTTGCAAATAATGAAGGAAAGAGTGTCACTGCGTTCTTGAAAAAGAACATATTTTCCAGATTTAGCACCCCAAGGGCCATTATTAGTGATGGGGGATCCCACTTTTGCAACAAGTTGTTCAAAGGGTTATTGGAGAAATATGGTGTTTGCCACAATGTCGCCACTCCTTACCATCCTCAGACTAGTGGGCAAGTTGAGCCGTCAAACAGAGAAATCAAGCAGATTCTGGCGAAAACAGTCAATGCGAGTAGAAAAGATTGGTCAAGGAGGCTTGATGCTACTCTTTAGGCCTACCGAACATCATAATAGACTTCCATAGGTCTGTCTCCATACCAACTTGTATACGGGAAGGCTTGTCACTTGCCGGTTGAGTTACATCATAAGGCCATGTGGGCAATGAAGAAACTGAAGATGGATTGGAATAAAGCAGCGGAGTAGAGGTTGAATGGGTTAAATGAGCTTGATGAGTTTCGCTTGAAGGCATATGAAAGTTCAGCCCTCTACAAAGAAAAGATGAAGAAGTACCATGACCAAAAGATTGAGAAGCGCGACTTTGTGGTTGGAGATTTGATCCTTTTATTCAACTCTAGGTTGCGCTTGTTTCCGGGCAAACTCAAGTCCAAATGGACTGGTCCATTCTTTATCACTCAAGTCTTCCCTCATGGTGCGGTTGATCTGGAGAACAAGAAGGGTGTAAGGTTCAAGGTGAACGGACAAAGAATCAAAATCTACCTAGGGCATGTGGAAAATGAGAATGAAGTGGTTGAGTTATACCATCTTGATGAAGTCTAAGTAATCAAGATTCTTGCGTTGTGCCGCGATGTTAAATCAACCGCTGATTGGGAGGCAACCCAATATGTATCCTCTAGCCAACAATAGGTTTTTCTTTATTTTATAGGAGTAGTTGCATTATTTCTGTTTTTACTTCATGTCATGTATGAATTTTCCTTGACTGTCTTTTAAAAGTGTTGGCTAGAGAGTAGACTAGGGTCCGTGTCTAAAAAGTATCCAGAAAACACAAAAATATTAGCTTATTGGGTGTTCAATATGCAGGGATCAAATCACCAGAAATCTGCAGAAATTGGTCTGGTGCACTGATCTACGGACCAACCGACGGGTCGTCGTCCTATCGACGGACCGTCGATGGCATCCGTGGATCCCAGGTATGATTTTTAATTTTTCCTAAGTTAGGGCACAGTCGATAGAACAGTCGACGGACCATCGATGGACTTACGGTCCATCGACGGGGAATCGTTAGTTTCCCAAACCCAATAACCCGACCCAACCCGAACGACTATATATTAATTTTTAAAACTTTTCAGTTACCCCCCACCCTTTCAAATCCCTTTCACAACTGTTTCCCTCCCCATTTTCCTTCAACTCCCCACTCACTCACACATCTATTCCCCACTAATCATTTCCTAATTACCCATCATCCCCAGAATGCCCCTCCATCCCAAAACTTCTCTCTCCCCATTTCCCATCTTCTTTTGTACTCCATCCGGTCAGTGTCCAAAGGCGGGCTAGGTGTTGTTTCGTGCACAAAGTAATCTCCGCATTCACTCCACTACAGTACACAGGTATGTTCATCTCATCTGCTACTGATTTCATGTTCTTTGTTTGGAAACCTAAATATTAGCATGCAAAATTGATGAAATCTGTATGTGGGTCTTGACTTCGGGACGAAATTGCATGATTAAAACAATTGAACTTTGGTACATAGTCCCTTAGAATGATGGAAAGTGAATGGGTTGGGGGTGTTAATGTCTAAATGAACTGTGTTCTGAGTTTTGTAGTTTTTCCGAATTAGGGTTTTTTCGTACTTTAGATTCTAGGATTGAAATTGCACTAATCGATGCCCTAAGAATGACGAAATGGTGTGTTAATTGATATATGAACATAAAGTGTCTTAATATGCTTGACATTGTCAATTGGGGGTGCCAAATATGGCTTACCAAAGTCTGTCTCTGACCGACAGGACGAGACCCCGTCTACGGACTGTCGATCAATCGACAGACCGTTGATGGGGTCCGTCGATATCTACCCCTGATTTTAATAAACTCTGCAGCAATAGAATAGGCCTATGGTCCGTCGACTGATCGACGTACCGTCCTGCACGTCCGTCGACTCTAACAGAACATTATTTGCTGAGGGTCTAAAATTTTTGTCTAAGTGCCTACCGATGGAAGTGATCTACGGTCCGTCGTCTCATCGATGGACCGTCCTTCACGTCCGTCGTCTTTAACAGAACCTTTGCATGTCAAGCATTGTAAATTTTTTCTAAGTGTCCAACAACGGACTAGGTCAATGGTCCGTCGATTGATCGATGGACCGTCCTGCAAGTCCGTCGTCTTTAACAGAACCTTTATTCCTAAAGAATTCAAAATATATGCTAAGTGTTCCCCGAAAGACCCTACCGACCGTCGTTCCATCGACGGACCATCTCTAGCGCCCGTCAGTCAGTTCTACAGTTCTGAACTTGACTGTGTTTTGTGTTTCAAATTTGGTCTTGCTTCTGTTGGGTGTGTCATATGTTTACAATGGAACTAATAACTCTCTTTTGCAGGTACCAATGGCCCCCAAGCAAGACTTAGTCTACTCTAGAGGACGTTCCATGTATGTTGCCCCTTCCCGCCGGCTGGTGATTGGTTCGTCAGACGATGAACGCGACCCCACATATGTGCCACCAGGCACCCAGACACCGTCACGTGCTGCTTGGACCTCTCGGAGCACGCCCAAGATGGTGGAGTCTGGCGTAGTCACTGCCTCCCAGTCTGATGAGAAGCGTACACTGACCGGCACATCGTCTAGGTCCGCAGAGGGTTCTGAGGGAACTTCTAGCTCCGAGGAGGCTTCCGTGTCTAAGGGAGCATCCGGTTCCGAGGAGGCTTCTGGGTCTGAGGGAGATTCTGGCTCGCATGGTGCCACTTTTCCTGCTGTAGCTGCCCACTCTGCCTCGGGTGTTGAGGCCGATAGGGTGGATTCTACTTCAGCATCCCTGACTGACGTCTATGCACCGGTTGTTGATCAGCCCAACCGGTGGTGCGTAGGAGGTCAATACCAGGTGTAAAGGGATGCGAAGGTGCTCAACGATAAGGGGGTCATGACTCCGACTCTGATAGTCGAGCGGCGAGTTCTTATAGGGAGCCTCCACTATGTCCCTGATATGCATTCTCTCTTCACCTGCCATCGGCTAGAGTTGATGTCTAGGAGCGTTGGACGCTACAGCGAGGAGGTGGTGCGAGAGTTCTACGCTTCTTATGTAGCGACTCTCCGATCTTCTTTTGATAGATGGTCTAATCCCGCCAAACAGGCACCACTTGATCATGTTCGAGTCCGTAGGCGCAGGGTGGACATCTTTGTACCCACTATTCGCCGTTTCTTATACGGTGCTGATACGGATGCTACTAGGGAGCCCCCTACCCCTGAGTTTGACTATCAGTGGAAATGATTAAGGATGGCCATTTCCAGCGTAATAGAGGGGTGAGACAGACCACCAAGAGGTGGATAGCCCAGCAAATTTCCGTGGATGGTGAGGGTGCAGATTGGGTGCTGGAGCCTAGAGGTGTTATCAAAAAGGCCAACTTCACATTCACGGCCAAATTAATTTGGCTATTGGTCCGTCACTGCCTATCCCCCACTGCTGTTGACAACATTATTACATGGGATAGAGCAGTATTGGTAGCTGCTACGGTTGTAGGGTTTGAGGTGGATGTTCCGAGAATATTGCTGGCAGTCATTCATTAGAGGGCCTTTAAGGCCACCACCACGTACCCTTTTCCGTGCATGATTTTCGAGTTTTGCAGGTCTGCTGGAGTGCCCATATGGAATATTGATGTTCTTAGGACTCCTACTGGGACTGTTGATATTGATCTCATCCGGGATGAGGCCAATGAGGAGGTACCCAACAGAGGGCCCAGAGTGGAGCTGCAGCCGCTAGGAGAGAACTTGGCGGACACGGTAGAGAAAGCCCAAGGGGATGATCAGGCTATATCAGAGCCTACCGGCACCACTCCTGTTGAGTCTATCCCAGGTACTAGCACAACTCGAGTTCCTCCCGCTCTACTCCATCTGCAGCACTGGTCTCGATTACTAGGGTCCAGATGGCCAATCTACTGCATCATATCCAGCCCTGGATGCAGAAGTCCATTGCTGAGGCGGAGGAGCGGATCGAGAAGAGGATTGTCCAGCAGACTGAGAGGCAGATTATGGCAGTCCACCAGTATCTTGACACCTTCGAGTTGAGAGTTCTCGCCCGGCCAGCCCCTACTATTGACTTGATGACTCTCGAGGTTGCTGTCGCGAGTCTAAGGGTTGATGTTGATGCCATTCTGGATGCGCGGGTACTTGATCCTGAGGGCACGTTTGCAGAGCCTGCTGAGGATACGATGCTTGCTACACTATTCCAGACCACCGCTGCGCCAAAGCCTCCACCACGTGAGCATGCCAAGAGGCAATAGACCAGAGAGGGTGATGAGGCTCGTGCTAAGAAGAGAGAGCGTACTGAGTTGGAGGCTGCGAAGAGAGCCTCATTGATGGATGAGGAGGTCCGACAGATGAGGGCTCATGAGTTCGCTACTGGGGCGTCTAGCTCCAGGATTGTTGATGTTGCGAGGAGCACTACTGAGGTGGCTGACATTGCTGCGGACACTACTGATGGTGTCCCTCCTACTGATGGAGCGGGTTCTGGGCAACCAGACCCACCCGCTTGTTGATCTTCGGCGTTATGCACCTCAGGTTTGCTTCACCTACCACCTTCGTATTATATTTCTTATGCATTGGGGACCATTGTATGCTTTCTTGTTGGGGGTGGGGTAAATGAAATGTGGGTGTTAGGGTGAAGTTTTAGTAGCCCAACTCACGATCCTCTCTTGGGGTTTTCTTGCCTGTGTTCTTTTGCCCCCAATAGACTGATTATTTTACTATTGAACCAGCCTGTTTAGTATCTTGTACAAAGTATAAATATGAAATCTAAAGCATGACAGCTAAATACAATTATATCCCGTTCTGAAGAAAATGCTCGCATGATTACGCATAGTAAATGTAAAATTGTTGGCTGTAAGTATGACATAGAGATACACCATTGCATGACCCTCGATCTAACGCTCGAACTAGGTGTATAATAATCTGGTAGGGCAATGAGGTGTTAAGTGAGTGTGAGGAAAGTTGAATAGTCCACTGTTGGTACCTAGCTAGAACTTGTTCGGTTAGTCCTGCAAAAAGTAATCTGTGTTAGACAATTAGGAAAGGATTTGAGATTACAATGGACCTTTCTTTTGTACCCCAACTCATCTTCATTGGGAACAATGTATTGGCCATGGTCCCTCCTTGGACATGTGCACCTCTGCTTATGCCAAAAGCATAAGTTGAGGGTGGCTAATGCAGAAATAAATCTCGTCCTGGCCCTGACCCAACTTTGGGTATTGTGTACCTTGACTCATGGCAAAGCCATGAGTTGCGGGTGGCTATTATGAGGATTGTTCCAGAAAGCGGGGTTGAAAGAATTAATGTAAAAAAAAATGAAAGAAGAAAAGAAAAGTGGCTCAATCAAAGTTGAAATCAAGTGAAAAATTTGAAAAATTTGAAATAAAAATAAAAGAAGAGTCATTTGCACGAAAGGGAAAAGCAAGGCAAAGAATATAAGAAAATGAAGAGTAGGGCATAATAAACGATGAAAAGGTAAGACGCTTAGCAATTATGTCAAGGAGGGCAACAAGTCACTAAAATGCATCCAAATGTACCCTACCTGACCAAGATCCTACGTTAGAAGCCAAGAAAGTCCTATTGTGATCATCAGAGTCTAATATAGTGATCTCAAAGAAGTGAAAATACGGGCAAGCCTATGTCGACAAGTATCATTTAGGTGTGAAGTTGTTCTGAGATCGAGTGTTGAAAAATAATCCTTATAATCACATTGAAATCACTGTGTGAAAAAGAAGGATGTTGTTTTGAAAGTGAGGACACTAGTTGCAATATTGGAAAGTTGGTACCTTAGTGAGAGATAAAAGAGGAGAGGTGTCGGTGCGTGGTGAGTTTGTGTCATGGTATGATCCACATGAATGAGACTAAGAGTGATATCATGTATAAAAACAATGAAAATAATCGGGATTGATATCCAGATGATTGTGAAAGCTTAAATGAAGATACTTTTGTACAAAGGTGTTGTGGTGAGTCATAGTGTGTCGCTTGAGGACAAACAACGAATTAAAGTTGAGGGTGTTGATGTACCATGGTTTCACGGTACTTTCAATGCTTTTTCCTTAAGTTAAGTGTATAAGGCCTTTTTGTAGTAATTTTAATGTATTTTTATCTGTGTTTGCAGAAAAGCTGTCCAGAACGAAATAGCTGAAGATTGTGCTGAAATCAGTGCGGAAGTGATGACCCACGGAGCCATCGACGGTCTGTAGGTGATGACCGTTGACTGGAGGTTCAAGCTGCTGAAATCAAATCAGGGAATTCTTACCAAGTGTGGGGCTATGTAAGGATCGATGGTACGTCGACTGACTGACAGATCATTTTGGAAAATCATTGATTGTAACAGAAAGTAGTCCCAGTACCCGATTTGAAGAAACCACTAAGGATGGAGGAACGGAGGCCATCAACGGACCGTGCTGTTGGTCCGTCGATGGTAACAGAATGTAGGCAAAAGTGGAGGCTGAAAAAGATTTCAAGTGTGGACCGACGGAAGTTGTCGACGGACCATCAGTTGGGTCATCCACTGAAGACGTGTTTTGGACCGATTTTTCCTTATTTAGAACTCCTTTTTATTTAAAGACTTTATTATTATAAATAGGACTAAAAACCTCGTTTTTGGGGTTAGACTTTTTACTAATTTTTCATACTCTTGGTATTGGAAGTTGAACTTTAGATTTTAGGAATTACTTCAATTTTCCGGAATCGATTCTTACTACATTTTCGTTAATTCAAGTGATATTTCTGGATTTTCTTCAAGCTTGTCAAAGTAAGTATATGAATTCTTGTTTAATAACCATGAATTGTGTAATGCTAAGCATGGGTAACGAAATTCACAACTAGGGTTGTGGGAACCATGGGTAATTATCAAGATAAAACTATCTAAATAACAATTCTAGAATAGGATCTTGTATGTACTGATAATTCTTTCGTTTAGAATTCTTTTTAACGAGTGAACGCGTCAGAACTTGACCTAATTCTACTTGCCGGACCAAGGAGGTAGTTAATAGGATATATTTAGTATACACTATCTAATAGGCTAGTTTCAATTGGTGCAAAGTAGTAACTTAGCCATACATTGAATATGTTGCTTAATATGAGGTATGGGTAAGGTTTAGTAATTCAACACACGCTGGCAGACCAAGGTACGGGGTGAAATTCTCTACTTGCCGGACAAAGGAATCGAGATACATAACTTACCACTTTTCATGCAAGACACTAGGAAAGAATTGTTATAGCTAGGGTTATCGCGTTATGAACCTATAGGAAACACTTAAGCCCTAGTTTCCCTCATCACTTGATAAACACTAAAGTTTTAATCTTGCTACTTGTTTACGTAGGAATAATAGAACAATTTTGTTTCACAAAAAAAACATTTTATTTAACTGTTTTCGGAAAGGACTTGACTAAATAGACATTATTGTAGATTAAAGTTCATTCTAAATCATTTTCCTCGTGGGATCGAACCCAACCTAACAATTGGGTTCTCTACTTGATACGACCGCTTATACTTCTTTAGGGAACTATAATTTGAGCGTTTCAATGCCCTCTTCACACTTTAACTAAGGAATCCTTAACTCACTTTAGATTAGGTACTCATTATTTACATATTCTATATCATTAAGACATTAGTTAATTAGTTCATTTAAGACACATACATCACATAAAGGACATTCAGATAATGGTCTTGAAGAAGACCTAGGGACTCTTACTAATGCTAATATTTATCACATATGATGAAAATATGCAATAACCGACATATACCATGGTAGCAAAACATGGAATCCAGAGTTATATCCTACTCCAATGAGGTGTTCTACTTCCCAATGGTAGAACTTAGACACATCCCATGTAGGCACATGGTTAAAGAATATGAAGGGCATACTTTGTACTCTAATCTCATTCTTAACTAGAGCTACTTTGCCCTTTCCATACTCGGTGCTAGCCTTAGTTCTCATAGATTAATTCACATTACGTTCATACAAATGTGTCCCATATCATGTGCATGACCCACTTACATTTACCCTACCAAAGAAAGGTCCGCTAGGGCTATCTCACTATGTCGAAAGAAGCTCATCATGACTTTCCTAAGGATTGATGTGATGCCGTTCCAGTCAATCAACCTTAAGTCCATCATTCATTACATGAAGGATACCATTACGGCTTTTGACTTCATGTTTCATAACCTTACCACTTTTTTAAAGGTTCCACATAAAAGACCTTCGTATCATCATTCAAGGTCTCACTTATATTGATTTATTCAAGACTAAGACCCTTTAGGTTCCTAAGTTAAGACATCACATATTCACATAAGCATCAAGTAAGGGACACAAGTCTACCTAAACAAGACACAACATACTTTCATTTAACTTATATAACATATCATCTTTTAGAAACCTGGGAATGACCCTTAATAACATTTAGTGAACCTATTAATTACCTAAACATCATCTACATAATCATTATAGACTCATATAACCAAATTAGGAACAACCATATATCAACTCTAAGACTATACACTTAACACATAGTCCTAGAACAACATGATTTATCTAGATAGTATCAATAGTCTAACACATACTTTCAATATAGGTAGATATGATCATACATCACTAAATCAACTAGATAAATAGTCATATAACTTCAAGTAGTGCCAACAAGGCCACATCAATATACTTAAAGTAACGCCGACAAGGCCACATCAATTCACATAGCACCGCCACCATAACTGGACCAAACCAATCACAACATAATTGTAATCTAAATAATATTAATAATAAGGAATTAGGGAAGCGTACCACCTCTTCATCCTCAACACTTCAAGCCAATACCAAATCACCAAATTCAACATCGTAAGTCCCTTACCCATGGCCATGAACACCAATTCAATACACAATTATAATAATCAATGAAATCTAAACAAATTCAACATATATTCAACAATCTAAGATAAATTAGAAATAAATTGAATACAATTGTTATATCATTAGAAATCCCATAAGAAACTACACATGAATTCATCAATATCAGACCACTATCAAGTAACCCATAAATTAGTCAAAAACTAGGGTTCATCAATTACATGGGTTCATAGGTAAATTGATTTAAAATCATCAATACAACATCAATCTAATCCATAATATACCTTTGAAAACCATTAATGCAAAAAACCATGGAAGATCATGAAAAAGGTCAATTCATCTTTTAATAACTTTAGAAAACATCTTTGAAAGTTAGGATCCTTGATGAAACGCGTTTCTAGGATCAAAAGTCATACCTCAATGAAGTTAATTCTTTAATTTGATGAAGAATCTCCACTCAAAATGTCACACCAAGCTCTTCCTTGATTTTGGACTTCGATGGAGTCTTGGGGAATTTCTAAGGGATTTTGGGGTTTTGATTTTGAAGAATGAAATCTTCTTAAGTGTTAAAGCCTTATAAACACCTTTAAAATATCCAATATACCCTTAGGGAACCTCCAAACCTTCCATTTTGAAGTAGGGTGAAATTACAATTTCACCCCTACATAACAGTGAAAATGGCACGCAGGGACAGACCATCGACGGTTGGGCAGTCGACGGACCGTTTATCCACAAACGGACCGTCCTGTCCTCCCGTCTATTGGTTGAGAGGCTGGACGTGGTTCACAACCTTCCACAGCCTAAGTCCCAACCTACGGGACTATCGACAGACCATCCTTGGACCTACGTGTCACGATCGGAATCCAGACTCCAGACGAGACCTGCGTCGTTGACCTCTAAGAGGTCGCAGACAAGCCTACATACATTGTCGTTACTTCATCTAGGATAATTTTAGCAGAAAATTTGAACTTTTGTTATTTAAACTTTATATTGCAAAACATTGATCTCGCATAATACTATCTATGTAAACTCATAAGCGTTCACAACAACCATCTAACTCAAGATCAAATGAAAGATATAGTCATAAATATAGAGTTGCCAAAATGGCACCAATACAACATCTTAAAGTAAATACGAAAGAAACGCTAGTGGAACATACTCCACTTGCTCATGCCTACGTCTACGCTAGAATAAGCCAGTAAGCATCCTCGAAATCATGAGGGCCTACCAAACCCGGATGAAAGCTCCACGTCCGGATAACTTCTGCGTCGACTGGTAAGCTCTAACGTCCAGCTGCACCTCCACATAAAAGTAGTTAAATATATGGGATTAGTACGCACTTGTACTAAGTATGGGTATATGCAAGCACACACCAAAGACATGCATGAATTAGAATAGCTCTCTCCTAACGATATGAGTTATGGAAAGTCAAGTCAGTAGACTTGCCAAAATCGTATTAGGAAAGTCATGCCATGAGAGTAACATGCATGATCATACGTATCATATTGCACACAGCACATAACATATTGCATATAACACATAACATATTGCATATAGCATATATTATATTTCATTTCATTCGTTCATATGCCATGAGACCTTGGAATCATGGACTTAACATTAGGACTTCCCAAAATGAGGGCTCAACATATGGGACCTGAACTAGAGAGCCTCCTTTAGCAAAAACAGAGTTTGCTTCATTCATTCATACGTAGTTCATTTTCATTCATTCATAGACTAATGTAAACACCAGTCATACCTAGGATGTAGTTTAAGACTTTTATCGGGTTCACTGTGCAAAGACCAAGAATGACCTAGTGTCATTACTTAAGTATAGTTCACCTCCTGATTATCCTATCCTAACACCTTTGGTATCGTTCATTTCTTTATGTGCATTACTTGAGGCTGGCATCATTCTTTCTTTGGGAACATTAACCTTAACCAACATAGATCATGTGAGCATCATGAAATCCAGTGTATAACCCCACACCTAAAAGAGGTGGAATCACCGGCCAAAGTGAACCAAAACATGCTAGCGTATATAGGGAATTGAACCTTGCTAGATCCCTATATTGGCAGTATAGGTTCAAAGACTAGGAGATATAAGGAGACCCATACCCGGCATGCCGGACAATCTCATCTCATGAGATTTACGTGAACCTCCGCCATTCCCGAAGGAAGGCATCACCACTCATAGCTAGCCTATCGGTGCTTATTATAAAGTTCCATTACATTCAACTCATACATCATGGAAGCTGACTTCTAGCATGAGGACATCAAAGCTCATTAGATGATTTCTCATCTCATTATTAGTATTAGGTATGCATTAACTTCAATACTTCATTAGAGTATTCATAGAGACTGGTCTCTTCATTAACTTTACACTCTCATAGGTGAGTACGTTTTGGTAACATTTACTTAGTCTCATTTGAGATTGCTCTCATCTTTAACATTAGCCTCTTATAATGTTGTCACCACATTCTTTAACTTTAGCACATTTACTATTCATAATTACTCACCACTTTACGTGAATGTTCATTTCATCGTATGTCAATGCACTTGGCTCTTTAGTGTGTGTCACACTCTTACTTGACCCCTCTGGGGTTTTATTATCTCATCACATAATATCTTAGGTTCACTTACTTTTTAAATGTATGCTAGACTTATGAGTCCACATATACAAGCCATAAGGCTTCATTCATAGTGTATCTAAGTGATTCATATTCACCCAAGATTATGTGGTACAAGACTTATGCATCTTGTAGGTATGCCGAAATTTTGATTTCGATATTTAGAGGTAACATTCATTAAATAATTGTTTACATATGACTTATGTGTCAATACGGAATTGGGCTAGGGAACCCGGTTTCGAATCCCTTGGGCAACACTTAATCTTACATTAAACTTGGTAATTGCATTTTTCAGATTTGAGGGACCCTAGTTCGATCCCATCAGCCCAATAATATTTTCTTTCTTTTTTTCTCCTAACTCTCTCATCTATTCAAAAGGTTGGGGGTTCAATCCCCACTCTCCAAATATATTTTTCTCCTTTATTTTTCTCCGAACTCTCTCATTCATTCAAGAGGTTGGGGGTTCAATCCGCACTCTCCACATTTATTTTTCTCCTTAATTTTTCTCCTAACTCTCTCATCCATTCAAGAGGTTGGGGGTTCAATCCCCACTCTCCACATTTATTTTTCTCCTTTATTTTTCTCCTAACTCTCTCATCCATTCAAGAGTTTGGGGGTTCAATCCCCACTCTCCACATTTATTTTTCTCCTTGATTTTTCACCTAACTCTGTCATTTATTCAAGAGGTTGGAGGTTCAATCCTCACTCTCCACATTTATTTTTCCTATCATTTTTTTTCATGAAATTTTTATGTAATTTACATTTGGTGAGGTCTTGGGTTCAATTCCCAATGACCTCACAAATTTTAATTTTTTATTAAAATTATTCATTTTGGTCGAGACTACAAATTTCAAGCTCTCTTCCAATCCATTTTTCTCTCATTCTTTTGTTGATTTTTTTGTAGCATTTTGAGTGACATTCAGTCAGCCACCTTAACCTTTTATGAACATCACGTTTTTAACATTTTTACACATGCAAAACACAAAAATTAACATATAAATTTCAGGCAGCAAACATAGTCAAATTTTCAGCACACACATGCTCAAAACAGTCCACTTAATGCACTTTTCCGGAATATATTTTTCATCCTTTACATGATTTCTTACCACACATTCAACACATAATCACAACCAGACCTAACATTATCTACCAGAAGACATACCAACGCATGCTTTGAATCGTTCAAAGGAGCTAATGACAGGGGCATGCAACGGGGACAACCTTAGTCTTTCAATCGCGATTAAAACTGAACCTTAAGGGTCTCTTGGGAAAGGGACCAAGAGATAAGAAAACCCATACCTTAATGTCATTCAAAACCTGTTTAAATGCTGCGAATTTACCACGAAACCAAGCCTCACCACCGAAACTTCAAGAAAATCCCGTCAAGAACTTGTTTTGCTTTACGTTTTTAGACTAACTATTCTTTTGAGTGTTTTTTTTAGCGTTCAAGTTCTTGATGAACTTTATATTTTGTTGTTCTGTTCTTTTAGAGAAAAGTTAGACGTTCAAGTGAGATGAGAGTAGAGAGAAATGTGAGTTTGAGTGGATTGGGATTAGGAGAATTAGGTGGAGACTTAGTCAAACAAGAACTCCTCATTATTTATTAATATTATTATTATTATTATCTTTTTATTAAAAATATGATTTTCCTTTAATTAAATCAGCAATTTAAATATTAATTAATTTAATTAATTCACTAAATATAATAAATTAATTAAATCATTGCTCCCACCAAGGCTCGAACCGGGTGGAGCAAGATTTCGCTCAAAGGGTCAATTTCGGCCCTCTCTACCCGAATTGCCCCTCCACCATATTAAGTAATTAATTAATTAAATATTTAGGGTAATTACAATACTACCCTTAGCTTGGAAAAAGACCATTTTACCCCTAGATCCTCCAAACTTCAGATTACCCCTTTTTAAGTCCGGTTAAGACTCATCCGGGTAGATCTTCATATTCGGGTGCCCTACATGGCTGGACCCAACCTTTCCTAGCTCAACTAACTCACCAAGTTGGTTGTCTTGGCTGTTGCAAGGGTTCAAAGGTCTGTATCTACGCGCATCAATCCGTATGAACCCGGTCTAATCTAGGCATTCTAGGTAGATTTAGACATTACTTAGCATAGTCATTTTTAGGGTTGGTACATCATCCCCCCCTTAGGAACATTCGTCCCCGAATGACACTACATATCATTTTAAAATAAAGAGGGTGATTTTCGAAGATATCGTAACATACTTGAGACTTTACTCTTTATGAATTTCTGTTTCACACTTACTCTGGGTAATGCATATTACTCAAGCTTATCTGAAGCTTCATATTTGAGATTGAGGAACTTACTTCTCAATCGCACTTAACTTGATGCACCTCACAACTCATGCAACAAAAAAATCATGTCCACGCTATACAAAAATAACAACATGACATGCAAACATGAATTCATTTTAACTCACATAGTGCAATTATTACTCATACGATTATGGATTTACAACACCAAGTCGACTATTGCACTAAAACTTAGAGTTTCTTAAACAAAACCAGCCTTAAGAGGATTATATCTAACCCCTTAGATAAATCTTGTTGGCCTTAAGATTTGAAATTATATGTCTTTGTTGGATTGATCCTCGCCCTGCCCATTTAGACCCTATCTCATTTGGCAACTAAAACCTCACTACCCTGGTTTGATAGTCTATGGCAACATAACACTTGTGGGGAAAATCCATACCTAAGATATTCAATGCTTTTTATTGGTTAATATCTCATTCACATATTAGTAGGTTGGTGCACATCCTTGAAACCTACTAGAAGCTTCGCATTGATAGACTAAGGAACTCCTTCCTAAACTAGTCTCATCAAAGCATACAACATAATTAAACACATAAGTCACATAAGTCAGCAACAAACATGATGACTCCAACATATTAACTTCATACTAGTGCATAAAACCATACACATGAAAAACTAATTTAGGCTACGCACCCGAGACATCACCAGAGGTGTCTTCCCCTACACCCCTAGACTTGAGTGCGAAGAATCGTTGCCTCCTTAGAGCCTATTCACTTAGACCATTCGGCTGAACTTTCTCCTTCCCTTTTTCTCGACCTCAGGTATATGGAAAATCCTTCGTCATGTGACCCAATTTTCCACAACTGTAACAAGCGTTAGATACCCTCCTACACTCTCCTCCATGAAGTTTGCCACACTTCCTACAAGGTGGCCACTCCTGAGGTGTATCTACTTCACTGTTTCTCTTAACTCTGGGCTCGGAATCCCTATTATACCGACCCTTGGATGAACTTGACTCCCCTTGGTGGGAGAGTCCCTTCTTAAACCTGGGCTTATCCCTGATTTCAGTACTACTCTTCCTTGAAAAATTCTCCTCAGCTTGCCTTGACCTGTTCCCTGCCCTAGTGTGCTTCCTCTTCCTGCTTTCCTTCACTTGCTGGACATGACCATAAGCCTGGAAAGGTTCATGCTGTCATGAAGCATAGCTGCCTTACACTCCTCCTCGAGATCCTCAGCAATCCCTTTCAAGAATCTACTCATCTCGTCTCTGCTGTTAGACACAAGAGAAGTGGCATACCTGGAAAGTTTTACAAACTTCAGGAAGTAATCCCTAACTGACATCGAGCCAAGCTTAAGGTTGATGAATTCCTCAACCTTAGCCTCCTTCATTTCTATGGGAAAAAACCGCTCTAGAAAATCCGTCTTGAAAAGATCCCAAGTCATAGGACCTCCTCCTAAGGCCCTGCTATCCTTCCACTTATACAAGGATTGAGCTACATCCTTTAGCTGGTAGGATGCCAGCTCAGCCTTCTCCCCCTCAGTCAAACCCATTGCACACAGTATCTTGTGATATCATCCACAAACTCCTGGGGATCCTCCGTAGTCTTAGATCCAGTTATAATGGGATAATTCATCCTCGTGAACTCCCTTAACCTGCTAGCCATGGTACTGGCAGGTGGGTTCTCTCTGGGAATACCTCGTTGCTCTTCCTGGGTTGTCATAGCCTGAGCTTGTAAAGTGATGGCTTGGGCCATCTGTGCCAGGGTTGTCCTCACTTCTCCACCTGTCAATCTAGCTGGGTTAACAGGCATCTCCATTCCAGCAGCTAAGGCCTGGGGTGGAACTTGGTTGCCCCCAGCAGCTGCTCCTCCTCTTCCCCGACCAGCGTTCCTCCTTCTGTTCATTTTCTGAAAAATAAGAATTGATGTTAGATACGCTCATAACACCAAGAAATCAGACATGAAGAAAAGCACAATAAGATCAGAAGAAGGGAAATTTTCCTACGTATCATGCAGTCTCTAATTCATGATAGTGTTGCACTTCACTACCATAACCTAGAAGCTACTCGATGTGGTTGATGTGAACTTATTATCCTTGGAATTTAACCTAATGCTCTGTTACCAACTTTGTCAGGACCGGAATCTAGACTCTAGACAAGACCGGCGTCGTTGACCTCTAAGAGGTCGCAGACAAGCCTACATACATCGTCGTTACTTCATCTAGGATAATTTTAGCGAAAAATTTGAACTTTTGTTATTTAAACTTTATATTGCAAAACATTGATCTCGCATAATGCTATCTACGTAAACTCATAAGTGTTCACAACAACCATCTAACTCAAGATAATCAAATGAAAGATATAGTCATAAATATAGAGTTGCCAAAATGGCACCAATACAACGTCTGAAAGTAAATACAAAAGAAACGCTAGTGGAACATACTCCACTAGCTCATGCCTATGTCTACGCTAGAATAAGCCAGTAAGCATCCTCGAAAGCATGAGGGCCTACCAAACCCGGATGAAAGCTCCACGTTTGGATAACTTCTGCGTCGACTCGTAAGCTCTAACGTCCAGCTGCACCTGCACCTAAAAGTAGATAAATGTATGAGATTAGTACGCACTTGTACTAAGTATGGATATATGTAAGCACACACCACAGACATGCATGAATTAGAATAGCTCTCTCCTAATGATATGAGTTATGGAAAGTCAAGTCAGTGGACTTGCAAAAATCGGATTAGGAAAGTCATGCCATGAGAGTAACATGCATGATCATACGTATCATATTGCACACAGCACATAACATATTGCATATAACACATAACATATTGCATATAGCATATATTATATTTCATTTCATTCGTTCATATGCCATGAGACCTTGGAATCATGGAATTAACGTTAGGACTTCCCAAAATGAGGGCTCAACATATGGGACCTGAACTAGGGAGCCTCCTTTAGCAAAAACAGAGTTTGCTTCATTCATTCATACGTACTTCATTTTCATTCATTCATAGACTAGTGTAAACACCAGTCATACCTAGGATGTAGTTTAAGACTTTCATCGGGTTCACTGTGCAATGACCAAGAATGACCTAGTGTCATTACTTAAGTCTAGTTCACCTCCTGATTATCCTATCCTAACACCTTTGGTATCGTTCATTTCTTTATGTGCATTACTTGAGGCTGCCATCATTCTTTCCTTGGGAACTTTAACCTTAACCAACATAGATCATGTGAGCATCATGAAATCCAGTGTATAACCCCACACCGAAAAGAGGTGGAATCACCAGCCAAAGTGAACCAAAATATGCTAGCGTATATAGGGAATTGAACCCTGCTAGATCCCTATATTGGCAGTATAGGTTCAAAGACTAGGAGATATAAGGAGGCCCATACCCGGCATGCCGGACAGTCTCATCTCATTAGATTTACGTGAACCTCTGCCCTTCCCGAAGGAAGGCATCACCACTCATAGCTAGCCTATCAGTGCTTATTATAAAGTTCCATTACATTCAACTCATACATCATGGAAGCTGGCTTCTAGCATGAGGACATCATAGCTCATTAGATGATTTCTCATCTCATCATTAGTATTAGGTATGCATTAACTTCAATACTTCATTAGAGTATTCATAGAGACTGGTCTCTTCATTAACTTTACACTCTCATAGGTGAGTACGTTTTGGTAACATTTACTTAGGCTCATTTGAGATTGCTCTCATCTTTTACATTAGCCTCTTATCATGTTGTCACCACATTCTTTAACTTTAGAAGATTTACTCTTCATAATTACTCACCACTTTACGTAAATGTTCATTTCATCGTATTACAATGCACTTGGCTCTTTAGTGTGTTTCACACTCTTACTTGACCCTCTGGGGTTTCATTATATCATCACATAATATCTTAGGTTCACATACTTTTTAAATGTATGCTAGACTTATGAGTCCACATATACAAGCCATAAGGCTTCATTCATAGTGTATCTAAGTGATTCATATTTACCCAAGATTATGTGGTACAAGACTTATGCATCTTGTAGGTATGCCAAGATATTGATTTCGATCTTTAGAGGCAGCATTCATTAAATAATTGTCTACAGATGACTTATGTGTCAATACGAAATAGGGCAAGGGAAACCGGTTTCGAATCCCTTGGGCAACACTTAATCTTACATTAAACTTGGTGATTGCAATTTTCAGATTTGAGGGACCCTAGTTCGATCCCCATCAGCCCAATAATATATCCTTTCTTTTTTCTCCTAACTCTCTCATCTATTCAAGATGTTGGGGGTTCAATTCCCACTCTCCAAATATATTTTTCTCCTTTATTTTTCTCCTAACTCTCTCATTCATTCAAGAGGTTGGGGGTTCAATCCGCACTCTCCACATTATTTTTCTCCTTTATTTTTCTCCTAACTCTATCATCCATTCAAGAGGTTGGGGTTCAATGCCCACTCTCCACATCTATTTTTCTCCTTTATTTTTCTCCTAACTCTCTCATCCATTCAAGAGGTTGGGGTTCAATCCCCACTGTCCACATTTATTTTTCTCCTAACTCTGTCATCATTCAAGAGGTTGGGGGTTCAATCCCCACTCTCCACATTTATTTTTCCTTTATTTTTCTCCTAACTCTGTCATCCATTCAAGAGTTTGGGGGTTCAATCCCCACTCTCCACATTTATTTTTCCTTTCAATTTTTTTTATGTAATTTTTATGTAATTTACATTTGGTGAGGTCTTGGGTTCAATTCCGAATGACCTCACAATTTTTAAGTTTTTTTTAAAATTATTCATTTTGGTCGAGACTACAAATTTCCAGCAAGCTGGAAATTTGGTCTCATCCAATCCATTTTTCTCTCATTCTTTTGTTGATTTTTTTTGTAGTATTTTGAGTGACATTCAGTCAGCCACCTTAACCTTTTATGAACATCACGTTTTTAGCATTTTTACATACGCAAAACACAAAATTTAACATATAAATTTCAGGCAGCAAACACAGTTAAATTTTCAGCACACACATGCTTAAAACAGTCCACTAAATGCACTTTTCCGAAATATATTTTTCATCCTTTACATGATTTCTTACCACACATCCAACACATAATCACAACTAGACCTAACATTATCTACCAGAAGACATACCAACGCATGCTTTGAATCGTTCAAAGGAGCTAATGACAGGGCATGCAACGGGGACAACCTTAGTCTTTAATCGCGATTTAAACTGAAACTTAAGGGTCTCTTGGGAAAGGGACCAAGAGAGAAGAAAACCCATACCTTAATGTCGTTCAAAACCTGTTTAAATGCTGCGAATTTACCACGAAACCAAGCCTCACCACCGAAACTTCAAGAAAATCCCGTCAAGAACTTGTTTTGCTTTACGATTTTAGACTAACTTTTCTTTTGAGTTTTTTTTTTAGCGTTCAAGTTCTTGATGAACTTTATATTTTGTTGTTCTGTTCTTTTAGAGAAAAGTCAGACGTTCAAGTGAGATGAGAGTAGAGAGAAACGTGAGTTTGAGTGGATTGGGATTAGGAGAATTAGGTGGAGACTTAGTCAAACTAGAACTCCTCATTATTTATTAATATTATTATTATTATTATCTTTTTATTAAAAATATGATTTTCCTTTAATTAAATCAGCAATTTAAATATTAATTAATTTAATTAATTCACTAAATATAATAAATTAATTAAATCATTGCTCCCACCAAGGCTCGAACCCGGGTGGAGCAAGATTTCGCTCAAAGGGTCAATTTCGGCCCTCTCTACCCGAATTGCCCCTCTACCATATAAAGTAATTAATTAATTAAATATTTATAGTAATTACAATGCGACCCTTAGCCTGGAAAAAGACAATTTTACCCCTAGACCCTCCAAACTTAAGATTACCCCTTTATAAGTCCGGTTAAGACTCATCCGGGTAGATCTTCATATTCCTGGACCCAACCATTCCTAGCTCAACTAACTCACCAAGTTGGTTGGCTTGTCTGTTGCAAGGGTTCAAAGGTATGTATCTATGCGCATCAATCCGTGTGAACCCGGTCTAATCTAGGCATTCTAGGTAGATTTAGACATTACTTAGCATAGTCATTTTTAGGGTTGTTACATCATCCCCCCTTAGGAACATTCGTCCCCGAATGACACTACACATCATTTTAAAATAAAGAGGGTGATTTTCGAAGATATCGTAACATACTTGAGACTTTACTCTTTATGAATTTCTGTTTCACACTTACTCTGGGTAATGCATATTACTCAAGCTTATCTGAAGCTTCATATTTGAGATTGAAGAACTTACTTCTCAATCGCACTTAACTTGATGCACCTCACAACTCATGCAACAAAAAAATCATGTCCACTCTATACAAAAACAACAACATGACATGCAAATATGAATTCATTTTAATTCACATAGTGCAATTATTACTCATACGATTATGGATTTACAACACCAAGTCGACTATTGCACTAAAACTTAGAGTTTCTTAAACAAAACCAGCCTTAAGAGGATTATATCTAACCCCTTAGATAACCTCTTGTTGGCCTTAAGATTTGAAACTATATGTCTTTGTTGGATTGATCCACGCCCTGCCCATTTATACCCTATCTGATTTGGCAACTAAAACCTTATTACCCTGGTTTGATAGTCTATGGCAACATAACACTTGTGGGGAAAATCCATACCTAATCTATTCAATGCTTTTTATTGGTTAATATCTGATTCACATATTAGTTGGTTGGTGCACATCCTTGAAACCTACTAGAAGCTTCGCATTGATAGACTAAGGAAATCCTTCCTAAACTAGTCTCATCAAAGCATAAACATAATTAAACACATATGTCACATAAGTCAGCAACCAACATGATGACTCCAACATATTAACTTCATACTAGTGCATAAAACCATACACATGAAAAATTAATTTAGGCTACGCACCCGAGACATCACCAGAGGTGTCTTCCCCTACACCCCTAGACTTGAGTGCGAAGAATCGTTGCCTCCTTAGAGCCTATTCACTTAGACCATTCGGCTGAACTTTCTCCTTCCCTTTTCTCGACCTCAGGTATATGGAAAATCCTTCGTCATGTGACCCAATTTTCCACAACTGTAACAAGCGTTAGATACCCTCCTACACTCTCCTCCATGAAGTTTACCACACTTCCTACAAGGTGGCCACTCCTGAGGTGTATCTACTTCACTGTTTCTCTTAACTCTGGGCTCGGAATCCCTATTATACCGACCCTTGGATGAACTTGACTCCCCTTGGTGGGAGAGTCCCTTCTTAAACCTGGGCTTATCCCTGATTTCAGTACTACTCTTCCTTGAAAAATTCTCCTCAGCTTGCCTTGACCTGTTCCCTGCCCTAGTGTGCTTCCTCTTCCTGCTTTCCTCACTTGCTGGACATGACCATAAGCCTGGAAAGGTTCATGCTGTCATGAAGCATAGCTGCCTTACACTCCTCCTCGAGATCCTCAGCAATCCCTTTCAAGAATCTACTCATCTCGTCTCTGCTGTTAGACACAAGAGAAGTGGCATACCTGGAAAGTTTTACAAACTTCAGGAAGTAATCCCTAACTGACATCGAGCCAAGCTTAAGGTTGATGAATTCCTCAACCTTAGCCTCCTTCATTTCTCTGGGAAAAACCGCTCTAGAAAATCCGTCTTGAAAAGATCCCAAGTCATAGGACCTCCTCCTAAGGCCCTGCTATCCTGCCACTTATACCAAGATTGAGCTACATCCTTTAGCTGGTAGGATGCCAGCTCAGCCTTCTCCCCCTCAGTCAAACCCATTGCACACAGTATCTTGTGGATCTCATCCACAAACTCCTGGGGATCCTCCGCAGTCTTAGATCCAGTTATAAACGAGATGATTCATCCTCGTGAACTCCCTTAACTTGCTAGCCATGGTACTGGCAGGTGGGTTCTCTCTGGGAACACCTCGTTGCTCTTCCTGGGCTGTCATAGCCTGAGCTTGTAAAGTGATGGCTTGGGCCATCTGTGCCAGGGCTGTCCTCATTTCTCCATCTGTCAATCCAGCTGGGTTAACAGGCATCTCCATTCCAGCAGCTAAGGCCTTGGGTGGAACTTGGTTGACCCCAGCAGCTGCTCCTCCTCTTCCCCGACCAGCGTTCCTTCTTCTGTTCATTTTCTGAAAGATAAGAATTGATGTGAGATACGCTCATAACACCAAGAAATCAGACATTAAGGAAAGCACAATAAGATCAGAAGAAGGGAAATTTTCCTACGTATCATGCAGTCTCTAATTCATGATAGTGGTGCACTTCACTACCATAACCTAGAAGCTACTCGATGTGGTTGATGTGAACTTATTATCCTTGGAATTTAACCTAATGCTATGACACCAACTTTGTCATGACCGGAATGTAGACTCCAGACGAGACCGGCGTCGTTGACCTCTAAGAGGTCGCAGACAAGCCTACATACATCGTCGTTACTTCATCTAGGATAATTTTAGTAGGAAATTTGAATTTTTGTTATTTAAACTTTATATTGGAAAACATTGATCTCGCATAATACTATCTACGTAAACTCATAAGCGTTCACAACAACCATCTAACTCAAGATAATCAAATGAAAGATATAGTCATAAATATAGAGTTTCCAAAATGGCACCAATACAATGTCTGAAAGTAAATACGAAAGAAACGCTAGTGGAACATACTCTACTAGCTCATGCCTACGTCTACGGTAGAATAAGCCAGTAAGCATCCTCGAAAGCATGAGGGCCTACCAAACCCGGATGAAAGCTCCACGTCCGGATAACTTCTGCGTTGACTCGTAAGCTCTAACGTCCAGTTGCACCTGCACCTAAAAGTAGATAAATGTATAGGATTAGTACGCACTTGTACTAAGTATGGGTATATGCAAGCACACACCACAGACATGCATGAATTAGAATATCTCTCTCCTAACGATATGAGTTATGGAAAGTCAAGTCAGTGGACTTACAAAAATCGGATTAGGAAAGTCATGCCATGAGAGTAACATGCATCATCATATGTATCATATTGCACACAACACATAACATATTGCATATAAGACATAACATATTGCATATAGCATATATTATATTTAGTTTCATTAGTTCATATGCCATGAGACCTTGGAATCATGGACTTAACATTAGGACTTCCCAAAATGAGGGCTCAACATATGGGACCTGAACTAGGGAGCCTTCTTTAGCAAAACAGAGTTGCTTCATTCATTCATACGTACTTCATTTTCATTCATTCATAGACTAGTGTAAACACCAGTCATACCTAGATGTAGTTTAAGACTTTCATCGGGTTCACTGTGCAATGACCAAGAATGACCTAGTGTCATTACTTAAGTCTAGTTCACCTCCTGATTATCCTATCCTAACACCTTTGGTATCGTTCATTTCTTTATGTGCATTACTTGAGGCTGACCTCATTCTTTCTTTGGGAACTTTAACCTTAACCACATAGATCATGTGAGCATATGAAATCCAGTGTATAACCCCACACCGAAAAGAGGTGGAATCACCGGCCAAAGTGAACCAAAACATGCTAGCGTATATAGGGAATTGAACCATGCTAGATCCCTATATTGGCAGTAAAGGTTCAAAGACTAGGAGATAAAAGGAGACCCATACCCGGCATGCCGGACAGTCTCATCTCATGAGATTTACTTGAACCTCCGCCCTTCCCGAAGGAAGGCATCACCACTCATAGCTAGCCTATCGGTGCTTATTATAAAGTTCCATTACATTCAACTCATACATCATGGAAGCTGGCTTCTAGCATGAGGACATCATATCTTATTAGATGATTTCTCATCTCATCATTAGTATTAGGTATGCATTAACTTCAATACTTCATTAGAGTATTCATAGAGACTGGTCTCTTCATTAACTTTACACTCTCATAGGTGAGTACGTTTTGGTAACATTTACTTAGGCTCATTTGAGATTGCTCTCATCTTTAACATTAGCCTCTTATAATGTTGTCACCACATTCTTTAACTTTAGCACATTTACTCTTCATAATTACTCACCACTTTACGTGAATGTTCATTTCATCGTATGCCAATGCACTTGGCTCTTTAGTGTGTGTCACACTCTTACTTGACCCCTCTGGGTTTCATTATCTCATCACATAATATCTTAGGTTCACTTACTTTTTAAATGTATGCTAGACTTATGAGTCCACATATACAAGCCATAAGGCTTCATTCATTGTTTATCTAAGTGATTCATATTTACCCAAGATTATGTGGTACAAGACTTATGCATCTTGTAGGTATGCCAAGATATGATTTCGATCTTTAGAGGCAGCATTCATTAAATAATTGTTTACATATGACTTATGTGTCAATACGAAATTGGACAAGGGAACCCTGTTTCGAATCCCTTGGGCAACACTTAATCTTACATTAAACTTGGTGATTGTATTTTTCAGATTTGAGGGACCCTAGTTCGATCCCCATCAGCCCAATAATATTTCCTCTCTTTTTTTCTCCTAACTCTCTCATCTATTCAAGAGGTTGGGGGTTCAATCCCACTCTCAATATATTTTTCTCCTTTATTTTTCTCCTAACTCTCTCATTCATTCAAGAGGTTGGGGGTTCAATCCGCACTCTCCACATTTATTTTTCTCCTTTATTTTTCTCCTAACTCTCTCATCCATTTCAAGAGGTTGGGTTCAATCCCACTCTCCACATTATTTTTCTCCTTCATTTTTCTCCTAACTCTCTCATCCATTCAAGAGGTTGGGGTTCAATCCCCACTCTCCACATTTATTTTTCTCCTAACTCTGTCATCATTCAAGAGGTTGGGGGTTCAATCCCCACTCTCCACATTTATTTTGCCTTTCAATTTTTTCATGAAATTTTTATGTAATTTACATTTGTGAGGTCTTGGGTTCAATTCCAATGACCTCACAATTTTTAATTTTTTTTTAAAATTATTCATTTTGGTCGAGACTACAAATTTCCAGCAAGCTGGAAATTTGGTCTCATCCAATCGATTTTTCTCTCATTCTTTTGTTGATTTTTTTTTTAAACATTTTGAGTGACATTCAGTCAGCCACCTTAACCTTTTATGAACATCACGTTTTTAACATTTTTACACACGCAAAACACAAAATTTAACATATAAATTTCAGGTAGCAAACATAGTCAAATTTTCAGCACACACATGCTTTAAACAGTCCACTTAATGCACTTTTCCGGAATATATTTTTCATCCTTTACATGATTTCTTACCACAAATTCAACACATAATCACAACCAGACCTAACATTATCTACCAGAAGACATACAAACACATGCTTTGAATCGTTCAAAGGAGCTAATGACAGGGGCATGCAACGGGGACAACCTTAGTCTTTCAATCGCGATTTAAACTGAACCTTAAGGGTCTCTTGGGAAAGGGACCAAGAGAGAAGAAAACTCAGACCTTAATGTCGTTTGAAACCTGTTTAAATGCTGCCAATTTACCACGAAACCAAGCCTCACCACCGAAACTTCAAGAAAATCCCGTCAAGAACCTGTTTTGCTTTACGTTTTTAGACTAACTTTTCTTTTGAGTTTTTTTTTTAGCGTTCAAGTTCTTGATGAACTTTATATTTTGTTGTTCTGTTCTTTTAGAGAAAAGTCAGACGTTCAAGTGAGATGAGAGTAGAGAGAAACGTGAGTTTGAGTGGATTGGAATTAGGAGAATTAGGTGGAGACTTAGTCAAACTAGAACTCATCATTATTTATTAATATTATTATTATTATTATTATCTTTTTATTAAAAATCTGATTTTCCTTTAATTAAATCAGCAATTTAAATATTAATTAATTTAATTAATTCACTAAATATAATAAATTAATTAAATCATTGCTCCCACCAAGGCTCGAACCCGGATGGAGCAAGATTTCGCTCAAAGGGTCAATTTCGGCCCTCTCTACCCGAATCGCCCCTCCACCATATTAATTAATTAATTAAATAAATATTTAGGGTAATTACAATACTACCCTTATCCTGGAAAAAGACCATTTTACCCCTAGACCCTCCAAACTTAAGATTATCCCTTTTTAAGTCCGGTTAAGACTCATCCGGGTAGATCTTCATATTCGGGTACCCTACATGGTTGGACCCAACCTTTCCTAGCTCAACTAACTCACCAAGTTTGTTGGCTTGGCTGTTGCAAGGGTTCAGACGTTTGGTTCTACGCGCATCAATCCGTGTGAAACCGGTCTAATCTAGGCATTCTAGGTACGTTTAGACATTACTTAGCATAGTCATTTTTAGGGTTTTTACACTACGGACCGTCCTTTAGTCCGTGGTCTCGGATAAGGTCATTCCATCGAAGGTCTGCCCATCGAGGGGACGTAGGTCCACTTACGGGCCATGTTGTCCTCCATCGATGGGTTCAGAGGCTTGGGACAAGTAGCTTATCCACCTAGTCTAAGGACCTACCCACGTCCATCAACCACGGACTGTCGACCAGCTTACTGGCCGTCGATTGGCTTCCGTAGGTGAGGCTGACTTGGGCAGTCTTGGCCACCAGCATATGTCCTTCCTCAAGGACCCTAGGTTGGTCCTTGGGGATGTTTTCCCTAACTTTTGCAACACAAATATGATCGTACCTCTCACATGAATTTCACTCAAAACGAACACTTAAAACACGACGAAACATGCCTAGACACACAAGGTCATTTCAAGGAATATCTTTCGAACTTGATGAACGTTCTTGAGTGTTTGACCTCCAAACTTCTCGAAACTTGACACAATACCTATTCACATCATATTAGACTCATTTAAGACCTTAGAACCACAAGATTCACATATAAACACATAATCGCTCACATGAGACACTTAGGTGACTTAGTCGTCGAATGTCTTGGTTGACCCTTGACGTTTGACTTCCAATTAATCTAATACTTTAGCTACTGCTTCAATACAACATTATAGACATATTTAGTACCTTAGACCACCTTGACAATAATGTTAGTCTCTATATAACCTAAGTCATTTTCGAGGTCTTACATTCTCCCCACTTGGACAACATTCGTCCTCGAATGACACTTGCCACTCTCTGAACACTTCCAAGATTAAAGAATCATCTTAACAGAACATAACCAAAACCATACACTCACAATCAAGTAGAAAACATCAATCTCACCAAATCAAAAAATTCATAACACAACAAGAAACTAGAACACAATTCTATAACTCATTATGCTACAAAACTCACATGCTTCATTCCAACTAGTAAAAACTCAAATTTATATTCATTAATATACTCATACACATCAGTTCTAACACATATCAACAATTTTAGACCAAAGAATCAATTAGTCACATTTTCAAAAAATTTATAGTGAACAATGCATGCTACAGTGATTTATACCAAATTTTTCAAAAATGCAATTTTAAGGAATTCATGATATAGAAATGCTAATATTCAAGGTAACATCATAAAAAACACCATTTACAACATGCTTATATCTTAATAAAACACACAACGTAAGAAGTTAATGAAATTCAATTTCAACCAAACTCCTAAACATCATGCACATGCAACAACTTCTAGCACATATATCTAGCCATAATCCCCCACTTTGAAGGAACTCATACCACAATAAAAAAAAATAAGACTTAGCAACATCATCATCACTCTCATCCGGCTTCTCACCTCTAGTCCGGAGTGCATAGAAACACCTCCTTGTTGGAGCGTCATCCATTGGAACACTAGGAGAAGCCTCTTTACCATCTCTATATGGACAATCTCTAACCTTGTGCCCATATTTTCTACATCCAAAGCAAACACCGGTACCCACTAGACACTCACCATAATGTTTCTTACCACAAGTGGAACATGTAGGTTTGCCATCTTTGGAACTACCTCCTTTCTCAAACTTCTTCTTAGGAGCACTAGGTCCATCTTGAGTTTGAACCCTCTTTTTGAACCTCGGTTGCGTTTGATCACTAGCAACACTGCTTTTTAAGTTCCTTGTCATCCTCCTACGTTTAGACTCTTCAATATATTGTGCATTCACCATGAGTCTAACCAAGGTCATATCGTCATGTAGCCTCGCCGCATGGCATTTTCCCTCACTAAGTCTCTCAACCTAGATGACATAGTGCTCTCCATAGCATTGACCCTAGGCACCATATTCAGATTCACTTGAGTAGTTACGGCTCGGGCTAAAGCAAGCAAATCCTCTCTAATCTCTTGATTAGTCAATTCCGGGGGAACCACCGGAACCTCATTACCTCTTTTCATATTAGGGGCATAACCACCATGAGAAGGTACTTGAGCACCTTGAGCACCTTTTACACCTTGAAGAACTTGCTCAACTTGCTCAACTTGCTCAACTTGAGGAGGAGCTTCCTCATTCACCCTTCCCTTTTCCAACCTTATAGCGGTCATCCTTCTAGTATTTATCTCATAGAAACACAAGGAAACATATGTAGAAGGATAATCATAACATTACTCTACCGCACGACATAGGAGTTGAAATGAAGGGAAACACTATCGTCCTATAGCTTCTCGCCCATAGATGTGTCGCGACTCACACCGATGGTCGAGACTCTACTAGACGTGACTTTTCGAGACTTTTTGATTCCTAATACTACTTTCATTAACCTATGCTCTGACACCAAGCTTTGTCAAGACCCAAGACCTCACCTTAGAAGTTAGGGCACAGTCTCGGATTGTGGCACGGCGTACTCAACCTCTCGGAGGTCTCATACAAGACTATCATATCATTCATTGCATATACATAATGAAAAGTAGTGCAAAATTAAAAAATTTCATAAAAACAATAACATAGTCTTAAAACTCTTTCATATATAGTAATAGGAAATGCTAAGTCTCGAATAATCATCATAAGACACAAGAATACTTGGGACACGACCCATACAAATTTGAAAACATACTACTATATAGTCTATTAAAATACTTCATAAAATGAAACATAAAATGACATATATGCCCTCGAGTCAAGTGAGGACATACTTCAAACTTCTTCTTGAACGATCTCGTAGTAGAATTGTTCTTCACAAAGCTCTTCACCTACCAAGAACTATATAGATAGATAAAAGCATGGAATTAGTACAACCACATGTACTAAGTATGAATTATGCATAAAAATCATGAAAACGGACATTTATTGGAAATAGTCATCTTTTTCTTTAAACACCATAATATCATCATTAGATCAACATTTATCAACTTAAAATCACATAAGAAAACAATTAAGCAATTATCACGTTTTAAAGGGGCCCTTAACAGTGACCTCACTTCACTGTACAGTGAATTACTTCACTGTTACAGTAAGCTATCTTATTTCCTTTTTCAACATATTCTAGAATGTAGTCTTCTCATTAAAGTCATCCTAAGATTCACTTAAGTAACACAAAGAGAGACCACTCATACACCCTCTCTAGATGTGCCTAAAAGATCCTTAAGATTACTCATAATGAGACACATACACATCTACAGTACATCAACATACAAGAAATACATAATATGAAAATCTCTCCTACCAAGGCTATCAAAAAGACTTACTTAAGTACTCCTAGAAGAGAACGCCCATACATCCATTTAAAGGCTACCTAAATAATCCTTAAGACTTCCTAGGCTTAGATCATGTCAACATATCAAGCAACTTCCCTAACTAGAGTCTTTCTCAAGACTTCCATAGATAAGACATCAAGAGATCATCCTTTATGCCCTCTTCACACTTTAACTAAGGAATCCTTAAGTCACTTTAGATTAGGTACTCATCATTTACATATTCTGTATCATTAAGTCATTAGTTCATTTGTTCATTTAAGAAACATGCATCACATAAAGAACATTCAGATAATTGTCTTGAAGAAGACCTAGGGACTCTTACTAACATCTTCAAAGCCTATTGTGCAATGTCTAGATAGCGTCCCATTCCACCACCTAAACCTCATAGAACTTCTCTAATACTAATATGTATCCCATATGATGAGAATATGCAATAACCTACATAGACCATGGTAGCAAAGCATGTAATCCGGAGTTCTATCCTACTCCGATGAGGTGTTCTACTTGCCAATGGTAGAACTTAGACACATCCCATGTAGGCACATGGTTAAGGAATATGAAGGGCATACTTTGTACTATAATCTCATTCTTAACTAGAGCTACTTTCCCCTTGCCATACTCACTCGGTGCTAGCCTTAGTTCTCATAGATTAATTCACATTAAGGTTCATACAAATGTGTCCCATATCATGTTCATGACCCACTTACATTTATCCTACCAAAGCAAGGTCCGCTAGGGCTATCTCACTATGGGGACAATAATATCATTATGACTTTCCTACGGATTAATGTGATTCCGTTCTAGCCAATCAACCTTAAGTCAATCATTCATTATATGAAGGATACCATTACGGCTTTCGACTTCAAGTTTCATAACCTTACCACTTGGTTCAAGGTTTCACATAAAGGAATTTCGTATCATCATTCAAGGTCTCACCTATATTGGTTTATTCAAGATTAATACCCTTTAGGTTCCTAAGTCAATACATCACATATTCACATAAGCATCAAGTAAGGCACACAAGTCTACCTAAATAAGACACAACATACTTCCATTTAGCTCATATAGCATATCATCTTTTAGACACCTAGGAATGACCCTTAACAACATTTAGTCAACCTATTCATTACCTTAACATCATCTACATAATAATTATAGACTCATATAACCAAATTAGGAACAACCATATATCAACTCTAAGACTATACACTTAACACATAGTCCTACAACAACATGATTTACCTAGATAGTATCAATAGTCTAACACATACTTTCACATATAGGTAGATATGATCATACATCACTAAATAAACTACACAAATAGCCATATAACTTCAAGTAGTTCCAACAAGGCCATGATCATCAATATACTTAAAGTAACGCCGACAAGCCCATATCAATTCACATAGAACCGCCACCATAAGTGGAACAAACCAATCATAACATAATTGTAATCTAAATAACATTAATAATAAGGAATTAGGGCACAATACAACCTCTTCATCATCAACACTTTAAGCCAATATCAAATCACCAAATTCAACATCATAAGGCCCTTACCCATGGCCATGAACACCAATTCAATACACAATTATAATAATCAATGAAATCTAAACAAATTCAACATAGATTCAACAATATAAGATTAATTAGACATAAATTGAATAAAATTCTTATATCATTAGAAAGCCCATAAGAAACTGCACATGAATTCATCAACATTAGACCAATATCAAGTAACCATAAATTAGTCAAAAACTAGGGTTCATCAATTACATGTGTTCATAGGTAAATTGAGTTAAAATTATCAATAAACATCAATATAATCCATAATATACGTTTGAAAAACATTAATGCAAGAACCCATGGAAGATCATGAAAAAGGTCAATTCATCTTTTGAAAACCTTAGAAAACATCTTTTGAAGTTGGGCTTCTTGATCAAACGAGTTTCAAGGATCAAAAGCCATACCTCAATGAAGCAAATTCTTCAATTTGATGAAGAATCTCCACTCAAAACGTCACACCAAGCTCTTCCTTGATTTTGGACTTCAATGGAGTCTTGGGGAATTTCTAAGGGATTTTGGGGTTCTGATTTTGAAGAATGAAATCTTCTGAGTGTTAAAGACTTATAAACACCTTTAAAATATACAATATACCCTTAGGGAACCGCCAAACCTTCCATTTAGAAGTGGGGTGAAATTACAATTTCACCCCTAACTTAACAGTGAAAACTGCACGTAGGGACAGACCATCGACGGTTGGACAGTCGACGGACCATTTGTCCACAAACGGATCGTCATGTCCTCCCGTTGATTGGTTCAGAGGCTGTACATAGTTCAGAACCTTCACCAGACTAAGTACCAACCTACGGGACCATCGACGGACCGTCCTTGGACCTACAGACCGTCCTTTTGTCCGTGGTCTGTGACAAGGTCCTTCCATCGATGGTCTGCCCATCGACGGGATGTAGGTATACTTATAGGCCGTCCTGTCCTCCGTAGATGGGTTCAGAGGATTGGTAGAGGTACATTATACATCCAGTCTAAGGACCTACCAACGCCCATCACCACGGACCGTTGATCAGCCTACTGGCCGTCGATTGGCTTCCGTAAGTGAGGCTGCCTTGGGCAGTCTTGGCCACCGGCATGGGTCCTTCCTCAAGGACCCTTGGTTGGTCCTTGGGGATGTTTTACCGGATGTTTCCAACCCAAACATGATTATCACTCAAAACGAACACGTAAGACTCGATGTAACATGTCTAGACACACAAGGTCATTTCAAGGCATATCTTTCGAACTCCATGAACATTCTTGAGTTTTTGACCTCCAAACTTCTCGAAACTTGAGACACTACCTATTAACATCATATTAGACTCATTTAAGACCTTAGAACCATAAGAGTCACACATAAACACATAGGACCTCACATGAGACACTTAGGTGACTTAGTCGTCGAACGTCTTGGTTGACCCTTGACGTTTGACTTCCAATGCACCTAATACTTTAGCTACTACTTCAATACAACATTAAAGACATATTTAGGACCTTATACCACCTTGACAACAATGTTAGGCTCTAGATAACCTAAGTCATTTTCGAGGTCTTACATAAACTCCGTTCAAAGTCAAACTAGGTCATCCTTTTTGAAATTTAGGGAGTATAAGAAGCATTTTCCTCAGCATATGAGGACATAACCAAATCTTGAGAGGATTTTTATGTCCCAAGATTCAACTTCTAGAGATCACCTCACTTGCCCACACCTACACTTTGTAGAAATAGAGGAAAATATAGAATTAGTACAATTAAGCACTAAGTATGATGACCATGCAAGAAATCATGTGAAAAGAAAACTTTTAGTTGAAATATGCTTTTCATTCTATTTTGATAAAGTATCATAAACCACGTATAAGAGATATCATAGATGTCAATCATCAGCATACAACATAATTCTCCCATAATTCACAAGATATGACCGTATTCATTAAGTAACACATTTAACCACTTAGACCCTCTATATAAGGTTATCCTAAGACACACCTAGATAAGACATGAGAGGACGCCCATACAACCCCTTCATACACACCTAGATGATCCTCAATACTACCCTAAGTAACGATATTTCCTTTCAAACACAACCCAAAAAGTCAACATTCATCACTAAGATACTAAAGGAGACATTCATACATTTAAGGGACTTCATATAATGGTCTTGTAAGATCTACGGAACCAACTCTTGTACCTTCAAATTCCACTTGTTTTATGTGTATATAGCATCCCATTCTACTACCTGCACGTTGTAGAACCTCTCCAACGACTAAAGTGTACACCCCACATAATAAGAATAGACATTATCCGACATAGACCATACTAGCTAGGTAAGGAATCATGTGTCATAAGAAGCCACACTGTGGAAGGTGTTCTACTTGACAAAGGTAGAACTAGGACACATCCCATGTAGGCACATGGTTTAAGGAATATGAAAACACTTTTTTGTAGTCTAGTCTTACACTTCAAGTAGAGCTACTACCTTAAAAATATTCACTTAGTGCTTTGCCTTGGTTCTCATCGAGTAAGTTCATTCACATAAGAGTATTATAGAAGGTACCAGCCCTAAGCCTACAAACTTATAATACCTCTTCAAAGAAGGGATCCACAACGGTCTATCGATCAAGGTTAATTATGATAGTTCATTCATGAAACAGGTACCATGCTAGGTCTATCCAATTCACTTTATTATAAACTTTCTTTTCATATTCAAGGTTTGCACCTTCACTAAGTGTTCTAGACTTATCAAGAAAGGGAACCATTCTTAGGTCTACCGGTTCAACACATACTCTAAAATACCTCATTTATCATTCATGTATAAAGTAGGGGCAACTAGGTATACCTAGACAAGACACATGCTTTCATTCACAATATCACATAGATTTTTACAAGTTCATCTTAATATCATATAGTAATTTCACAATATCTATCTTCCACATAAAAACATAGAAAAACATTCAATCTACCTCATAGAGACATTAAGATCACAATAATAATAAGAATTAGAAGTAATCACCTCCACTAGAAGTGGATCAAACCATACAAATATATCTTACTATACTAAGCAATTGAATCAACTCGCCATTCTCCAATATCACAATTTACCATTTATCAACTTTCAATAAAAACAAGAGAACATACCAATAATCATTACATCCATATTTAATCATATATATAGATACATAACAATAAGAATCAATTTTATAAAGCAATCTAAATACAATTATATCCATACACAATCACAATTATCAAACCGACTTTACAAGGCAAAATTATTTAAGTAGAGAGATCATGGATTCGTGGAGTTTTTCACTTAAAATCATATATTAGACCATAATATAATCATAACAACTAATTTGAAACCATTTAATGCAATAAACAATGAGTTTGAGGAAGAATTGGGTTTTTATCATCTTTTGGAAACATTAAATCTATTTTAGAATTGGCTCTAGAGAGAAATATAACTCTACATAAAAATTCACCATACCTTAGTATTGATAAGACAATGAAATTGATTAAGAAAGCAATGGAAACCATTCAATCCAAGCTCCAATTTGATTCTAAGCTTTCATGGAGTTTTGAAAGAAGTTTTGGGAGGGAAGGGTTTTGAATTTTGAAGAATGAAGTTTAACTCTAGGTTTTATAGTTTAATGTAACTTAAAATACCCTATATAACTTAAAATAACATTCCCCCCATTTAATTATACAAGGGTGGAATTTACCAAGCCAACCTTCGCTTTGGCCGAAATTTGGAGAGATTACAGGTGACCATTGACGACCACTATTGATGATCTGTCAATCAATTGACGCCCCATCATGGCAGTCCATCAATGGTGATTGAGGTTTGTCAAAATGGAATTAAGCTCTAAATATTTTAGTGTCAGTTGATGGAGGCCATTTACTGACTGTTAACAGATTGAGGGTCCGTCGATTGGATCCGTCAATGGTGCTGCCTTGCAGCTTCATGCAAACGTTTGGGTCCTCCTCAAGGACCCTCAGGGTTGTCCTTGGGGATTCTTACCCGAATATTTTGTCCCTAAAAATGAACATCTAGATTGTATGGTAACCTCCCACCATATCGACTCCAAACGACTCACCAAAACACAAACAACATACAAGAGCACTCTAGAACATAAAAGAGACTAGTTTTCAAACGTCTTGGTCGTTCCTTGACGTTTGAACTAAAATCTACTCATTCCAGCCCTTGGATACTATTTATAACTAATTTATAAAGTTATTGAATCGAGAAACTCATGTGTTGCTCTAGTTCCTCCTAGTTCATTTTGAGGGTCGTAACAAATACCAATTTTCTTCAGTTGATTTTTAAAGTGAAGGATCACACATATAAAATAATGTTTATTTAATTTCCAAAACTAGTCTTCCCCTTTCATGAAAAGTTGTGACTTCGATGAAAAATGTTACTTTTATGAAGAGTTGTCACTTTTATAATAAGTTTTGCCTTTTATGAAAGGTTCTAACCTTTTGGAAGGGTTGTAACTTTTCCAGAGTGTTATAATCTTTTTGATTGTTCTGACTTTTATTAAAAGTTACAACTTTTATGAAGACTTGCCACTTTTATGAAAAATTATGACTTTTATGAAAGGTTGTGACCTTTCCTAAGGGTTGTAACCTTTACAAAGAGTTCCAACCTTTTCGTTAAGACACAATAATCATTTCCTCACACTATCCTTTGTTTTCTATAAATAGAGGATGTTTCTCTCAATTTAAAACAACGTTCTTCTTCTACTTTTTCTGGATGATTAAATATTTTTGTACTTTGCTCATGTTGAATAAAACAGTGACACCATTGTTTTTATATCAATACATTAGTGATTAGAATCATTCTATCTTGAGAGGATCTACTCACTTAAACATCGGATACTAGAGGAGAATAATTTCCTTAAGGGACATTGTGCATTGAATGGACTCGAATTTTTCCATTCTTTTTCATTCTATTTTTGAAAATCCTAGTATGTTGTTTATTGTCATCAACTTATACTTATGTTATTAATTATTGTTTTTGAGCACATGCTTTACACTTTGTTGTTTAAGTTTATGCAAAGTTATTGTTATAAGTATTTGTTAGTACAAATTAAATAACAAACAATAATCGGGTATTCAAACAAGTTTTCTATACTAAAATTGTGCTTTAAACTTTGTTGTTCATGTTTATGCAAAGTTATTGTTAGAAGTATTTGTTAGTATAGATTAAATAACAAACCTTTATAGGGTATTGAAAGAGTTTTCTCTTCTGAAATTGTTGAAGGTACAATAAAAAAAGCTCTTACAGATCAATTATTTTTCATCAACACCATCATTCCTTCACATACAAGGATGCAATTTTTTATCTTTAAATAATCCACTAAGAGATAATAATTGTGCAAACCCATAATTTTGTCTTTTATGTTATTTCTATCTATTTTTACTCAATTTAATTAGTAGATATTATGAGTACATCAAGGATTGAATGTTTACTGAAGTGTTAGTCAAATTTTTGTGGTATGTTATTCCAAAACATACGAACTTTTCTGGTTAGAATAATTTTTATCATCATTGGATATCTCGTAGTTTACTCCCTTGAATGTATGTTTTTCTCGTTATTTTGTTGTTTCATTAAAATTGTATTGATTATTTTTCGTTTGGTATGTATATTTTTTATCATCATTGGATATCTCGTAGTTTACTCCCTTCGTTCTTTTAATTTTTTTCTTTTTTTTCCTTCTCATTTGGCTCTTCTAAATATTTTTCTTGAGGCTTATAAGTTTTTTTTGGCAAATATTTGAAGAATATCAAAAATCAAATCTACTCCAAATAAATATAATATATTAAACTACGAAAGATATGTCTATTGACATACATTTGTTGTCCTTCGTGTCACAAGTCATTGCTGAGCGTTTGAGTTATCTAGGTTAGAAAACAAATAATTTTTAATGTACGAGAAAATCTCTTTAACATTAGTTTAGAATCTGACATTTTTACTTACTTATACTTTCATTATGCAACAATTATACATACACATTTTTGAACAATTCGTAAAGTTTCATTGATGAAACAGTTAAAAGGAACTTCAGACCAACAGTTTATTGAAAATGAATTTTGAAAAGGCTCAAAAATATTATTTTGTTGTTGTTTAAAATATAGTTTCTACTTCTATAAATTTTGTTAGGGTAATAAGGTAACCGTAATGAAAATTGGTGAACTTTTGATCTCAGACATGTAGATTGTCTCTAAAAAAAAGTTGTGGTGGTGTACATTTTAAAATGGTCACTTACTTATAAATAATATTGATTATCGAAAACATTCACATAATTCTTTTCTTACGGGGAGTTATTCTAACCATAAAATTATCAGATTCTATATTTTTCATGTGCAAAAATAGAAAAAATGATGTTTAATTGCTACATTAGAACATCACTCGATATTAATCAGATAATTATATCATCAAGCATATATTATGAAAAATAATATAAAATATTAAAATAATTAGATATCAAGATATTTTTAATCATTAATTATATATTTATAATTCTTGAGATATTTGATAATGTCAAATAATTTCTTTTTGTTGAAATGTTCTAGAAACCTACTAAAATAATTTCTTATATGAGTCGATTATTGGAAAGGTTGTTCAAAAGTTTAGAAATATTAGTTATGTTCGCCCGAAGAGCATGTAAATTACCTTGTTAATATTATAATAAAGATATGCATCATATACATTGTCACTGTGTCCTTTGTAGGCAACATCTATAGTTGACATATGCGGCATGTATAAAAAATTAACATCTTCTCTTTTAAGGTCATTTCATCCCTCTGTTTATTAAGCTTAATTTCAATTATTCATCTGTTGTGAACGTTGCTGTGAACATTGGGCTAGAGTCCTTGTGCAGCCCATCATTTGCAAGTTGGTGCATTAGTGGTCTACTCTATTACTTCATTCTTTATTCTCATTATTCTTTGTAACCTATGTAACTCCTAAGATCATTATCTTCACTATTTACTACACTATTATCTTCCTATTTAATTCAAGGAAGACTTCTTCTACTTAATATAGTGGTGGTTTTTATTTGGTTTGGGACACACAACATAAAAGAAAAAATATAGAGTGCATAAAGTTAGTTAACAAGAGAGTTCTTATTTAGTTGAAGGGAGGTGTTCTTTTTGTGGAGCTTTGGACTCAACTCTTGTCCAGAGTTGTTGAGTTATACTTTGTGAAGGTTGTTGTATCCTGGAGGGGACAAGTCAAAGAGGACTACTGGTAGTCTTGTGAAAACATTTGCTGAAGTGGGCTTGAATCTCCTTAAAGAAAGCGAGATATCCGCACCTCAGCCTAAAGAGATTTTTATTTCTTCATTTTATTTTTAAATTTAATATTGTATTCTTTTTATCTTGTATGATTTTCACTATCAATTTAATACTGATAACTTTTGTGATTATTATGATAGAGTTTAATCTAGTGCAAGGAAAATTTAGACAGCATGGCAGAGTAAGTTTGATACCGAAGAGGCGGGACAGAAAAAAAACATGAGCCCAATATATTTTTTCATTTCCAAATGGTGGACGATAAATCGTTGGTAGACCAAGCTCAAGACTTTATCATTATTGTTGGATAGCTTAGGTCCGAAGAGGACAAAATTGGAGATAACCTTATTTTTTGTGGCATAGTAGATAAACTTTCACCTTCTTGGAAGGATTTTCTAAAGCCACAAACAAAAAGAAACCTCTCTTGTAACCGTGATACTTAAAATCTACATTGGAAGAAGAAGCAAGGGGCCAAGATACTACTTTACAAACATAAGAGAACAACATTACAACGAAGGTAAATTTAATTACTTTGAATAATGGTACTTTCAAAACTCATAAAAATACTTCTTTGAAGCCTAAGTAGAAAAATTCAAGAAAAATAATGGTAGACCTCCAAAGAAAAATAATGTTGAAGATAACAAAGCACAAAATCAACGAGTTCAAGAAAAGGGATCATTTTTGTTCGTTGCATGAGCGGGAATATTACTCGAATTTGTAGATTCTGGAGACTTTGTCCTAAACCTCAGACAAACCTTACCGAAGAACCTTTTGTGGCGGTGATTACCGACATAAACATGATTGATAATGTTGATGGATGCTGGGGTGACTCTGGTGCAAACCGTCACGTCTTTTATGACAAAGACTTGTTTAAAAAATATACTCATTTTGAGGAGCCCAAACCATCATGTTTGATGATGCTCACACTACACAAGTATTCGGAAAGGGAGATGTTGAATTGTGTTTTACTTCAGGAAAGATGTCAACTTTGAAAATTGTACTTAATATTTCTTCTATGAGGAAAAAATTGATGTCTAGTTTTCTTCTTAATAAAGAAGGATGTAAAATGATAATTGAATCTAATCAATATGTAATTGTACATAAGTGTATTTTGTTGAGAAAGGGGTATGCTTGTGATGGGATGTTTAAGTTGAATGTTGAGACGAATAAAATTTCTACTTCTTTTTATATGCTTTATTCTACAAATTTGTGGCATGCTCGTTTGTGTCATACTAATGATTGTTACGTTGGAATCATTAGTAGTTTAGCATTAAACGCAATGGTTAAAATGAATTTTTATAAGTATGAGACTTGTATTAAATCCAAGATCATTAAATGGCCTCATTTTCAAGTTGAAAGAAAAACATATATTTTAGAATTAGTTCATAATGATATTTGTGAACTTGGTGGAATTTTAACTCAATGAGGTAATAAATATTTTATCACTTTCATTGATGGTTTTTCTAAGTTTACATATGCTTACAAGATCAAAAATAAAAGTGATGCTTTTGAGAATTTTAAAAATTATCTCCATGAGGTTGAAACTTAGTTTTGTAGGCAAATAAAAAGAACTAGAGGTGATAGAGGTCTTGAATATGAGTCAAATGAGTTTAAATCTTTTGCTAGATAATTGGAAATAATTCATTTAATTACTTCTCTATACTCTCCTTCATATAATGGAGTAGCGGAATGGAAAAATATAACTTTATTTGAATTGACTAATGTCATGCATATTGAATAACATGCACCTTTAAATTTTTGGTGTGAAGTTATTTAACGGATCTTTATGAGTTGAATTGTTTGCCTCATTAAAAATCTAAATTGGTACTTTTTGAATTGTAGAAAGGTTACCGTCCAAGTTTGGGATATCTAAGAGTTTGGGGTTCTCTAGCCTTTGTGAGGCTAATGGATTCCCAAATTACAAAGTTTGTAAGAAAGTTACTACTTGTGCTTTTCTTGGTTATGTTTAAAATAGTACAACCTATATATTTTCTAATATTGAAGTTAATTGTAATAGAATTCGCTGATGCAATGTTCATGAAAATAAATTTCCTTTTGATTCTAAAAATAGTAGGGGTCAAAGGATTGAACAAAATATTGTCACTACCTAGTTCTTCTTCTACTTTGAAAAATAAAGAAGTTGATGATTTTGTGATAAGAAGAAGTTTATCCAGGGATCACCCCCTAGAAGTAACATGACGTACTTGACCTCTCTAAGGTCTTATATAAGTCCATAGTTATCATTCATCGCATTGTCATAGTAAATTTAGTGGAAAATTTAAAAAATTTCATAGCATATCATATGCTAGAAACTTTACTTCATATATATACAAAATATAAGTCATAATACATATTTAGACCTTAAGTCTCTTTGCCATCTTAGACCTAACAACATTTGAGTAAATTCGGGACACGACCCTTAAATCATAAGACATAAGTACTAATTTATATACTTTACAATAAACCATAATTAAGAAGATGCTTGGAACTTAAGGATTCCTTTCCTTGAGCTTGGGAATCACATATCAAGATCGTCAATCCTATAAACATCCTTTAAGCATCCACAAACTAAACTTTAAGTAAAAAGAAGAGAATAATGGGATTAGTACAAGAATGCACTAAGTATGACAACCATGCATTTAAAAGGGACATTTTCTTGAAATCATACTTCATGTCTTTTTGAGTAAATCTTCATAAAACCTTTATACAATAGCATTTATATCATGCACATACTTCATAGAAACATAGTCAAAGTCCAAACATTATATAAACTCACATATAGAATTTAAGTCATATTTGAGGTCACTTTACAGTGAGCTAATTTCCCTTAACAATGAACCCTTTCCTTTTATTCATTAACCTCCCAAGTAACCCTCTAGTGATACTTGGTGCAATGCATCACCTTAAAATCCCAAAGAAAGCATACATACAACCTACATAAGCCAACATATATCATAATATAATCATAATATATCATAGACACATTGAAGTCAAGACTCTGTTGGCTTTACAGTATGTTGCATCCATTTACACATATTTTTGCTTCACTTCACATAAATCATTATAAGACCTAACTCATGACACCAATCTTAATATACTAGTGCAATGTACATGTGAAACCCCATAAGCTCACATATACTTAGTAAACCATTCATGAGACCACAAGCCTTAACACTTCATACATCAACATACAAGTAAAGGCAACTTCATCCAACCTAGCAATACCTTCCCCATATAGTCATTAAAACCAACATCATGAATATAGGTACAAGTTCACATCATATAAATTATACCATGCACATATTCAAAACAAGTAGACAATTTTAAAAATGTCATATATAAAGACATAATCATAATCATACATATTAGGTCACCTCCATAAGACTTCTTAAGGAGCTACTTGTAAAATGTCTAGATGGGTTCATTACTTCCACCTATCCTAAGTAACCTCCCTTAAATTATCATAGTTAGGATCCTAGTCATTTACTTCCAATGTCCATTTTACTTTAGCGAAACTAGAACCTTAACCGACACTAAGACCGTGGGTGCTAAACATGGAATTTTGTGTTGTAGAGCCTTACACCAATGGAAGGTGTTACACTTAGGCAAAGTAGAACCTTAACATACATCCTAGCATCCTAAGTGAATTCACTTGCTAGATCCTACGTGGCAAGTATAGTGTATGGAACTAAGAGATAGGTACAATCCCTCTACATGCCATTTGGCAATTGAGGCCTCCTCTCATGAGAAAACATGGGTGAACCTACCTCCAAGGGAAGCCACCACCTCATGTGGATCCATAGGTGAGTATTCCTCTAACGGAATTCAACACTCTATAAGGAACAAATGGTGAATCTTCCTCCAAGGTAGTCAACACATCTCATTGTCAAGTTCACTCGGTGTTAAGCTAAGTTCCCTTTATTGAAAAGCCTTTATTACATTTTTCATAAAACATAGGCTTAGGATATTAGTTCTTCATATGCTTATAGCATATTCAAGCACCTATCTAGTTTTAGAGTAATCTTGGGCACACCTCTCAAGGCCCCTCTATTAACTAGATCTTCATACATGTGTTTGTACTTATATGTGAGCAAACCTTTCACATAACACATAAATGTCACACATGTTCATATATGAATGCATGAGTCTATAGGTATAACTATATGAGCGATCCTTTCATATAAACCCTACTAAGACACTATGCACATTCATTCTTCATCATATCATATAAATCTTATTCATAACATGTCCATATATTCATTTTTCATGTACATAGAAACCAAACCTAGGAACTATCCTATCAAGACACATATGTCCAATACATAGGCAAGGTCCCATACCCTTGCCCATACTAGTACACCTATCAAGTCATCCTAGTTAAGGAAACACATATTATACTTTCATATACATAAGCTTAACGTGCATAGTAGTAGACACTAGTGAATATGACAACTACCTTTCATTTAGACACCATGAACCTTTACTAGTTTTAAGCATGCATGAAGTGTGAGTGTGTGTACATTGGTCAACATGATCACATAATGGCTATCAACAACACATTGAAGCAGCCACCCTCTTAAGACCATATTACACTTTCAAGCATCGACCACACAACACAAAATAGCATAGGAGACAAGTTAACTTCATATTACACTTAAGACTCGTAACTTTTGCTATTCATGCATTCACAGAGGGGTACGTAGGTAAGGGATTGTTTAAGCATTTTAACTCATCAATGGCAGCACCTACACTGTACCCTAGCGTAGATATTAACATGCTTATACAATAGCCATACAACCTAAATCACAAGTGAAATAGGAAAGTAGGCATAAGCTTCATATAGTGTGATCATCATCACCACATATTCAAATATTCATCAATTTTCCTTCAAGGACATAATCAACACTTATATAGATTGACAAGAATTAACACCGCCACCATAAGTGGACCATACACCTTAATGCCATACAAGGCTTCATCAACTATCAATACTACAAAGAAATAGAAGAGATAAGCCTTCTTACCAATTTCTCACCCTTTGATCATCCTTGATGAATACTTATTTTTCATCAACAATTAATATAAAAAGGCAGTAGGTAAATGTGCTTTAATCAGAAGAGAATCCATGCTTAAGACACTACAAGGCCTAGCTACAACTAGTACAATACATTACCAATATACTAGAAAGTAGGAAGACATAGGTCTTTAACCAAATTCATTTGCATTGATCATCAATTATATTTAATAAATTGAATCAATATAGGGAAGTAATTAAAGTACCATAATCATATAAAAGTCATGTATAAGCTACTATGAGATCATACTATAACATAATACAAGGCATCACATATATACTAGAAAGTAGAGAGTCATAGATCACTTACTAATATGCTTTACTTAGATTACCATGGTTAGCGTTCATAATATACCAATAATAACAACCTAGGGCAGTATCTAAAACCATAATAATCAAGACTAAATCATGCTTCATCTACCCTAAATTGAGATCACATTATGTTCGTAGCATTATCAACCTTTACGCTAAAACATGTTGATTAATCCTTATCAAGCTTTCTTTGATTGGATCATCAAGGGTTTGTTCCCACGATATATTCATAATATCAACTTAAAACAGTAGCTATAATCATCTTCACCTAATCAAATTCAACATTCAATCATTTAAAAGGCAATGTTACAGTGAACTCCTAGAATTCTAAACTAGGCATGTTCAATTCTTCATACGTTGATCCAAATGTATCCTTCATCATCAATTCATAATCAATTCACTTAAATAACAGTAGTTATAATTAATTCAACGTAAGATAATCACAATTTAACCAATAACAAGCCATTATCACAATGTCCATGCAAGGGCTAAATTGATTTTGGGAAGGGACATAGGGTCATAATGCAATTCGATTAAAGTCACATTAAAACCAATACATTGTCATTAATTCATCATTATTTAGCCATTAAAAATGTTTTTAGAAAGAACACATGGCTAGATTGAACAAGAAGAAGTTTGATCATGAAATCTATTTCGACACTTCGAGATTAACTCTTTAGATGGAAGGATAACTAGAGATGAAGGATCACCATACCTTTGAATAGTTTAAAACCTCTAAAACATGATGAATCATCCATGGAAATCTAAGCTCCATACTGTTCTTGAGCTTCACCAAGAATGGAGGTTTCTACGGAGAATTGGTTTTGAAGGGAAGGTTTATTTTGTGTGAATGGGATTAGGAATGAGTTGGTCACGTTTTTGATCCCTTAAATACACCCAAAAAATAATGAAATAAACCTATATGGTCAGTTTAGGACGTGGGGTGAATTTCCCATTCACCCCTTAAGTGGACACTCACTAGGCAGCAGCTGCACCAGCCTGCATCGACGGACACAACAACGGGGAGTTGGTCCATCGACGGGTCATTCTGTGCCCTCCGTCGATTGGTTCGGAGGTTGTCATGTGTCCAAACCTTCCCCAGGCAAAGTGACCATCGACGGTGCGTCAGCCAACCAACGGGGCGTCATCTTGGCTCGTCCATTGACACTGCCAAGGTAGTGTCTCGACAGCCCTTGGGTCCTTTTTGTAGGACCTTTTGCAGGGCCCTTTTGAAGTCGTACCCGGACATTTCCAACATAAATATGAACAGTAAAAAGTTAAGTAACTTACACATAAGCTTCACCCAATACAATTACACGCAACACATCCAAATATGCTAGGCCCCATCAAGACACACATGAACGTTTTAAGGGCTAATTTTCGTACGTCTTAGACGTTCTTGGACGTTTGACCTCCAAACTTCACCAAACACCATATACTACATATAAAAATCATTATAACTCATTTTAAGACTTCATAATCTCAATTCATACTATTATAAGCACGTATAGACACATGAGGCATATAGGTGACTAGTCGTCGAACGTCTTGGTCATCCCTTGACGTTTGACTTCCAAATTACCTCAAACTTTACACACTGCCTCAATACCTTATTATAAGACATTTTAGGACTTTAGACTCTTTGTACAACATTCTAGGCTCTAGACACCCTATCTCATTTTGGGTGTCTTACAATATCCCCCACTTGGGAACATTCATCGTTGAATGAAACTTACGACATTTAATTACCACAAGGACTTCAATTCATCATAGAAAAGTTCATCATATTCAGAACATGATCACATAGAAGTCAATGCACCAAACTTATAAGGAACACAACTTCACATCAGTTGGCACTCAATGCACACAAGCAAGCAAAACTTTTATCCATGCACTTTTTAGTGGATCAAACACATAAACTCTTATCATGTTCATAGGAGGAACATCCATCTCCTAATCATAACATGGTCACTACACTTCCTTTTATTTAGAATCTCATCATGTAAGTCCACACATAGGCAGATTACAACAATACGCAAAAGCCATTTAAGCACTCATACTTGAATGCACATAGACTTTAGTTAACTGAATCAACAAAGATCTTTGTTAGTTAGACCTAGTGTCATGAAATTCATACTCAACCATACCATGCTTAGTGGTGTCCGTAAAGGAATTTCCTTCTCCTCAACACACTTACATGTATCATGAGTTCACACCTAAGCAAAGTACAAGGTCAATTCCTTTTTAAAATGAGTAATTCTCAGCTTTTAAACCAAGACATTCTCATGTTTCCTTCCTAGTGAAGTTCTAATGGTAAGTCACACCAAGCACATCACACAAATAGGAAGTCATTTCACAAAATGTCAATTTCTAACATAGTACTCACCTTCACAGTAAGCATCATTTGGGAAAAAACAATACAAATAATAGGCACATACATGAACACTTAGATAAACATGCTTTCACTTTTCAAGAGTGAGCCTGTAATCATGCTTTCCAAACCATACAAGTCACATAATTATCAAGAGACTCTACACTTTTCATTTTAAAGAGACTCAACCTTTCATTATAAGGCTAAACATTACACCTCACGAGTGACTACAACCATGTTTCTTATCTTACCTCATGAAGTCAAATTCACAATTAGCATGTTAAGATGCACAATACACATGATAAAATATGGATTTTATCAAAATTTCCCTTCATGCACTTTGGAATCTTCAAAATATCTTTAAAGTAATGTCAATCAATACATACCAAACATATAAAGTTCATGCAATTCATACTTTATACAAAATTCTATCATGAACAAGCTTACCAAGAATTCATTAGATTCAAGCTCAAGTAAAAATAGAAGGACAAGGTAGAAATTATCTACAACCTTACTACTCCATCACCATCCCCCAGTTAGGGTAAACCCACTTAAGAGTAACTTAACCCAACCTGAAGAGGATCTTTACCTTAACAACCTTTATTTTTATCACTTAAAAGTGATTACCACTTTAGAAGGAATTACAGTAACTCCACCAAGGCATTCTAAACCTTACCATCTTAGGAAAATTATCCCCAATCATCAAGTGAAGTCATGTTATTAACCACATAAGGTTATGAATAATACAATAGACACCAAGGTCATACAACATTAGGGGAAAACAACAAGGAGACTTACCATAAAAACTCTTCTTTTTATTTGGACATTACAGTAAGGTGACTTCTAGGTCAATAAAACCCACATTATCACCCTACCAAGAAAAGCATACTATCTTCACACCTAGGATCAAGTATATACAAAGGAATCCAATCTACTAGGCAACTTATCAAAGACCACATATATACCAAGGGAAACATTGAACACTTTTAAGCACATATTCTTAGGGTAGCATGCTTTCATAGATAGTCACTAAGTATTTCAAGCTCAAATCATAATAATAGGCTATCATCATGTAAAACCATATAGTAACACATCATTCCAAAAGAAACTCATTTTAACAATAATAACTTCTAACATGCTTTAACTATATCATGACATAAATTTCTCAACATAACATGCTATTTCACAGAAATCTCATATATAGTCATAAATGGCATCACATCATCAAAATATGCCAAAATTCATCTTCACACAAACTCATCAAACCATAAAATCAAGTTAAGCATTAACTCATCTCTTCTCCCTCAAGCATATAGATACCATCTCATCCAAGCAATCACATCTAAAAGACCACCGGACAAGAAAACATAAGAGGGAGATCTTATAGATTTAAGTTCTATGGCACGACATGTGAATGATGAAGAAGGGTAACTCTATCGTCTTATAGCCTCTCATATCATTTGATGATGTCGCGACTCACCACTAATGAACACAAGACTCTACTAGACGTGGCAAATATGAGACTTTTAGAACCTAAAACCACTTTAAAAACCTCATGCTCTGATACCATATTTGTCACATCCGGGGAGCAACCCCTAGAAGTAACACGACGTACTTGACCTCTCGGAGGTCTTATACAAGCCCATAGTTATCATTCATCGCATTGTCATAGTAAATTTAGCAGAAAATTTAAAACTTTTCATAGAACATCATATGCTAAAAACATTACTTCATATATATATAAAATATAATTCATAATACATATTTAAATTTTAAGTCTCTTTGTCATATTAGACCCAAAAACATTAGAGTACATTATGGACACGACCCTTAGTACTAAATTATATACTTTACAGTAAACCATAATTTAGGAGATCCTTGGAACATAAGGATTCCTTTTCTTGAGCTTGGGAATCACTTATCAAGCTCCTCAATCATATAGATATCCTTTAGTATCAACAACCTACACTTTGTTTAAAAAGTAGAGAAGAATGGTAATAGTACAAGAATGCACTAAGTATGTCAACCATGCAAAAACATGCGTTTAAAAGGGATATTTTCTTGATATCATACTTCATGTCTTTTTTAGTAAATCATCATAAAACCTTGATACAATAGCATTTATATCATTCACATACTTCATATAAACATAATCAAAGTCCAAACATTATATAAAATCATATATATAATTTAAGTCATATTTGAGGTCACTTTACAGTGAACTAATTTCCCTTAACAGTGAACCCTTTCCTTTTATTCATTAACCTCCCAAGTAACCCTCTAGTGATGCTTGGTGCAATGCATCACCTTAATATCCCAACTAAATCATACGTACAACCTACATAAGCCAACAAATAACATCATATAAGCATAATATATCATAGACACATTTAAGTCAAGACTCCATTGGCTTTACAGTAAGTTACATCCATTTACACATATTCTTGCTCACTTCACATAAGTCATTAAAAGACCTAACTTCATACATCAACATACAAGTAAAGGCAACTTCATCCAACCTAGGCAATACCTTCACCATATATTCATTAAGACCAACATCATGCATATAGCTACAAGTTCACATCATATAGAATTATACCATGCACATATTCATAAGAAGTAGACAATTACTAAAATGTCATAAATAAAGACATAATCGTAATCATACATATTAGGTCACCTCCCTAGGACTTCTTAAGGAGCTACTTGTGCAATGTCTAGATGGGTTCATTACTTCCACCTATCCTAAGTAACCTCCCTTAAATCATCCTTGTTACGGTCCTAGTCATTTACTTCCATTGTCCATTTTACTTTAGCGAAACTAGAACCTTAACTGACACTAAGACCATGGGTGCTAAACATGGAATTTGGTGTTGTAGAGCCTTACACCAATGGAAGGTGTTACACTTAGCCAAAGTAGAACCTTAACATACATCCTAGTATCCTAAGTGAATTCACTTGCTAGATCCTACGTGGCAAGCATAGTTTATGGAACTAAGAGATAGGCATAATCCCTCTACATGCCATTTGGCAATTGGGGCCTCCTCTCATGAGAAAACATGGGTGAACCTTCCTCAAAGGGAAGCCACCACCTCATGTGGATCCATAGGTGAGTATTCCTCTATGGGAAGTCAACACTCTATAAGTAACAAATGGTGAATCTTCCTCCAAGGGAAGTCAACACCACTCATTGTCAAGTTCACTCGCTGCTAACCTAAGTTTCCTTTATTGAAAAGCCTTTATTACATTTTCCTAAAACATATGCTTAGGATATTGGTTCTTCATATGCTTATAGAATATTCAAGAACCTATCTAGTTGTAGAGTAATATGAGGCACAACTCTCACAGAACCTCTATTAACTAGATCTTCATACATGTGTGTGTGTACTTATATGTGAGCAAACATTTCACATAACACATAAATGTCACACATGTTCATATATCAACGCATGAGTCTATATGTATAACTATATGAGCAATCCTTTCATATAAGACCTACTAAGTCACTATGCACATTCATACTTCATCATATCATATAAATCATATTCATAACATGTCCATATATTCATTTTTCATGTACATAGAAACCAAACCTAGGAACTATCCTATCAAGGCACATATGTGCAATGCATAGGCAGGGTCACATACCCTTTCCCATACTAGTACACCTATCAAGTCATACTAGTTAAGAAAACACATATCATACTTTCATATACATAAGCTTAAAATACATAGTAGTAGACACTAGTGATTATGAGAACTACCTTTCATTTAGACACCATTAACCTTTACTACTTTTAAGCATGCATGAAGTGTGATTGTGTGTGTACATTGGTCAACATGATCACATAATGGCTATCAACAACACCTTGAGGCAGCCACCCTCTTAAGACCATATTACACTTTCAAGCGTCAACCACACAACACACAATAGCATAGGAGACAAGCTAACTTCATATTACACTTAAGACTTCTGACTTTTGCTATTCATGCATTCACATAGGGGTACATAGGTAAGGGATTCTTTAACCATTGTAAATAATCAATAGCAGCACCTACAGTTTACCCTAACATAGATATTCACATGCTTATACAATAGCCATACAACCTAGATCACAACTAGAATAGGAAAGTAGACATAAGCTTCATATAGTGCGATCATCATCACCACATATTCATATATTCATCAATTTGCCTTCAAGGCCATAATCAACACATATATTAATTGATAACAATTAAACACCGCCACCATATGTGTATCATACCACACAATGCCATACAAGGCTTCATCAACTATCAATACTACAAGGAAATAGAAGAGATAAGCATTCTTACAAATTTCTCACCCATTGATCATCCTTGATCAATACTCCTTTTTCATCAACAATTAATATAAAAAGGAAGTAGCTAGATGTGCTTTAATCATAAGAGTATCCATGCTTAAGACACTAAAAGACCAAGCTACAACTAGTACAATACATCACCAATATACTAGAAAGTAGGAGGAAATAGGTCTTTAACCAAATTCACTTGCATTGATCATCAATTATATTTCATCAATAGAATTAATCTAGGGCATTAACTAAAGTACCATAATCATATAAAAGTCATGTATAAGCTACTACGAGATCATACCATAACATAATACAAGGTATCACATATATACAAGAAAGTAGAGAGTCATAGATCACTTGCTAATATGATTTACTTTGATTACCATGGTTAACTTTCATAATATACCATAATACAAACCTAGGGCAGTATCTAAATCCATACTAATCAAGACTAAATCATGCTTTATCTACCCTAACTTGAGATCACATTATGTTCATAGCATTATCAACCTTTAGGCTAAAACATGTAGATTAATCCTTATCAAGGTTCCTTTGATTTGATCATCAAAGTTTTGTACCCACAATCTATTCATAATATCAACTTAAAACAGTAGCTATAATCATCTTCACCTAATCGAATTAAACATTCAATCGTTTAAAAGACAATGTTATAGTGAACTCCTAGAATTCTAAACTAGGCATGTTCAATTTTTCATATGTTGATTCACATGAATCCTTCATCATAAATTCATAATCAATTCACGTAAATAACAGTATTTCTAAGCAATTCAACGTAAGAGAATCATAATTTAATCAATAACAAGCCATTATCACAATGCCCATGCAAGGGCTAAATCAAATTTCAGAAGGGACATGGGTTCATAATACAATTGGATTGAAATCACATTAAAATCAATATATTATCATCAATTCATCGTGATTTATCCATTAAAAACATTTTTAGCAAGAACCCATGTCTAGATTGAAGAAGGAGAAGTTTGACCATGAAATCTCTTTTGAAACTTTGAAATTAACTCTCTAGTTGGAAGGATAACTAGAGATGAAGGATCACCATATCTTTGTCTAGTTGAAAACCTCTAAAACTTGATGAATCATCCATGGAAATACAAGTTCCGAGTTGTTCATTAGCTTCACCAACAATGGAGGTTTCTAGGGAGAATTGGTTTTGGAGGGAAAGTTTATTTTTTGTGAATGGGATTGGGAATGGGTTGGTCACGTTTTTGATACCTTAAATACACCCAAAAATAATAAAATAAACCTATTAGGGTCAGTTTAGTATGTGGGGAGAATTTCCCATTTACCCCTTAAGTGCGTAGTCGCTTGGCAGTAGTTGCACCAGCCTGCATCGATGGACCCAAAGATGGGGCGTTGGTCCATCGACGGGACATTATGTGCCCTCCGTCGATTGGTTATGAGGATTTCATGTGTCCAAGACTTCCCAAGTATAAGTGACCATCTCCGCCTTCTCATCGACGGGGCGTCATCTTGGCTCGTCGATTGCCACTGCCAAGGCAGTGTCTCGACATGCCTTGGGTCGTTCTTGTGGGCTCTTTTATGGGGACCTTTGGAAGTCATACCTAGAAGTCTCCAATGTAAAAATGAACATTAAAAATTCAAGGACCTTCCACATCAGTTTTACCCAAAACAATTACACGCAACACGTCCAAACATGCTAGGCCCCATCAAGACACACATGAATGTCTCAAGGGCTAACTTTCGAACGTCTTAGACGTTTGACCTCCAAACATTACAAAACTCCATATACTAACTAAAAAAATCATTATAACTCATTTAAGACTTCATAAGGTCATGTCATACTATTATAAGCACGTATAGAAACATGAGGCACATAGGTGACTAGTCGTCGAATGTCTTGGTCGTCCCTTGACGTTTGACTTCCAAATCACCTCAAACTTTACACACTGCCTCAATACCTTATTATAAGACATTTTAGGATTTTAGACACTTACGAAAAACATGTTAGTCTTTAGACACCCTATCTCATTTTGGTGGTCTTACAAAAGTAAACCAGGTAGAGTAGAAAAAATTTTTTGTCCTGATTTTAATGTACATTAAATGATCCTCTAACTTTGAATGAAGCATAATCTTCACTTTATATTTTTGTGAAAGAGGAAGTAAATGATGAAATGGAATCTCTAATTTCTAATAAAACCTAGAAACTAGTTGATTTACCACCGGGTTGTAAACCAATTGGCTCTAAATGGGTCTTAAGAAAAACGTTGAAACCGAATGGATCTATTGTCAAATAAAAGGCTAGACTAATTGCAAAAGATTTTAAACAACTAGAAGGACTAGAATTTTTGGATACCTTTTCTCCGGTAACAAAAATTACATCCATAAGACTTTTAATTAGTGTGGTTGCAATCGTTGATTTGCGAATTTATCAAATGAATGTTACAACTGCTTTTTAAAATGGAGACCCGAATGAGGAAATTTATATGGATCAACCCGAGTGTTTTATTGAAGAATGCAAATAAAGCAAAGTATGTAAACTTACTAAATCCCTATATGACTTGAAACAGGCACCAAATCAATGACATGAAAAAATTGATTGATGCATGATTGAAAATTCTTTTAAAAAACAAATGAATGGTATAAGTGCACATATCATAAGTCTTGGAATAATTCACATGAGATTATTTGGCTGCATGTTGATGATTTGTTGATCTTTGTCTCTAACATGAATGTTCTTGATGAAGCTAGAAATAATCTTAGAATCCATTTTGATATGAAAGATCTTGTAGACGCAAATTTTCTTCTTGGAATAAAAATAACAAGAACATGTGAGGGAATTTTCCTTAACTAATCACATTATGTTGAGAAAATTTTGAAAAAATATAACTTTCATGGTTGCAAACATGTTTCTACTCCTTTTGATTCAAGTATTCACTTATATCCCGTTGAAAGTGAAAATGATGTAATAAATCCAAATTAATATGCTAGCATAATTGGAAGTTTGAGTTATTTGGCTGATTGCACTAGGTTTGATATTTTATATACGGTAGGAGTACTTCACAGGTTTACAAGCAAGCCAGGTAATGATTATTGGCATGCGATAACAAGAGTTATGAGATATTTAATTGGAACAAAAAATTATGGATTGTTCTTTAAAAATATCATGTTGTTCTTGAAGGCTTTTGTGATGCTGATTGGAACACTTTATCAGGTGATTCCTGTTCTACCAATGGTTATGTGTTTACTTTAGGTGGTGTTGTTGTTTGGTGGAGATAAAAAAAAGCTAACTATTGTTACTAACTCTAGCATAGAGGCATAACTAATTATTTTAGCTTCAGCTAGTGAGGAAGCGAATTGGTTTAGAGATTATTGTTTTAAATTCCTTATTTTTAATAACTAATTCCTCCTATTTTAATTCATGTGAAATCACCGGTGCAATTGGTAGAGTTCAAAACCGTTTTTACAACGGTTAATCCATACCTATATGGAGGAAACACGGTAATGTAAGATCGTATTTGACAAGTGGTACCATTAATGTTGATTATGTCAAATCTTGTGATTATCTTGCTGATCCTCTTACTAAGGACTTAACAAGAGAAAAGGTCTGGATCACATTGAGGGGATGAGATTGAAGCCAATAAATCCTTGAGTCATATATGAGTAAATCCAACATGGGGACTAGAGATCCTATAACCAGGTTCAAAGGGAAAAACTAATCATATGATGACTTGTTGTGAAAAAAATGTACTATTTTTTTTATTTCCTCACTATGATGTGAGTGCATTGTTTCCTGTAGTTTGTGAAGGTTGATTTGATAAAACTCTTAATGAATATCCGTGCCCGTATGGGTGCAATGATATGATCGAAGGAGCACTCTCGACAAATTTCACCTATGTGATGTGTGGAAGTAGGTCTCTTCCTATGAGAATTGGGCTTATTCTCAAAAGCACTCATGAAACCAGGATAACACATGACCATAACGTCTTGCCTTCGAAAGCCATGTCAACACATTGATTATTCTTTGTGTGCAGTAATATTTATTTCCCTTAAGAAGAAAAGGTCAAGTCTGAGAGCACTAGGACTGTAGAGTAAAAATTACTATTTAACTAAGTGGAGGTTCAATGTAGAGCACACCTTTTTTATGCATAGTACTCTTCCTTCAGCTGATAGACTCTTTTGCTTAATATTATTATGAGTGGGGCATTTTTGGGTTTTAGCATATTAATATTAATATTATAATAAATGAATGCATCATATATGTTATCCCTATGTCCTTGGTAGGCATATTCAATAATTGACATATGTGGCATGTATACAAAAGTAACATCTTCTATTTTAAGGTGCATTTCATCGCTTTTTTAATTAGGATTAATTGTCATTATTCATTTGTGGTTAAAGTTGCAGGCAACGTTAGGGTTATGGCGTTTGTTCAGCCCTTCATTTGCACGTTGGTGCATTAGTGGTCTTCTCAATTACTTCACTCTTTATTTCCATTATTCTTTTTAACCTATGTAACTCCTAAGACCATTATCTTTACTATTTATTACACTAGTATCTTCCTATTTATTTCTAGGATGACTTCTTCTACTATAAATAGTGGTAGTCTTCATTTTGTTTGGGACACACAACATATAAGGAAAATATAGAGTGCGTAAAGTTAGTCAAAAAGAGAGTTCCTATTTTGTTGAAGGGAGGTTTTCTTTTTTTAGAGCTTTGGACTCAACTCTTGTCCAGAGTTGTTGAGTTATACTGTGTGAAGGTTGTTGTATCCTACAGGGGACAAGTCAAAGAGGACTACTGCTTTACTGGTGCAAACATTTAGTGCACTAGACTTGAATCTCCTTAAGAAGAGCGAGATATCCGCGCCTCAACCAGAACATATTTTTATTTCTTCATTTTATTTTCAGTTGTAATCTTGTATTTTTTTATCTTGTAAGTTTTTAACTAAGAATATATCAATATTAATTATACTATGATATATATATATATATATATATATATATATATATATATATATATATATAGAACTGGTTAACCTAAATATTTTACATACACTCATACCTCTATTTAACCATCATCTTTATAACAACATATAAGTGTGACGGCCTAATTTTCATTAAATCTATTTTTTTTGGTTATATTTTATGTCTCTATAACACTCTACTTATAAGTGTGTTGAAATTTGTTATAGAAGTACACTTTTTGTAAATTACATCTCTATGATAGCCTTACTCAGATATTGGTTGAGTAATAATATGTTGTAAAAGATATATTATGTATAAAGATAAAATATTGCAATATTTATGATAACTGTTATTAGTATCATGCACATATAAAATTTCAAGTATTGATATTTTTAGTAAAATTATACGTGAATACTGTCCATCTTTTGTAGTCATAACCTCAAGAAGAAAGTTTATTCGTGACCTTTTTAATATCGATATTATTTTTCTATTTTGTTGGTTAAGTTTATTTTAAATAAATTGAGTAATGTGAAAAACAATATTACTAAAGAAATGTCCTTTCTCCTCATATTTAAATTTTTGATGTATTTTGAAATGTTTCAATAAAATTTGGTCATTTTAATCTTACAAAATAATTAACTCTATAACCAACTGTATTAATAATTGAAAATCACTTGAGATAATATCCACATGATGACGAAAAATAAAAATAAAATTGAAATCACCAACCTAATAATTACGTATCCTACTTTGAGATATGATCCAGAAGTATCGCACAAGTAGTAAAATCGACTAAATTAGAGAACACAATCGCAGAGGCACTTTAATTAGCTAAAAACGGGTGTAAGAACAAGGATGTAAGGAATATATAAAACACTTATTCTTATTTTTATGATAAGCAAGGAAGTAAGATGCAAAATTCAATATTGATCAATAACATGAGGAGGTGGAACTTTTTGTTATCCCTAAGAGGGAACATCTTTCTGGTGGTTCGGGAATAAGGTGATGAAGGAAAGGAGGACGATTTAGAAAATCCTAGATTGAAGGAGGTACTCATAAGGATTAGTGTTTGGGTGGGATCAAAATTTGATTGTCTGTTAGGTTGTATTGTTATGTCTGAATAAAATTACATGTTAAGCCCAAACGAGTTTATGAATTTGTGTTTGAATTTTATCAATAAAAGCCTAAAAATTTTACCAAAAAAATTACTACCTAAGAATAAAGTGTGTAGTGAAATCTTGATTCATGTATGATAATTCTATTGTTAATATTGACAAGTTAATATATCTAACATCGTTAACTGAAAATCACTAATTGTTCATACTTCCAAAATAAATCTACTTATAAACCTCTTCACTGATTGAGAAGTTCCATCGAGGGTGATATGAAAACAATGTTTGCATCTCTCGTTGATTATAAAACCTCAAGTAGGATGTTTTTTTGTAGAAAAAAATCATCTCAATAAGATATCTCTCAATGATTATGAGTAAATTAAATATTCATTATTTTTAGCATGTGTACATTCTACGTATGCAAATACCATCATAGTTATAGACATTATTTGTGCATCAATCATCAATATATCAGAATATTTAGGTCCGATAATGATTTGTCATAAATACTTGCATAATAAGTGGAGATACATAATGATTCATGGCATAAAAGTAAAATAAAAAATACATTTGTATATTTTGACACATACAAAATTTGAGAAGCACTTTCACACTTAATTGTTAATCGCCATAAATGATATATTTTAATTTTATAGTTTAACAAGATATTATTCTTGAATATCAAATACATTTATTCCGCACAATTGATAGAGAAATCTCCAATATGCTAGTTGTTCCTCTTTTGATCATAGTTATGTGATATATATATATATATATATATATGATTCAGTGCACGTGTGTTGCACGTGTAGGTTAAGTTTTGAGATACATATAGACGAGATATTTTATACTTTATATATATTTTAGGATTTCAACATATCAATCAATATATAATATTGCAGTGCGTTTTACTAGGTGAATAACCAATCTATTTTCCTTCTTGGTTGTTGGACATGTAGTGACGAATGTCGTACCCTTAAATTGTTATTTGGCCATTTGTTTGTACGTAATTATGTACGAATTAACATTTTGTTCTCATAGTTATGTCGTGTTTTGAACTGTATTTTCCATTTTAATTTTTTGATATTAAGTGTACCATGTATTTGAATAACTTTATGTATACAAAAGTAATGTGTTCTACATAGTTGTCTGGTGTTTTTCATATCGTGTCCTCTTCCACCAAACCTAAGAATTCCTCCAATATAATTTTCATTAACTACATTTGTGTGAATGTTTTTTCTTTTTTGATTTCTTACAAATTTTGTATTAATTAAATATCACCTAATAACTTCTTGTAGAGAGCATTTCTTGTGTATGTCCTTATGCACCAATCTGGTTTTAAAAGATGCCATGTTTTGTTGGCATTGATACTGTAACGACCGGGGAGCACCCCCAAGAAGTTACACGGCGTACTCGACTTCTTGGAGGTCTTGTACACGACTCTTATCTTTCATTCATTACATAGTTATGAAAAGTAGTGCGGAATTAAAACTATTCACAACATAATTAATAAGAAACTCTTTCATAAAATGAAGGAACAAAGTCTCATCATTACAATCCAACTTAGATACGTCTTAACATCATAGGGTCACGAACCTTTACATTGAAAGAAACATACTAAGTCTTAAACACTGTCTTAAAAAAATAAACTAGACACACATAGTTCGTGTCCTCAAACATATGAGGACATACCAATCTTGAGAGAATTCTACTTCCCAAGCTTCAACTTCTAGAAACCTCCACTTGCCTTCCACGTATACTTTTAGAAATAGAGAATAGTATGGATTTATTACAAGCATTGTACTAAGTATTGTAATATGAAAAAACATGCTTAAAAATGGACATTTTAGTAGAAACATACTTTTCATGCTATTTTGGTAGAACCTCATAAATCAAGTGTACAAGGCATCATATAAGTCATCATTTGTCAAACAAGTAATACTTCCATACTTCTCAACATTTAGTCACCTTCATCAAGTAATCCATTTATCATTTAGACTTTCCTGTCAAAAGTTATCCTAAGAATCACCTAGGAAGACATGTAGAGACCGCCCATACAACCTCTTCAATATACACCTAAGTGATCCTTCAGGCTACCAAAGATAAGCATACTTAATTCCAACTCAACAAGTCAACATTTCCTTCTAAAGATACTAGAGGAACCATACATGCATTTAAGAACTTCACATAAAAACCATCCTCTATGACAACCCCCAAGTTATAGTAGTGCAATGTAAAGGTAGCATCCCATACTACTATTCCCACCTTAGTGCTCCTTAGGAATCATCCTAGACTAGGAACATCACATTCATCATTCACATAACTTTCATCCACTTTATACATAAGATAAACATGCTTCATTTTCATTATACCTAAAGTCAACTTACCTCATTAACATCATATAGAACCCATTCATACATTTTCATACAAGGACACAAAAAGATTCCCTCAAAATTCTACTTGTGTAATGGATAGACGGCGTCCCATTCCACCACCTACCCTAAATAGTACACCCTTAAGAAAACATAGTTTCATTACATTCTTTTGTGGGGGATAGCTTTAACAGACATAAACCATGAGAGCTAGAGATAGGATCTCGGTTTAACCCCTAGAGGATGAGGGATCCCTACTTGCCTAAGGTAGGGTCATTCTCTTTTATCCTTTACATGGATATCCAATAGCTAGACCTTTGTAGGGACATAGTTAAGGGATAAGGAGATTGCTTCTAAGAACCTCATCTCAACTAAGAAAGAGAATTCATCTCAAGAGGTACATTGGATAAAACATCTCTACTCACGAAAAGTATCCACCCATTCTTCAAATACTCTTGGTTCTAATCATAACTCCCTCACAGAGTCTTAGACATTAATTACATTCATTTACTATAGTTTAAGAGATTGCTACTAACTACATCTCAACTAACAAAGTCTACCCATCTCTAGAGGTTACTTTTGAATAATACCTCTCAACTTACGATGAGTATCGAACCTCCAACCATTCTTTGGAAAGATCTTGGAAATAATGAGGTTGCTACAAGACACTTCATCTCAACTCACGAAGAGTGCCCACCCCAAAATCCTCCTTTTTCATTCACTAGATTTCTTAGAAATAGTAGGGTTGGTATTAGACACTTCATCTCTACTCATGAATAGTGTCTACCCTAAAATCCCCAATTTTCATTCATTAACTTCATTCATTCATTCATTGTGTGTGTGAGTACATGTTAGAACACTTTTCACATAACCGCCATTATTCATAACATTGACTTCTAAACATGATCATACTACACCCATCATAATTCACACACTATCATGCTTCACATTCACATTATGCTTCATTTAGATATAGTATCTTCAAGACACACATTCCCAAATTCAGAAGACATATCATGCATATACATCATCAAATCTCTTTACTTATCATGAATTGACTTCAAGGCCATAATCATAATTCACAGATATTTTCATATACTTCAAGTAAACACCGCCACCATAAGTAGACCATACCACTCAAGATCAATTCAATAAGAACTAGAAATATAGATCAACTTACCCTTCATCCAAGCCTTGACCACCTTTTCTGGATTCTCCAATAAATTGTCATAATAAAGTATAAATTGCAGTAGATAACCACATTAGATCATAAGAAAAACACCACTCTAACATTGTCTAGTCATATTCATCACAGCCAATTCATAATTCAAAATTTGAGAATTTTCGTGATCATGGGTCCATTGATTTTTTTATCATAAAACCATCAATTTACATTGAAAATAACATAATCCATCCATTAAAATCTTTTCATGCAAAGACCAATGCTTAGAATTCAAAATAGAAAAATTTATGATTTGAAACCCTTTTTAAAAAGCCTTTGGATTGGCTCCTTAAATGAGAGAGGAATCAAGGATGAACTAAAATACCTTATTCGATAGAAAGACCACGAAATTAAGGTTAAAACTGGAAGAATTTTAACATTCTTTGTTGGAGCTACAAAGCTTCATTAAAGGAGGTTTTTGGAGAAAGAGTTTTGGAGAGCTTTTGTTTTGAGCTTGACGGTTTTGATTTGATGGGTGAATTGGGGTTTATAGTACTTAATAACTATCCCTAAATAATCCCCAAAGTACCCAAAATACCCCTTCAATAATTGGACCCTTTACCAAAGTCCAATTTGACTGAAAAACGATGCGACCAAATCAGGGACATGGTTGCGCGTCGTGAGGACACCTCCACATCTTGGTTCTGGATTTTGAGACAGAATTATTCGTGACAAGACCATGTCACAAAGATACATTTTTGCCTTTTAAGTCGAAGTTGGGCGACGCTAGGTAGTGCCACAAACAGGCTGTTTTGGGAGCCTTCTTGCCACACCTTGGGTCCTCCTCAAGGACCTTTGGTTAGTCCTTAGGGAGTCGTTCTTAGACGTTTTCACCCTAGGTATGTCCCTAAGGTTCTAGGGTCATCCCCACTGATTTTAGACTCCAAACAACACCTAAAAACATGCACAACAAACAAGAACACACTAGCACACACCCAAGGCTAGTTTCTGAACATCTTGGTCGTTCTTTGACGTTTTACTTCAATACTCTTCAAATTATATTCTAAAATTATTATTCATAATTTTAACACCTTATTAACTCATAAAAATCATGATAGTCTCTAGCTTGTCCTATTTCATTTTGAGGATTGTTACAAATATTCCTCTCGATAGTGGAACATATAGATTGCTATGCGAGAAAGCATGTTGTGGTAGGTATACTCCTACATTTTATATCGTCTTACCTTTAGATATATTTATCATCATTCCAAAACATAGACATATTGGATATTGTTTTCGAATAAATTATAAAGGATATGCTTATTTTTTGCGGGGGGGTGGGAGGTGATAGATTTATTGTTGGAGTAAACACATGGTTTGTGGAATATTGTCCTGTTACTTTTTTTGCATGTATGGCGCTCTCGTCAAAGCCTCTACAAATTATTCATGTCCCATTGCATAAGCCATTTGAGGGGTTCATCTTTCTCCGCAACATGATGGCCACATTTTCTTTGAAAACTAACCTAATGTATAAAATTAATAGAATTTTCAATTGTTCTATATATGTAATCGTGTAATTCTTTTGTTCTTTTTTGTACTATAAAGTATCACAATAAGATAACCGTAAAAGTTAGGATTTCATCAGACAATGTACCTATGCGGAGGAATCCATTACGCTTAAGGTGTTTAGGTATAAATACAGATCATAGTTTTACTTAAGTCGATTATATCTAGTCTTGAACGCTGTAACCTAGTAAATATTTAGCTGCTTCAAATAGTATATCTCGAGCACGTTGTTTTCCAACACACGCTTCAAGTCGTAACTAGTATCTTTGTAAAAAGTTGAAAGGGGTGGTTATAGTTTTATTGTTGGAGTAAACATCTAGGTTTTAGCATATTGATCTATTCTTTTCTCTGCATGCATGTCACATCCGGGGAGCACCCCCTAGAAGTAACATGGCGTACTTTACCTCTAGGAAGTCTTATACAACACAATAGTTATCATTCATCGCATTGTCATAGTAAATTTAGCGGAAAATTTAAAACTTTTCATAGAACATCATATGCTAGAAACACCACTTAATATATATATAATATAAGTCATAATACATATTTAGACCTTAAGTCGCTTTGACATCATAGACTCAACATCATAAGATTACTTAGGGACACGGCCCTTACAACATAATACATAAGTATAATACGAAAGAACTTTACAGTAAACTAAACATTAGGACATCCTTGGACTTAAGGATTCCTTTCCTTGAGCTTGGGAATCACATATCAAGCTCCTCAATTATAGAGACATCCTTTAAGATTCCATAACCTACACTTTGTGTCAAAAGTAGAGAATAATGGTGTTAGTACAAGAATGCACTAAGTATGGCAACCATGCAAAAAAATGCATTTAAAAGGGACATTTTTCTTGAAATCAACACATAATGTCTTTTGGTGAAATCTTTATAAAACCTTGATACAATATCATTTATATCATTCACATACTTCATATAGACATATTCAAAGTCCAAACATCATATAAAATCACATATAGAATTTAAGGCACATTTGAGGTCACTTTACAGTGAACTTCTTTTCTTTTAACTCCTTAACCTCCCAAGTAACCCTCTAGTGATACTTGCTGCAATGAATCACCTTAGGGCCAAAAAAAAAAGCATACATATAATCTACATAAGCCAACACAGACCATTATAGAAGCATAATACATCATAGACACATTTAAATAGAGCCTCTATTGGCTTTACAGTAAGTTACATCCATTTGTACATCTATTCACTTCACTTCACATAAATCATTATCAGACCTTACTCATGACCCCGATATAAGTCTATTAGTTCAATGCACATGTGAAGCCCCATAACCTCACACATACTTAATAAACCTCTCATGAGACCACAAGCCTTAACAATCTATTTCATACACCAACAAGTAAGTGAAGATAACTTCTTTCATGTCAAGCAAGACATTCATCATATAGTCATTAAGACCACCATTATGCATATCATCACATCGTGTAGACACTAACACAATGTCATGCAAGAGAACCATAACATATGCACATACATTAGACCACCTTCCTAGAACTCCCTTAGAGAGCTACTTGTGCAATGTCTAGGTGGGTTCATTACTTCCACCTATCCTAAGTATCTTCTCTTAGGTTATCCTAGTTAGGGTCCTTAGTCATTTACTTCCATGGGTGCTAAACATAGAATTTGGTGTTGTAGAGACTTACACCAATGGAAGTTGTTCTCACCTAGCCAAGATAGAACATTAACATATATCCTAGTATACTAAGTGAATTCACTTTCTAGATTCTATGTGGCAAGCATAGGTTATGGAACTAAGTGATATACATAACCCGCTACATGCTCATTAGCATTGGAGCCTCATCTCATGAGAAAACATGTGTGAACCTTCCTTAAAGGGAAGCCACCACCTCTTGTGGAACCATAGGTGAATATTCCTCTAAGGGAAGTCAACACTCTATAACGATCAAATGGTGAATCTTCCTCCAAGAAAAGCCAACACCTCTCATTTTCAAGTTCACTCGGTGCTAAGCTAAGTTTCCTTTATTAAATTATTAACATTACTTTATAAAACATAAGCTTAAGATGTTTATTCCTCATATGCTTATAGCATATACAAGCACCTATCTAGTTTTAGGGTACACTTGAGCACACCTTTCAAGGCCCCTCTATTGACTAGATCTTCCTACATGTGTGTATATACTTATATGTGAGCAACCTTTCACATAACACATAAATGTCACACATGTTCATATATCAATGCATAAGTTTATAGGTGTGACTATATGAGCAATGCTTTCATATTAACACATTAATACACTATGTGTATTCATATTTCATCATTTCATACTTTTAACATCATAGCATGTAAGTCATATTCATAACATGTTCATACAATCCTATGCATGTACTTGGAGGACCAACCTAGGAACTATCCTATCAAGGTACACATGTGCAATGCATAGGCAAGGTCCCATACCCTTGCCCATACTAGTACACCTATCGAGTCATCCTAGAGACTGATACATTACACAACATCATAGAATGGTTAGCATAGCATACGACTCATTCATTCATGACTTACAACATTCTTACAATAAGATCTACTCTTCATGCATCTATCTTAACTTTACTTCACATATAACATTATAGGACCTCATCATAGGCATAACATATATATAAAGTTAACATGACCATCTATATGTTCACAACATTAGCCATATAACCTAGATCATAACTAGAATAGGAAACTAGGCATAGGCTTCACATAGGTGCTTCATCACCAACACACATTCATAGTACAATTGTCTTCAAGGTCATGTTCACATCACATATATATATTGGCAATAAAGTAAACACCTCCACCATAAGTTGACCATACAACACAATGACATACAAGGCTTCATCAACTACAATAATATAGTAAAGTTGGGAAGTAGAAGAGTAGAGCAATTCTTACCAATCCTTTAGCCTTTGGTCATCATTGACCATTACTACTCTTTCATCAACAAATAAAGTACAGGGCAGTATCTAAAGCATCATAATCATATACAAAGTCATGCATAAGCTACTACAAGACCAAGCTACAAACTAGTACAACACATCACCAACATAGTACAAAGTAGAAGGACATATACCATTAACCAATTTCACTTGAATGGATCATCAATCATATTTCAACAATAGTATCAATCTAGGGAAGTAGCTAAAGACATAATGATCAAGTCTAACTCATGCTTAATCTACCCTAGAATTAAGATCACATAATATACATTACAACATTAAATTTATAGGCTAGAAGAACCTAGACCAATTCATGCGAAGACTCCTTTACTTTAATCATGGATGATTCATACCCAAACATCATCAATAACATCAATATAAGTCAGTAGTTAAAGAAATCATAACCTAAACGAAATTCTACTACAATTGCCATAAACTCGAGATTACATTGAATAGCATGCTTTAACAATAAATAGGATAATGGAGATCAATTCTTTAATACTCAGTGCATATTGGACCAACAATACATAATTCATCCTAAAATGATATCATGGGCAGTAGATAACCCTCAATTTGACATAATTGAATTTCACAACACGCATGCTACATCAACATCACAAAATACTACATTATAGACTAGCTTTATTAAACTCTCCAAACCTACATGTTCATGGTCACTAATAAATAATTCACCATCAATACACATACTAAGCAGTAGATATACACAATTAAACGTAATAGAATCACAATTCAATCAATAACAAGTCACGAGCACAATGCCCATGAAAGGGCTAAATCGAGTTTGGGAAGGGACATGGGTTCACAATGCAATAGGATTAAAATTCACATTAAAACCAATACATTATCATCAATTCATCATGATTAAGCCATTAAAAAAGTGTTTAGTAAGAACACATGGCTAGATTGAAGAAGGAGAATTTTGATCATGAAATCTCTTTTGAAAACTTTAAGATTAACTCTCTAGATGGAAGGATAACTAGAGATCAAGGATCACCATATATTTATCTAGAAAAAACCTCTAAAAATTGATGAAGAATCCATGGGAATCCAAGCACCAAGCTGTTCTTGAGCTTCACCAACAATGAAGGTTCTAGAGAGAATATTTTTGGAGGGAAAGTCTAATTTGTATGAATGGGATTGGGAATGGGTTGTTCACGTTTTTGATCACTTATATACACCCAAAAATCACCAAATTAACCATGTAGGGTCAGGTTAGCACGTGGGGTGAATTTTCCATTCACCCTTTTAATGAAATAGTGCGCAGGCAGTAACTGAAGGCGCGCATTGACGGACACAACGGCGGGGCGTTGGTCCATCGATGAACCGTTCTATGCCTTCCGTCATTTGGGTATGAGGCTCTTATGTGGCCAAGACTTCTCCAGGATAAGTGCCCATCGACGCCTCCCCATCGAGGTGGAGTCAGTCCACTGATGAGGCGTCGTTTGTCTCGTCGATTGACACTGCCTAGGCAGTGTCTCGACAGCCTTTGGGTCCTTCTTGTGGGGCCTTTTGTGGGGCACTTGGGAAGTCGTACCCGGAGTTTCCAACATAAATATGAACATTAACAATTCAAGGACCATACACATCAGTTTCACCCAAAACAATTACACGCAACACGTCTAAACATGCTAGGCCCCATGAAGACACACGCATGCATGTCTCAAGGACTATCTTTCGAACGTCTCGGACGTTCTTGGACGTTTAACCTGAAAAGTTCATGAAACTCCATGCACTTTTTATAAACATTATTATTTCTCAGTTAAGGACCTCATAAGCTCATAAAACACTCAAAAACACATAAAAGCATCGAAGGACCCTTTGGCGACTAGTCGTCAAACGTCTTGGTTTTCCCTTGACGTTTTACTATCAAATCACCTCAAACCTTACACACTGCCTCAATACCATATTTTAAACTATTGTAGGACCTTAGACTCTTAAGAAAAACATGTTACGCTCTAGAAACCCTAACTTACTTTGGGGGTCTTAAATATCCCCCACTTGGGAACATTCGTCCTTGAATGACACTTTAGAACACTTTAGTCACAACAAGGACTTCAATGAATTATAGAGCAGCACACAATGTTCATCACATCATCACATAGAAGTCAATACACCAAACTTACAACGAACACAAACTTCAAACCACTTAGCACTCAATGTACACAAGCAAGCCACACTTTCACTCACTTATGCTCATCACATCAAACACATAGGCACTTCCCAGGTTCATATGAGGAACATACTTCTCCTAATCATAAAATGATCATACAATTGAATTCATTAAGAGCTCATCATGCAACTTTCTTTAGATTATACTTAGGCATATTCAATCAACACTCAAGAACAATTAGGAAATCATACTTCAATGCACATAGACTTCAGTAAAATCGATTAATAAAGGATTCTTATTAGTTAGGACTTATGCCATGAGGTCATACTCAACCATATCATCCTTAGTCATGCTTAAGGAGGAATGCCCTTCTCCTCAACACACTTACATGTATCATGATCTCACACCTAAGAAAAGCACAAGGTCAATTCCTTTTAAAATGAGAAATTCTCAACTTTTAAACCAAGGCATGCTCATGTTTCTTTCCTAGTGAGGTCTAAATGGTAAGTCACACCAAGTATATCAGAACAAATAGGAAGCCATTTCACATAATGTCAATTTCTAAAATAGTAATCGCCTTCACACTAAGCATCATTTGGGGAAAATAATACAAATCATTGGCACACACCAGACACTTAGCTAAACATGTTTTCACCTTTTAAGAGTGAGCCTACAATCATGTTTTCAAAGTCATAAAAGTCACATAGTTTTGAAGAGACTCAACACTTTTCATTTTAAAGAGACTCAACTTTTTAATTATGAGGATAAACTTTACACATCACAAATGATTAAAACCATGCTTCTTACCTTATCTTATGAAGTCAGTTGCACAACTAGCATGTAAAGATGCACCATCAACATGAGAATACATGTATTTAATCAAAAATCCTTTTCAAGTACTTTAAATCTTCAAAATATCCTTAAGATAGTGTCAATTAAGACATACAAAACACGTAAAGGTCATGCAATTCATACTTTATGAAAAACTCTATGCATGAAAAAGCTTACCAAAAATTCATAAGATTCAAGCTCAAGCAAAAGTAGAAGGACAAGGTAGAAAATATCTACAACCTTACTACTCCATCACCATCCCCCACTTAGGGTAAACCCAATTAAGATCAACTTCACCCAATCTTTAAGAGGATCTTAGCCTTTCAAGCAACAAAGAGATTACAGTAACTTACCATAAGCGATTCGAAGGCATTCTAAACTTTATAACCTATGCAAATTATCCCAAACTTTCAAGTTTAGTCATACTATTCAACCACATAAGGTTTTCATACAATACAATAGACACGAAGGTCATGCAACATTACGGGAAATAATAGAGGAGACTTAGCCTTAAAATTTCTTCTTTTTATTTGGACAGTACAGTAAGGTGACTTCTATGTCAATCCAACCCACATCATCACCCTACAAGGACAAGCATACTACCTTCACACCTAGGATCAAGTCTATACAAAGGACTCCAATCTATACTAGGCAACTTATCAAGGACCACACATACACAAAGGGAAACATTGAACATTTTTAAGCACATATTATTAGGGTAGCATACTTCCATAGGTAGTCTCTAAGTATTTAAAGATCAAATCATAATAATAGGCTACCATCATGTAAAACCATATAGTAACACATCATTCCAAAAGAAACTCATTATAACCATAATAACTTCTAACATGCTTTAATCATATCATTATATACATTTCTCAACATAACATGTCATTTCACATACTTCTCATACATAGCCATAAATGGCATCACATGTTCCAAACATGCCAAAAGTCACCTTCACATATGCTCAATGAAACCATAAAAACAAGATAACATCAAAACTCACCTTTTCTTATCCCATATTTGTATTTTTATATTTTTTGCTTTATATGTAATCATACTGCCTTCATTATTAAATCATGTCACTACCATAGGTGTCTTTAATTTCTCCCATTTATCCTCTGGTAAACAATTATATTTACATATATTTGTTTCTGCTCCTGTATCTATCATGGGGGTATAATATCTGTTGTACTATCCTTCTACAATAATTTTTGCAAGTATATATATTTTCATTATTCATTTTGTTCTTGTAATAATTATTTAATAAGTGATATAAGTGAAACATACACAGAAATTCTAGCTAAAATACCAGAGCCTTCCAACCAAAAAAAAAAAAAAAATTGGCCAAAATAGTACTCTTTCTCTTGTATAAATAGAGGGTTTTCCCTCATAATAAAATAAGCTCTTCCAACCATCTTTATCTTCTCTCTTATTCTCAATTCCGCCGCTTCCACCCCTACATTGGTATCAGAGCTATCAGGTATATAAGAAGATAACAAAAATCTATGGAAAATCAAGCAGAATTAAAAAATATATAGAAACAGGTATACTCATTTTCATTCATGAGTAGCTAAACTGATTTATTCCTAATAATCTCTTGTTGATTATAATTATTTATTATGTTTTAATAATGTTATAATAACTATCTTTAGAAGGTTTGCTACGGAAATAATCTGCGAGTCAGTATACCCAGACTATGCCATCCTAAAGTTGAAACCGGTAGGCAAGAAGGCCAATTAGGGGAGTAAACACAGTTGATGTTAGGGTAACTAATCAAAGATGAAAACCGTAGTAGTGACTAGACGAGATGATTATTAAATTATTATTATTATGAGTATACCTGTTTCTGTATATTTTTTTAATTCTGCTTGATTTTCCATAGATTTTTGTTATCTTCTTATATACCTGATAGCTCTGATACCAATGTAGGGGTGGAAGCGGCATCTTTTTACGTAGGCTTATACTAGAATTTTGAATTATGTAAATAAATTTTTCTAATAACCTAATATGTTCATCTTGTGTTTTTGAGTATAATAATATATCATCTATATAAACAATGCAATTTTCTAATTGATTAAAATAGTTATCCATAAAATATTGATATCTACCTGGTGCATTTTTATATCCAAGTGGTAGAACATTCCATTCATAAAATCCTTGTGGTACAGTAAATGTTGTTAGTTGTTTAGATTCTTCTTCTAGTTTCAAGTGATAAAATTCTGATTTACAATCGAATTTACTGAAATAATTATATCATTGTATCTGTCTTATTTTTAGTATTTTATTTGGTATTGGGTAATTATATGTTTTAGTTTTAGCATTTTCTTCAATTTTCTTATATACCTGATAGCTCTGATACCAATGTAGGGGTGGAAGCGGCGGAATTGAGAATAAGAGAGAAGAGAAAGATGGTTGGAAGAGCTTATTTTATTATGAGGGAAAACTCTTATACAAGAGAAAGAGTACTATTTTGGCCAAGTGGCCTATACTCTCTTACATACTACTTTACACATAGCCTTATTTTATTGGGCCGACGCAAGAAAACAAAAGATAGTGGCCTTTACTTTTTATATGGCCGACATACTATTCACTACTTTATTACTTTACATATTATTCACTACTTTATACTATTCTGGCTTCCTTGGTATATTTTAAATGATATTACTATTGGTATTCCTCCTATAATTATTTCTTTTTCTGTTACTTCTTCACTTGTGTTTACTATCTCACTAGGTAATCCAGGGCATAAATGTCCTGTTTTTATAATTTATGTTTCTAATACTAATTCTCTTGTTATATAATTCTCTTCTTGTTCTGTATTTATTAAAATTTTATATTTTCTTTGATCTACTATTCCTGTTATAAAATAATGGTATAATGTTGTTTCTTCTATATTTAATAAATTTTTCGAAACTTCATAGTTCCTTTTAGATGTGCTTGCTTTTGATGAGGTAGTTCTAGTTAACGCATTTGGTATACTTGAAGTACTTAATCTTTCTTTTACAATTTCTAAATCTTCTTCTATGTCAATTTCTTTATAGCTATAATCATTATTATCTATTATAGTAATTATTCTTTCAAAAGGATTTTCTATTTTCATTTTATCAATTTTATTTCTTGCCGTTACTTTATGTTTTGTTGTTAATATATATAGGTTTTTACATCTTGCTGTAAATATTTTACTGCCTGGTGCTAGTTCTATTCCAGACATTTTCCAATATAGAACTAATGATAAGAAGATTAGTATTAAATATATTAAATTTTACATTTACAATTGAAGTAATCAAAACTGACAAAAATCTTATTGCAGACTACCTCTCCAGAGGAAGATACAATGGAGAAAATACTAGCTACAATGACGATACTCTGTCAAAAAATGGAAAATATAGAAACTGAAGTACAAATATTAAAAGATACAGTTAAAAGTCAGCAGCATGACTTAAAACATGCGGAGCTAAGTCAGCAGCATGACTCAACACTCTATAATTAACAAATGGTGAATCTTCCTCCAAGGGAAGTCAACACCACTCATTGTCAAGTTCACTCGCTGCTAAGCTAATTCCTTTATTGAAAAGCCTTTCTTACATTTTCCTAAAACATATGCTTAGGATATTGGTTCTTCATATGCTTATAGAATATTCAAGAAACTATCTAGTTTTAGAGTAATATTGGGCACAACTCTCACAGACCCTCTATTAACTAGATCTTCATACATATGTGTGTGTACTTATATGTGAGCAAGGATTATACATAACACATAAATGTCACACATGTTCATATATCAATGCATGAGTCTATAGGTATAACTATATGAGCAATCCTTTCATATAAGCCCTACTAAGTCACTATGCACATTCATACTTCATCATATCATATAAAACATATTCATAACATGTCCATATATTCATTTTTCATGTACATAGAAACCAAACCTAGGAACTATCCTATCAAGGCACATATCTGCAATGCATAGGCAGGGTCACATACCCTTTCCCATACTAGTACACCTATCAAGTCATACTAGTTAAGGAAACACATATCATACTTTCATATACATAAGCTTAAAATGCATAATAGTAGACACTAGTGATTATGAGAACTACCTTTCATTTAGACACCATTAACCTTTACTACTTTTAAGCATGCATGAAGTGTGATTGTGTGTGTACATTGGTCAACATGATCACATAATGGCTATCAACAACACATTGAGGCATCCACCAACTTAAGACCATATTACACTTTCAAGCGTCAACCACACAACACATAATAGCATAGGAGACAAGCTAACTTCATATTTCACTTAAGACTATTGACTTTTGCTATTCATGCATTCACATAGGGGTACATAGGTAAGGGATTCTTTAACTATTTTAAATCATCAATAGTAGAACCTACACTTTACCCTAACATAGATATTCACATGCTTATACAATAGCCATACAACCTAGATCACAACTAGAATAGGAAAGTAGACATAAGCTTCATATAGTGTGATCATCATCACCACATATTCATATATTCATCAATTTGCCTTCAAGGCCATAATAAACACATATATATATTGATAAGAATTAAACACCGCCACCATATGTGGATCATACCACACAATGCCATACAAGGCTTCATCAACTATCAATACTACAAGGAAATAAAAGAGATAAGCATTCTTACAAATTTTTCACCCATTGATCATCCTTGACCAATACTCCTTTTTCATCAACAACTAATATAAAAATTAAGTAGCTAAATGTGATTTAATCATAAGAGTATCCATGCCTAAGACACTAAAATACCAAGCTACAACTAGTACAATACATCACCAATATACTAGAAAGTAGGAGGAAATAGGTCTTTAACCAAATTCACTTGCATTGATCATCAATTATATTTCATCAATAGAATCAATCTAGGGCATTAACTAAAGTACAATAATCATATAAAAGTCATGTATAAGCTACTACGAGATCATACCATAACATAATACAAGGTATCACATATATACTAGAAAGTAGAGAGTCATAGATCACTTGCTAATATGATTTACTTTGATTACCATGGTTAACTTTCATAATATACCATAATACAAACCTAGGGCAGTATCTAAATCCATAATAATCAAGACTAAATCATGCTTTATCTACCCTAACTTGAGATCACATTATGTTCATAGCATTATCAACCTTTAGGCTAAAACATGTAGATAATCCTTATCAAGGTTCCTTTGATTTGATCATCAAAGTTTTTTACCCACAATCTATTCATAATATCAACTTAAAACAGTAGCTATAATCATCTTCACCTAATTGAATTAAACATTCAATCGTTTAAAAGACAATGTTACAGTGAACTCCTAGAATTCTAAACTAGGCATGTTCTGTTCTTCATAGGTTGATTCACATGAATCCTTCATCATCAATTCATAATCAATTCACGTAAATAACAGTAGTTCTAAGCAATTCAACGTAAGAGAATCACAATTTAATCAATAACAAGCCATTATCACAATGCCCATGCAAGGGGTAAATCGAATTTTGGAAGGGACATGGGTTCATAATACAATTGGATTGAAATCACAGTAAAAACAACATATTATCATCAATTCATCGTGATTTATCCATTAAAAATATTTTTAGCAAGAACCCATGTCTAGATTGAAGAAGAAGAACTTTGACCATGAAATCTCTTTTGAAACTTTGATATTAACTCTCTAGATGGAAGGATAACTAGAGATGAAGGATCACCATATCTTTGTATAGTTGAAAACCTCTAAAACTTGATGAATCATCCATGGAAGTACAAGCTCCATGTTTTCTTGAACTTCACCAACAATGGAGGTTTCTAGGGAGAATTGGTTTTGGAGGGAAAGTTCATTTTTTGTGAATGTGATTGGGAATGGGTTGGTCACGTTTTTGATCCCTTAAATACACCCAAAAATAATAAAATAAACCTATTAGGGTCAGTTTAGTACGTGGGGAGAATTTCTCATTCACCCCTTAAGTGCGTAGTCGCTAGGCAGCAGTTGCACCAGCCTGCATTGACGGACCCAAAGACGGGGCGTTGATCCATCGACGGGACATTATGTGCCCTCCGTCGATTGGTTCTGAGGCTTTCATGTGTCCAAGCCTTCCCAAGTATAAGTGACCATCTCCGCCTCCTCATCGACGGGGCGTCATCTTGGCTCGTCGATATCCACTGCCAAGGCAATGTCTTGACTGGCCTTGGGTCCTTCTTGTGGGCCCTTTTGTGGGGACCTTTGGAAGTCATACCTAGAAGTATCCAATGTTAATATGAACATTAAAAATTCAAGGACCTTCCACATTAGTTTCACCCAAAACAATTACACGCAACACGTCCAAACATGCTAGGCCCCATCAAGACACACATGAATATCTCAAGGGCTAACTTTCGAACGTCTTAGACGTTTGACCTCCAAACTTTACAAAACTCCATATACTAACTAAAAAAATCATTATAACTCATTTTAAGACTTCATAAGCTCATGTCATATTATTATAAGCACGTATAGAAACATGAGGCACATAGGTGACTAGTCGTCGAATGTCTTGGTCGTCCCTTGACGTTTGACTTCCTAATCACCTCAAACTTTACGCACTGCCTCAATACCTTATTATAAGACATTTTAGGATTTTAGACACTTAGGACAAACATGCTAGTCTTTAGACACCCTATCTCATTTTGGGGGTCTTACAAAAGTAAACCAGGTAGAGTAGAAAAAAAAATTGTCCTCATTTTAATGTACATTAAATGACCCTCTAACTTTGAATGAAGCATAATCTTCACATTATTCTATTTTTTTGAAAGAGGCAGTAAATGATGAAATGGAATCTCTAATTTCTAATAAAACTTAGAAATTAGTTGATTTACCACCGGGTTGTAAACCAATTAGCTCTAAATGGGTCTTAAGAAAGACATTGAAACCGAATGGATCTATTGATAAATAAAAGGCTAGACTAATTGCAAAATATTTTAAACAACTAGAAGGACTAGAATTTTTGGATACCTTTTCTCCTGTAACAAAAATTACATCCATAACACTTTTAATTAGTGTGGTTGCAATCGTTGATTTGCGAATTTATCAAATCGATGTAACAACTGCTTTTTAAAATGGAGACCCGAATGAGGAAATTTATATGGATCAACCCGAGTGTTTTATTGAAGAATGCCAATAAATCAAAGTATGTAAACTTACTAAATCCCTATATGACTTGAAACAGGCACCAAATCAATGACATGAAAAAATTGATTGATGCATGATTGAAAATTCTTTTAAAAAACAAATGAATGGTATAATTGCACATATCATAAGTCTTGGAATAATTCACATGAGATGATTTGGCTACATGTTGATGATTTGTTGATCTTTGGCTCTAACATGAATGTTCTTGATGAAGCTAGAAATAATCTTAGAATCCATTTTGATATGAAAGATCTTGGAGACGCAAATTTTCTTCTTGGAATAAAAATAACAAGAACATGTGAGGGAATTTTCCTTGACTAATCACATTATGTTTAGAAAATTTTGAAAAAATATAACTTTCATGGTTGCGAACATGTTTCTAGTCCTTTTGATTCAAGTATTCACTTATATCCCGTTGAAAGTGAAAATGAACTAATAAATCCAAATTAATATGCTAGCATAATTGGAAGTTTGAGATATGTGGCTGATTGCACTAGGTTTGATATTTTATATACGGTAGGAGTACTTCACAGGTTTACAAGCAAGACAGGTAATGATTATTAGCATGCGATAATAAGAGTTATGAGATATTTATTTGGAACAAAAAATTATGGATTGTTCTTTAAAAATATCATGTTGTTCTTGAAGGCTTTTGTGATGCTGATTGGAACACTTTATCAGGTGATTCCTGTTCTACCAATGGTTATGTGTTTACTTTAGTTGGTGGTGCTGTTTGGTGGAGATCAAAAAAAGCAAACTATTGTTACTAACTCTAGCATAGAGGCATAACTAATTATTTTAGCTTCAGCTAGTGAGGAAGCGAACTGGTTTAGAGATTATTGTTTTAAATTCCTTGTTTTTAATAACTAATTCCTCCTATTTTAATTCATGTGAAATCACCGGTGCAATTGGTAGAGTTCAAAACCGTTTTTACAACGGTAAATCCATACCTATATGGAGGAAACACGGTAATGTACGATCATATTTGACAAGTGGTACCATTAATGTTGATTATGTTAAATCTTTTGATAATCTTGTTGATCCTCTTACTAAGGAATTAACAAGAGAAAAGGTCTGGAGCACATTGAGGGGATGATATTGAAGTCAATAAATCCTTGAGTCATATATGAGGAAATCCAACATGGGGACTAGAGATCCTATAACCAGGTTCAAAGGGAAAAATTAATCATATGATGACTTGTTGTGAAAAAAATGTACTATTTTTTTATTTCCTCACTATGATGTGAGTGCATTTTTTCTGTAGTTTGTGATGGTTGATTTGATAAAACTCTTAATGAATATCCGTGCCCGTATGGGTGCAATGATAAGATTGAAGGAGCACCCTCGACAAATTTCACCTATGTGATGTTTTGAAGTAGGTCTCTTCCTATGAGAATTGGGCTTATTCTCAAAAGCACTCATGCAACCAGGATAACACATGACCATAACGTCTTGCCTTCGAAAACCATGTGAACACATTGATTATTCTTTGTGTGCAGTAATATTTATTTCCCTTAAGAAGACAAGGTCAAGTCTGAGACCACTACGACTCTAGAGTAAAAATTACTATTTAACTAAGAGGAGGTTCAATGTAGAGCACACCTTTTTTATACATAGTACTCTTCCTTAAGCTGATAGACTCTTTTGATTAATATTATTATGAGTGGGGCATTTTTGGGTTTTTAGCATATTAATATTAATATTATAATAAATGAATGCATCATATATGTTGTCCCTATGTCCTTGGTAGGCAGATTCAATAATTGACATATGTGGCATGTATACAAAAGTAACATCTTCTATTTTAAGGTGCATTTCATCGCTTTTTTAATTAGGATTAATTGTCATTATTCATTTGTGGTTAAAGTTGCAGGCAACGTTAGGGTTATGGCGTTTGTTCAGCCCTTCATTTGCACGTTGGTGCATTAGTGGTCTTCTCAATTACTTCACTCTTTATTTCCATTATTCTTTTTAACCTATGTAACTCCTAAGACCATTATCTTTACTATTTATTACACTAGTATCTTCCTATTTATTTCTAGGATGACTTTTTCTACTATAAATAGTGGTAGTCTTCATTTTGTTTGGGACACACAACATATAAGAAAAATATAGAGTGCGTAAAGTTAGTCAAAAAGAGAGTTCCTATTTCGTTGAAGGGAGGTTTTCTTTTTTTAGAGCTTTGGACTCAACTCTTGTCCAGAGTTGTTGAGTTATACTGTGTGAAGGTTGTTGTATCCTACAGGGGACAAGTCAAAGAGGACTACTGCTTTACTGGTGCAAACATTTAGTGCACTAGAATTGAATCTCCTTAAGAAGAGCGAGATATCCGCGCCTCAACCAGAACATATTTTTATTTCTTCATTTTATTTTCAGTTGTAATCTTGTATTTTTTTATCTTGTAAGTTTTTAACTAAGAATATATCAATATTAAATTATACTACTGAAATATATATATATATATATATATATAATATATATATATATATATATATATATATATATATATATATATATATATATATAATATATATATAAAATAAAGAACTGGTTAACCTAAATATTTTACATACACTCATACCTCTATTTAACCATCATCTTTATGAACAAACATATAAGTGTGCGGCCTAATTTTCATTAAAGTCTATTTTTTTTGTTAATATTTTATGTTCT